>JBBCBC010000013.1:4225869-4685117 GCA_037126765.1 Stenogyne calaminthoides
CATATTAATAGTTGCACGATCAATATAAATAAGTTACATCTTTCAGTATAACAAGTTGCATGGTTCTAAAATGCACTATGATCGAGTGCACGGTGCACCTGAATGTGTAAAAGACTTAGCCTTGCTTTAAAAACTAGTAAAATCATTCACCTGATTGATCAAGTCTAAACATGCCTGATTTTAAGTACTCTTCCAAACCCAACTCATGAAGTTGTTTGGGCTCATCCGGCACAACCACCCTCCACTTCCCCATTGTCCCCACCAACACCTTCGCCATCCGACCCAACGGGCTACCCGACGGGGGCTTATGCCTATAAAACCTCGTACCCGCAACAAAGACAACTATAGACACCGCAAGTCCTCCAGTAGGGAGGGCGTACCCCATCGCCCATCCTACGTTATCTTGAATGTAAATAAGGAAAGTGTTGGAGAAGAGTGTACCGAGAAAGATGCTAAACATCCACCAATTGAAGAAAGAGAGCTTTTGGAACCTCTCTTTCGGCTCAAAATCATCAAATTGATCAGCCCACATTGTAGAAATATTGGGTTTTGTCCCTCCGGTTCCTATTGCAATTATGTACAATGCTCCATAGAAGATGCTTAAGTGGAGGGTTGAGGCCTTCTCACAGTTTTCTCCTTTGGCACATGAGGGGGGCCTCAAGGATGAGAGGGAGACTGCTAGGGTTAATAGGATCATTCCCTGGCAAAACACACGAAAAAAATACGATTATAATAGTAACATTTTTATGCTAAATCGTATACTAAACAATGATATTTTGGAAAGAGAGTTCACACGATCAATCAAATTCATATAAATTTTTGTTTGTATTTATAATTGGAAGTTCCAACAATAAATTTTTTAATGAACCTCTTAAAGAAAGAGTTATTGTCCAGCAAAAATTATTTAGTTTTCGAAACCTCGAAAATATCCCAAAATAGACGTTTAATTCAAATAAGAAATTGCTCTATTGAATTAACATTATAAATTTTCAAATTCAGACTCGGACAAAATATGATTATAGACCTTACTCCGAAAACTCGATCAAATCGAGTTTCTGATGAGAGAACTCAGAGAAATAATAGGGATTATACGTATGTTAATTACATATTTCGATACAATGAAATCAAAATTTTAATATGTTTCATGTTTATTTAATTTTTATATGAAATTTATTGTTACACTATACTATCGATCTTATAGCAAAATATTAAGCGTGATAAGAGTGTATATGTATATACCATGAGATAAATTGCTGATGCTATGATGAAAGTCCAATATCGACCGAGGTAAGTATCTGCAATATATGCACCAATTAGGGGTGTCATCCAAACCGTACCAATCCAGTTGGTCACATTGTTTGCAGATTATACAGTGCCTTCATGCAGCTTCGATGTCAGATATATCACCAAATTTGATGCAATACCATAGTATGCCATTCTCTCAAATACTTCATACCCTGAAATATTAATTCATTCAAAATCAACCATATTATTAGAAAAATAATACAACATTTTTACAAGTTCAAACTTCAGAGATGAAATTTATTCATAGCATTAAAGCTCATGCCCAAATTCTGGTTTCGATTTTCACTGAAAGTAACTCCACCCATATTAATAATACCCAGATCCTGGATTCGATTTCCACTTAAATCAACTCCACCCATATTAAAAATATTCACTCGATAAATTTCCTCCCAAATGATGAAGTAAGATAATTCAACCCACGAGCAAGGAGAACGATAGGAAAAATAATATTGCGTATATAAGAGTAGATCTCTGATGAAACTTGTTTATAATATGAAATTTATACCACTATAATTATAAATTAATATCATAACACTTATCAATTGATATTACTACACTTATAAACTGATATCATAACATCAAATGCTAGTGATATCAGTTGATAAGTGTAATGGTATCAATTTCATAATATATATTAACAAGTTTGAACTAATATTGTGTTGCAACTTGCAAGTTCATTTTTGTGCTTACCAACAATAAAGTAGCAAGCTTTCCATCTGCCAGTTTTTTATCTTAGGACAGGTTTGCCCTTGAGGTCCACCGTACCGTCCTGTGTGTACTCCCCTACACAACCTTTTTCTTCCACCTTCATTGTCGACATGAAAGAAAGAGAGAATATGGAGTGGAATTAGCAATTGTGATCAATCTTTTGATGGTTGTGGATGCTTTGCATATTCTGTATTAATAACAAAATTAATAATATTTGAATCAATGATCTTGGATGACAAAGCATAAATTGACATGATTATTAAAAAAAAAATGTCGCATTTGGGGCAACCATTTCAGCCGGTTGCTCGATACTAAATTACTAAGGTCATCACATAGTACAAAACACATTATGCCTAAAATTGTATGTTACTAATTATTTAATTACTTGCCGACTTTAATGAATCTAAATAAGAAAATGCCAAACAAGCTCTTTTGCAACCAATGCAATTTTTTTTTTTTAATCAACTAAGAGCTTGAAAGTTGAAAGGCTAGTTTTAACACTACAAGAAAATGAAGAATTGTCTACAAAAATTTTCAAATGGCTACAAAATTTGTTTACAAAAATAATTTAGCCCTTAAAAAGTGAGGATTGCCTAAGATCTGCCTACCAATTTTTATAATAATCTTTAAAAAAAACATACACAAATAATTTCCTAGTCAATTTACATTTCCGCCAATTATATTTATTTTTAAAAATAATCTATATAATTAAAAAAAATTGTAAGTAATTCATAGACAAACCTTACTATTTGAGGATGAAATTATTTCGTTTGAAATTTTGTGAGCATATTAAAAAAAAATTCAGAGGCAATGCACTATTTTCATGTTTCATGTAAGGTGAATTATATATTAATCTTCCATTTTAATTTGCGCGGGGCTATATATTGCAATTTTCACACCACCTATTCAAATTTGGTCACATCTATCTATTAAAAAAAAAAAAAACCTGTCTTAAATGACAATAATGTACGCTTGTTTGAGTGATATTTTTGACCTTTTCTTTAGCAGATTTGACAAAATGGTAGTGTTTAGAGAAAATGAAGGTGTGAACACCCCCTTTTAATACAACAAAAACTTGTGTGAACACACCCTTTTATTGATTAATTATTATCAGCAAAAGCTGAGTGTATAATTATAGATCATAGCTCATGACAAAATTATTGGTAACTAAACTATAACTATAAAGATGCTAAACTAGATGTGGCCGTATGACCGACCTATTTAACCTGCCTCGTTTAACTACTTGAAAATAAAATCCAAAATAAAATGGGGAGTTGGACTAACAAGGAAAATACATCCAGGTGCACCGTGCACTCAACTCATAATACATTTTAAAATCATGCAACTTATTATACTGAAATATGCAATTTATTTATACTGAACAGTGCAACTATTAATATGGAAAAATAATTGTCATATAAATAAATTGCATCTAAAATATATTATGAGTGCATGATGTACCTTGCACATTGATGCATATAAAACTTAGCCAATAAGTAATAAAATTAATACCATTACATAAATAATAATTGCCAAGAAAAAAAATTAATGAACGTTTTGTTGCCTTTGTAACTTAATTCCGTGGGCACTAGCGTCTTTTGGGAGGCTTGTTTTACCTCAACAAGTTTACCTTTTAGCTCACGGAAGGTCTTTTCAAGAACTCTATTAGATTGTCTTTATCAACAAACACTCACAACTCAATCCTTTAATAAATAATTCATTTCTCTTTCCTTCATCTACACAATTTACAATTCAACTCATCCTTATCTTTTTTCATACTTTATCAACAAACACCCACAACCCAATCTCTTAATAATTTTTATTATATTAATAAGGTGATATATTAAATTACTTGATATTCAAAATTCGTAATTATAATAAAGAAAAAATTATTATACACTTAAAACAAATTACAATTTCAATAAAAAAAATTAAATAAAAAAATATAAATAAATATATCAAGTTACAAATAAATGCGCAAAAACGATTTGAATTATGATAAAAATGATATAAATTAGAAGAGAAAAGAAAGAATATGATATTGAAAATTACAATTAGTCAATAGGTTACATGAACGACTAAATAAGTTACATAAATGACTAAATATGTTACAATTTTAGCTTACATGAAATAAAATAATCTTCAACTTAATTCCATATCTTTTTTTTCACACTTTTCAATCACCCAGCCTAATCTAAATTAATTTTTTTATTATTTAATAATTAAATATCATTTATAATCAATTTAATATATATTTAAACGTTCAACATTTATTTGATAAAAAAGTAAAAAAAAATGGAGAAATAATATAAATTTAAATGGAAAATAAAGAATAAGATATTGTGATTCAAAATATATCAATATGGATCTCTATTTGTAGAGAAAAAAAGTTGAGAATTTTAATATAATTTTTATCTTTTTATATAAATAATAATATCTGAAAAATAAAATTTTAAAATGTATTCAAATAAAATTTATATTAACTAATTAGAATATGCCACATGTCACATGCATATCTGGGAACAATACATGAACTGGGTTCGGTGCAGCGAACGGTTCGTCCGATTTATATGAATTTTGAATTTTTTTTTTACTTTTCTTTTTGTCTTTTGCGGTGAACGTGTCATACGAACCACCGATAAACATAGTCTTACTTGGAATCAAACGAGGTGGAACAACTCAAATAGTTGAAACATCAGTAAATTACTATTTAGGTCTAAGAAGTCATGGATTCAAAATAGAGTATAGAGTAGGTCTAGTGTGAAAATTTTTATGTATGAAAATCTATAAAATTGTCCTAAATCATTCATTTACAACCTAAACACTAAATAATGAACCTTAAATTATGACATATTCGGGTCGGGTGAACCATGAATCACTTGGGCCGAGTGAACCATGAATCACTCAATTTTGTCTTACCTTCACCAATTATAGAATTTGATTGTAAATTAAAGTTTTTTTATATATGAAAATTTTCATACTAGACTTTGTCTTCAAAATATTGAGAAAAAAAAACTACTATCAATATTTGATTAGTTCAAATTATAAAACCCTATTGATTTTCAATGAGATTTGCCCGCACAAAAATCATGCAAACATTTGCAAAGAATAAATGATAGATCACATAAAAATAAATAAGTCAGGTGATAACCGTTCTTTTTGGAGGAATCCTCGAGGAAGGCAAAATCTTCCATATGGGTTCCCATTAACCATCACCAAGAAGGATATTGTACCGCGTAACAATATGAACTAAAGAAGCATAAATAATTTATTTTTTTTTTTTTTTTTTTGAAAAATCCATTCAACCCTAACATATTCATATCTAATTTAAAATCAAATAGAACATTATTCGTAGTTAACCTTCCCGGAACAAAGACAACTTAACGCAGATGGACCATAGTCAAAGAGATAAGATTTGGTTGTTGAAAATTTGGTTATGAGATGTTTTAAATACTTATATTTAATCAAAATGTTGGAGGATCAAACTTTAATTTGTAAAAATTAATCGTGATAGGATCGTTTTTTTTCACGGAGTAGATGATCGTGGTATATTTAAAATTTCAAAATAAAATTTCGGTAAGTGAGAAACTATTACGAAAAGATGAGACGTCACAACCTCTAGTGAGAGGTATATTAGTGGGATAACGAAAACTAAGTATAGTTTTTTCCCCTTGTTCCACATAGGAAGTATGCATGGAAAATTTCTTGCATATATATGAGAGTATGTTCATGTTATTCAAATAGGTGCACGGGGACCCTAATCCATGGACCACATGCGCGAGTCTGGGCCTTGGGCTTGGTCATGGCAATTGGGCTTTGGAGCCCATCTAATTTTTTGGAGATCCAAAAATTCAGATTTTGACTTGAACTTATACAACGTGCAAACTGTGGGATTTAAATTGATAAGAATGAGTCAAAGTTTATTCGAGTTTTGAATTTGAACTGATCAGACTTATAGGTAAGATTCATTGAACCTGGACGTTTCATAACTCCCAAGCCAGGGAGTGCGAACAAGTCCCTTTCTCCACGACTTCAGAGTGCGAATCGATCATCAGATTATAAGTTCATAACCCCCAACCCATTCCCGTTTTAGTCTGAACAAATCTACTAATTCTTTGATTCCAGTCAGTAAGAGGGATCTTGAACTAAGAAATAGACCATAGAAGCTAAAAAAGGGTATCTAGAGCAATTGCAATAATCATGTTCCTTAATATTCCTGTTATAGTGGATGCTATCAAACATACAATCATACTCAATTCGATGGAATTGCTTGATCTTAAAGGAGATCTTTCGCACGTGAGGGGTGATTTATAGGACATTTTTATTGTTTTTTAATTTTTCAATCAATTCAATTCAAAGAAAACATTACAAAAACATGTAGATTTCTACCTAGTTAGTGCAACGCAACCTGAAAAAATACCTAAGATCATCTACTACCCTCCCAATAGTTAATCCTCTCTCGAGCTCATAATAAATTGAGTAGTGTACTAAAAGATCTATTAATGGAATAAATCTCTTGATCTTACCCCAATTAACATCAAATAAGTCATGCTATTATGTACACTAACAACATGCTTTCTAATAAATTAAACACACAAATAGGAGTAGAAACACAAATACCAATTAATCAAAAAATTAATCCATAAACTTCAAACCAAATATGCAATACCCTAGAACCAAAATGGTTCTAGAAAGATTCTACCCAATCTCAATTACAATAATAAAGAAAGAACAATTAAAAAAAAAAAAAAACCAGGCTAATGTAAATGGTGGAGGCGGAAAATTTTAAGCTAATGCCACCTTCATTAGCTTCCAAATGTCAAAAAATGAAAAACACTATTTAATGTTGGGAGGTGAAAACCGGAAAATGCTACATCTAACCTGTGGGTAAGTAACCCACCCAGTAAAAAAATTAAAAAATAAATATAAATAGAAAAAACATTAAAGACAATGCAATTAATCTCCCATCTAATTTATTACTCTTAATTAACCCTTCTTTGGGTCTGCCAAAGCAATTAATATTTTTAGTCATTTCTTTCAAAATCGAAAAAAAAAAATCTTTACCTCACTCCCAAAAATTAATCCTGGGCCTTACATACAAAAATTTGGAAATATTATAGTGTAGTATTTTGTTTTTATCTAACTTAGGGCCAAAAATAGACAACTACAATATAATTATAAATGAATTTATTTTATTATTTAATTTTAGTAATTATGACTTAATTAAATTTTTTATTTTAAAAATTGATACATTTTGTCATACATAATTAACTCGACCAATACGTAATTAATTGACATGTAATAAACCTTGAATTTAAGAAAAATATAATAATCAACCTATAACCATTAAAACATCTTTCTAACATGGTTGTAAATTAATATATAAAATATAAATTTATATGAGACGGTCATGAGAAGAATCTCATTTATTCTACTATTAGACTTATTATCAAGTCTTAATTGGTTCGATTCTCCTGTTTCACTTTTCGTATTCCATTGGTATTTCATCCTACTGAATTTTTAACACATGAACCCAAAATATAGATGTTCGTTGAATATTTTTTATTATTTCACGTGTCATTCATCCATATTATGGAATGTAAAGTGAAACAATAATTATAAAACAGGTAATCTCAAACCAATCTTAATCCAATCATATTTAATAGGCAAATAAATCGCACCTAAAATAAAAACAAAAAACTAAAGTCTAAACCAGACATTAGCTAATATGTTTAATTTTGTGACTTCATTTAGTATAGGTCGACTTTGTGACTTCAAACATTAACTAATATATTTAAATTTTTACTTATAATATATAACTATATTGTTTTGCTTTAAAATTATACTCCCTATGTCCCGTTCTTTAAGGGTGTTTGACTGTTCATAAGGATTTATTGTAATAGTGATAAAGTGTTGGGGTAAAATGGAGAAATCAACTTTATTGAATGGATACTTAATCCATTCAATAAAGTTGATTTCTCCATTTTACCCCAACACTTTATCACTATTACAATAAATCCTTGTGAACAGTCAAACACCCTTAAAGAACGGGACGGAGGGAGTATAAAATAATGACAAATTTAGCCCTGATTATAGATTAACACTGATGCGAGTTCATGAGATAGGTCCTATTTGATTATTACATTCAACACTTCAACTTGTTTCTTAAATAATATTGAATGCGACAGATCAAATAATACATGTCTCTGCATACAAGAGCACCTCTGTTATATTATGTTCAAGATAACAAACACCTGGACAACACTGTAATTGTTCATGTAGGTTAGATATAATCGAACCTGCACTGGAAATAATTGTTGACTTTTTTGTCATTAATCGAATCAACTTAAGTCGAAATCTTTTAGGGACGAATTTGAATATTAATCAACTAAACGTACTGAAAATCATTTTCCACTATACTTAATTAATTTATAATCTCACCACATCGAATCGAATAATCAAATTAAATATATATTAAATATGAATTATTAATTTATATTATATCCAACAAATTATAATTTATATTATAATATTAGTGAAATCAAGTACGTACAATTATACGATTAGTCATATTTTTGTAGAAAATTTAATTTTTACTGATAAACAAATATCATTGTATTCATATAGAATTCAAATAAATCTATAATTATAAATTTAAATAGAACCACACATTTTTTATTAGGCCATAACATATCAGATCATATACATGACTTAGTTCTTAATTGATAGAGTAGATCTCATTTTATCAGATGCTCTATTTTTTTAACATACAATTTATTTACATTGAATTATATAATTTATTTACATTGAAATATGCAACTTGTGTCAATGAAAATAAGTTTAATGTTTTAGTATAATTTTCAAATTAATCGGGTTGGACTGTTGAACCGACGCTTCAACCGTTTTATTGAAATTATATTTTGTATGTTATATTAAAAAATAAATATTTATTCATAAAATATTAAAATTATACTAATTTATAACTTATAAATCTTATATTAAAATAAATACAATAGAGTTTGGAGACCAAAGATGATGGCGTTGTGGATTAATTCCACACAATATGTGACGATGAGATTAAATGAAATTAATGACTTGTTTGAATTTATTTGAGAGAAAATGATATTGAGATAAAAAACAATAACATTATATAGAGATGTTTAGAAAAAAATTAAAAAAAAAAAAAAAAGTTTTAATAAATAATAAAAATAATAAAATTGAATTAACTTTTGGACCTACTTACATGAGCGGTTCATTAAACCCGGGCCAAGTTCAACCGTTTTTGAAAACACTTTTTTGTATTTAAAAAATACACTTAAGTTGAAAATTTTATTAAGATCTTTTATTAATTAACGATGTATCGACTATTAAGTACAATTATTTATATATATTTGTACTACTTATTAATTTAAATACTCAAATTTTAAATATTTTGAATTTCGGTATGAATAAGGATATTTTTAAATAGGGCGCAACTACCCACACCTACTAATTTGCTTAGTACACCCACTTTAGGGATATAGTTGTAAATTAATTGTGGGGTATATTAAGTAAAATTTAAAAATAAGTAAATTATGAGGGAGGTGTACTAGTAATGGGTGAACTTAGCAAATTAGTGGGGTGGATAGCCTGGCCCTTTTAAATATTTATTTTGTTTTTTTATCTTGAATTATGTATTTGATGAAGATCTAATAATTAAGAAATGACATCGTCCAACAAGGAAATTAACTTATATGACAAAAATTAGTACGACACGGTCTTATACATTAGATGTGATATAAATTAGTACAAATCAACACTCAATCACCCACCTATTCTAAAATATTAAAATATCATGCCCAAATTATATTTCATCCCACGTTGTGCCTCAACTTATATATATATATAAGACGGTCTCATACATGATAGGAGATATAAACTAGCACAAATCAACACCCACCCATTTTATAATATTAAAATATTATGCCCAAATTATGCTCTATTGCACCATAAAATCGCAAGTGTAAGTGCCTTAACACATATATATATATATATATATATATATATATAATAAATATAATAATTTATATATTCTTCTTTCTTTTCAAATTTATTTGCGCATATGTATGTGTATAGTATGAATTAAGATAAATATACTAAAATACAAAATGCCTAATTTAATATAGTATAAGTAGGAGTGTAGTAGACTAGTGATAAAAAGGAGGTGAAACTATCTTTTAACGTGCCGTGATCTAGCGTGGAAAAATCACATTAATTGTGCATAATTTATTACTAATGAAATTCTGTGCACTAATTAAATTTCTTAAATTAATTAATTAATTAATTAAGTGGGCCATCTACCCAATGGGTAGATAAAGTTTTTTCCGGGAAAAACGGTTGCTTCCAAAAATCTCCTCTCCCCAGTCAGCTGATGCCCTCATTAAAGTCTGCTGCCCTCGACTTTTTTTTGAGAGCTCAACGAAACAAGATTACAAGGAAATTTGATCCTGAACTAAAGATAAAATATGTTTAGGAATATCTTCACCAACCCAAGCTTGAGGAAGGGGAGATTTACTCGCTAAATGCGCCAAATTGTGAGCAGTGGTATTGTTCGTCCGAGGACAATACCAAACACCTTTCACTGAGGTGTTAGAAATCAAGGTACGGGCCTTGGTAATAATACTTCCTTCGTAGCCCATGAATGTAGAATCCGACATAACTGCATGGATCGCATCTTGTGAGTCCGAGTAGACCATAAATGGACTCTGGAGTTCGTGGAGGCAAAAGGCGATGCCATCAACAATTGCAGTAATTCTGCCGCAACAACTGAACCTGGAGGGTTGATTTTATGAAAGCCTGCAGCCCATTGGATACCGCCAGGGTCATAAACGGCGAAGGCCCACTGCGTAGTGAGAGATGGTTTCGTTGTATGCCGCATCCACTTTAAGGCAGAAAATTTCAGTCGAGTCTAAGTTCCGCTCGGGTCGAAGGAGGTGATTGGTTAGTGGAGGTCTCAGGAACAACTTAGCTTGTTCAAAGTGGTATTGATCTAAGAGAGAGTCTATCCAGTCTGCTTTGATCAACAGGTTCAAGGAAGGAGTGTCGTTATGTTTGAAGTCCTTCTTGTGAATAATATCGCACCGTTCTTTCCATATCCCCCAGATTTTGATTGCAATCTTTTCCATCTCCGTATTATTCATAGAGTACATCAGAAAGGACACAAGATTATCAGAAGGGCAGTTTCTCGCTTGTTTAATAATGTTCCACCAGTCTGTAGATTTCCAGGCTTCTTTTGTTACCTGACAGAAGAAAATTGCATGGTTAGTATCGGCCCAAGAGGCACCACAAAGAACACACCTGGAGGGGCAGGGGACATGGTGCACTGCTAGATTGGCCTCGGTAGCAATGACGTTGTGAGCTGCTTTCCAGATGAAGATTCTAACTTTAGGCGGAATATTGAGTTTCCAAGTTTTTGCCCAGAAAGTAGGAGAATGACTAGAGGATCCAGTTGTGGTGCCTGGAGCATGGGAATTGGTGGAAACATGATTCCAGTACGCTGTTTTGACTGTATAAACCCCTTTTCTATTGTGGATCCAGAATCGGGCATCTCTAAAGCCATTTTGATCGACGGGTAAATTTCTAATAGCGTTCACTTCGTAACTAAGGAAGAGTCTGTTGATTTTGTCCAAGTCCCATGTGTTCTCGGGAGATATGAGATCTTTAACCATAACATTACTATCGTAAGTGACTCAAGAAGTGATCTTTCCGACAGGGAGTGTTGGGATCCATCTATCTTTTCTGACATAAATATCCCTCCCGTTTGCGACTTTCCAGTAGAGCCCTTCTGAAATGACTTGTCTACTTCATAGGATTGAACGCTAGATGTACGAGGGATTCGATCCGATTGTCGCTTCCATAATATCGGTGTGCTTGAAATATCTAGCTTTGAAAACTCTGGCCACCAGGGATTCAGGGTTTTGAATTATTCTCCAAACTTGCTTAGCCAAGAGGGCTTTATTGAATGAAACTAGGTCCCTGAAGCCCAACCCGCCTTCATTCTTGTGTTTCGTTAGTAGTTTCCAATCTTTCCAATGGATTTTTTTTTCCGAGGAATTCCCCCCCCACCAGAACCTCGCACATAAGGCTTCAATATCACCACAAAGAGTGGTAGGGATTCTAAAGCAAGACATAGCATAGGTGGGGATAGCTTGGATGACCGACTTAAGGAGGACCTCTCTGTCTCCGTCTGAGAAGAATTTGTTTTTCCAATTGTCTAGCCTTTTAGCAGCTCTTTCCCGAAGATACCCAAACTGCATTTTTTTACTGTGACTGGAGAAAGTAGGGAGACCCAGATACATATCATGGCCTTGGCTTATCTGAATATGAAGACAGTCTTTAGTAAAAACGATGTTCCTCGGCGAGGTACACTTGCTAAAGGTGATGGCTGACTTATCGAAGTTGATGAGCTATCCCGAAGCCCTCTCATAATCATTAAGGCATTTCTTGATGGTGAGGACCGTCTCCTTGTCAGTTTTGAAGAAGATTAAGCTATCATCGGCGAAAAATAAGTGCGTGATCATATGACTCCCCCTAACAACTTTGATCTCTGAGATATTCCATTGCAAGGCATGAGCATTAATAATGGAGGAGAGGCCTTGAGAGACAATTATGAAGAGGAAGTGAGAAAGTGGATCTCCTTGTCGTAATCCCCTGGAGGGGGTGATGTTGCCCTTGATCGCCTCGTTGATCTTAAAGGAGTAAGTGGGGGAGGTAACACAGTCCATAATAAGGGCAATCCAGCTAGAGGCGAAACCCATCTTAATCATAATTTTCTCGAGGTATCTCCATTCCACCCGGTCATAGGCTTTACTCATGTCCAGCTTGAGGGAGGCATAACCGGATTTACTCTTGTTGTTTCTGAGCCAGTGCATACATTCATAGCCGAGAAGAATATTGTCAGTGATGAGTCGGCCCGGGACGAAGGCACTCTAGTTAGGGTCAATGATTTGGCCGAGGTTGGAACGAAACCTTTTTGTGATAGCCCTAGCAATAACTTTGTAGGAGACATTGCACAGACTGATTGGACGATAATCCTTAAGGGTATTAGGCTCTTTAGATTTTGGTATGAGAGATATGATAGTGGGATTTTGATCTTTGAGGCTAGTTCTCCCGTTGAGAGTGTCGAGCGCAACCTTGGTAATATCACCGCCAATAACATCCCAAGAATCTTGAAAGAAAAGGGCCGTAAACCCATCCGGACCCGGTGCTTTAGAGGGATTGAGGTCAAAAAGTGCCTTTCGGACCTCATCCTCGGTAAAAGGCTTCGTCAGCTGGCTATTCATTTCATCTGTCACGGAGGAAGAGACAAAATTAGTAATTTTATCAATATCTACGGGAGAGGGGTGTTGGGATTTAAAAAGAATAGAATAATAATTGATAATGATATCCTCAATCTCCCTTTGGTCGGTCACAACCCTGCTCATCTCCGAAGTAAATGAGCGTATCTGATTTTGTTTCCTGCGGCCCGAGGCGGTCCTTTGAAAAAAGAAAGTATTTCTGTCTCCCGAATTGAGCCAGTTAACTCTCGATCTCTGTTTCCAGTGCGTTTCTTCTTGGGCCAAGAGCTTATCCAACTTGTTCTCGAGAGAGTGAATATTCACGGGGTCAAAAACATGGTCCTCGTCATTAAGATGGGCATTGAGGAGCTTGAGTTGATTTGATTTGACGACCAAGATTTCCAATGCGAACATTGGACCAATTTTTTAGGGCAGTAGTTATGTTGAAGTGTAGAATAGAAGGAGTTTTCGTTTCGTGAGGAATCCCAAGACTTTTTCAACAAAGCTTTATAATCTTCCTCAAGAAGCCATTTATGTTCAAACTTGAAGTTCGCCGATTTAGTGGAGGTCGCATGACCGGGGTTATTATCTAAAGATAGGAGAATCGGGCGATGATCCGATCCATAGAAATCAAGGTTCGTGACAGTGGCATTTGGAAAATCGGATATCCACGCATTATTAGCCACGAACCGGTCAAGTCGCTCCAGAACTTGATTACTTCATGCTCTCATATTATTCCAGGTGAACTTAGGTCCTGAGGCTCCCAAATCATGAAGGTCGACTGATTCAAGACCTTTTCGGAAATCGTCCATGAGTTTGAAAGATCTGGGAGGGCCACCTTGCTTTTCACTGTCGTAAAGGATTTCATTGAAATCACCTCCTAGAATCCAATCAAAATTAGCATCAGTATGAGTGTTGGCAATTCAATTAAGTAAGGACCAAGAGACATGTCTAAGATTTTGATTAGGGTTACCATAGAATCCGGTGAAGTACCAACAATTATTATTAAACACAATTAAACTATCAATATGACCCAAAGAGTAAGACAAAACAGAAACATTGATCATTTCATTCCAAAACAAAATAAGTCCACCACTTTTACCAACTGGTTCCACACAAAAGCATCCATGAAAATTAAGACTAGAACGCCACTTATAGGCAACAGAATTAGCAATTTTAGCTTCCAAATAAAAAACAAGATTGGGGGATTGATCCTTCAAAAGACGTTGGAGGTTTTTGAATGCCCGTTGTCCCCCAAGGCCACATGCATTCCAACAAAGGCAACTCATGGCTATCGGCGGGGTTGAGTCGAGTCAACCTCTGCCGTTTCTTCTGCATGGCTCGAGCACACTTCAGTCAACCTGGCCTTTTCAACTTTCTGTTTCTTGTGGTCTGCATGGGCCAAATAGTCATGTTTGATCAACTTTTTCATACCAATCTTGTTCTTGTCATCAACCTGAGTATTTCCACTCCCACCCATTTTTGCTTTACCCTTGACGCTCGATTTCTTGGTTTGGTCAGATTGTGGGCATCTCATTGGAGGAGATGCCCCAAAGATGAAGGGGTCCGTGAAGTTTCCTGCAAATAGGGAGATGAGCTCGTCAGTCGGAATGAGTTCCGCCTCCGCTAAAGAGAGCGGGTTGGACTGGTTGGGGTTGGCCATGGGAGGGGTCGGGTAAGTGGGGGGTTGAGGAAGAGTGGTGGTGTATTATTCAGGTTGATGAAGAAGTGTCCAGGAGAGGGGATAGGTATTTTGGCTTCGAGTTCCGAAATATTACGGTTAAGTGGAGTATCAACCGCAGTCAGGGGTAAGTATTCCGGTTTAAGTTTTGTGATAGGTTGTTGGTTCATTTTCGGAATTAGGACATTCCAGTTTGGGGTTATGGTGGTGGTCCGAGTGGGGGGTTTCTCAATAGAATCTTGGTTGTGGTATGGAATAGGGGAGATGGCTCGGCTCTTTGTTTTGATACGGGTCCATTCCGGAATAGGGGTAGGAGACTTAGAGGTGGTTATGGTATTTGGGGTCTTTGGAGATTGGTTGGGTTGGGTATCTGGTTTTTTGGAGTTGAGTTTGTCAAGTTCTTAGCTAATGGCTTCAAGGGTAATGGAGTTTTGCCCGTTAGCCCTTAACCAAGAGCCAAAGTAGTGTTTGCCATCTGGTCTCACAAAAGCAAAATCCTTCTCCAAATGGTTGAGTCGGCCACAAAAGAAGCAGAAATCGGAGAGTTTCTCGTAACGAAATATCACCCTGCAGGTAGAGTTTTCGATGTCGATAGTCGCCCAGCGGGGCAGAGGCTTTCGAACATCGACCAAAGTACGGACCCAGACACATTCCCCAAGTGCGACACCATCATAGTCGCTTTTCACATCCAAGATTTCTCCCAGAAGGTCTCCCAAATCCTCGGTCGCACCCGTCATCGCCATGGATTTGGCAAAATCGTGAACCCGATCCAAAAAGGGGCACTCACTAGTTCAAAATTCGAGGGACGTTCGTCCCCTCACATCATAGACAGCAACAGGACCGCTCCTCGAAAGTTCCAGGGTTGACGGTTGTAGATTCTTTCACATTCGCTCCGGTCAGTGAATTCGAACACGTATAGTCCCTCTCCCAATGGCTTGATTCCCAGCGGGAGTTTCAGATCCAAATCTTGGGGAGGCCCGCCTGGAGATCATGAATGCCCACGAACTTTCTCATGGTGAGTTTGCCGACAAGGGCGTTGATGGGGGTGGCGAGATTTTCGGGTTTGATGGTGATGGGGGCTTTCTCTTCTTCAAAGATAGCGAGCTTGTTCCAAAGTGCAATGATATCGTTAGCCATGTCCGAAAACCTGCAAGGAAAGACAGAAAAAACAAAAGAGAGAAGCAACCACAAGGGGAGAAAAATCTGAATAAATGAACAATAAAGCCAAGACAGGGGAATGTTTTTGGGGAAGATTTGGTGAAGCTCGGTGGGTATTATTATCTCCAAATATGGATAAATAAATTCTGAGGGGAGAGAAGGTTGCACGTTGGGCGGCGCGGTCGTCTGGGGAAACGAAGGAGGCGCACGGGGTGGGCGGCGTGGAGTAAATCTCAAGCGCCCAGCCCTAGAATCAATTCTTGGAGTTGGGGTCTTGGAGAGAGAGAAGTTTAGAGAGAGAAAAATTGAAAAACTGACAATATTTTTTGGGTCTGTTCCCCAAATAAAAAAAATGACAAAAACTCATATGAAAAAGTCTCATGCATGAGACGGAATACAACTTAGCACAAATCGCACACACCCCTCCTAAAGTATTGTGTCTAAAAAAAATACATGTTGCCCTTGATTTTGCAGCATAAATCGCAGAAAAAAATGAAATAGCAACTCTTGAGCCATCTTTTAATGAATGTGGGGCCAGCAACTTCTATTCCTCAAGTTTTGCAAATGACTGCTGAAATGGAATTGTGGTGGGCCCAGGCCCAAAAAAATGCCTGTGCTTCCTATTTGTTCATTGTTGAACAGTGAGCACGCACAAGCCTTTCAAATGGCCTACTAAAAATTGAATTAAACATGGTCCTTCAGTCTGGAAATGGGCCGATTAAATGCTGCAATTTTGGGCTTGCACCCCACTAAAATTGGACATGTGTTTTTATCCAAAAATACTCAAATTTCCTTAAAAAAATAACAAAACACTACCTTTACTCAAATAAAATGTAATCAGTCAAAATTAGGTGATAAAAGCATGAAATTAAATAAAAAATAGACAACTCAATAAAATCATGCATTTTTCACCCAAATCAAATTGATGCATACAAGATCTAATATATACACATTATCGTTCTTATTGATGTTTACACACATAGCGAGCGTGGTTTGATTTTATTTGGTTTTTTATGTGCTTAATAATAGTACTGTGAGGCTTTGTAATCTTAACCACACATACATCGGTTTTATTTATTCTCGTAAAGGAATCAAGGAAATTCCTTTTGTCGCAGGACAATTACATACTAACTAGTTCTCACAAGATAAACGTAGTGTTTTCAAAGATAAAATGATTTTGACTTTGCAGGTTTCAGCACCAACTAAAAAAACTTGGGCAAACAAAAAAGAGTTAGAGCTGAACGAAACTTATAGGATGTATGCATCAAAAAAGTTTCAAATTTCTATATGCGGATGTTTTTTCAACGTATGGAAATATTTAGTGATCAACCCTATAAAAAATACACAATACCATTTAAATGAGTTATTAGCCATAAATAAATTTCTAAATATTGCAATTGTCTTGGAACCATTTCTCTTTATTTATTGTTTTTGTATTTTTCATGTCTTTAGCTTGTTGTTGATTTGGATTGGACTAGTTTTAATTGCTTTCTTAGTGAAATCTTAGTTAGCATTTATGATAAGTTTTTAGTTTTTAAAACCTTTCTAAAAATCTATCGTGTCTAGATAGAATCGAGCTAATGAAAATCGCTTTTACACTAACCATTTCCTATGGGTCGACTCGTACTTACTACACTAGGATTAGACACCGTACACTTGCGGTTGACTATTTTTACGTGTTGGAAAAATACGGAACAATCAAGTACACTATGCTATTCAACATGTCTTTTTGAAACATTCAATTTGTTTATATTGAAACATACATTTTATTTCACGACATGTTGCATATTTCAGTGTAAACAAATTGTATGTTTCAATGCAACAAGTTACATATTAAAAAAAAGATTAAATTATTTGTAGTCCAACAACTTTGCTTCGTTTTGAAATTGGTCCCAATTATTTTGGCTTTTAAATTTTGGTCCTGTGAGTTATCAAATATATTGAAATTGACCCTTTCACCTGATGTAACAGGCCACCAAATAGATAACCGTCATCTATGTAATTATTTTATTTTTTTCTTTAACTTCGAAATGTCACCAAAACTTTTTTAAATCCTAATAATTTTGGGTTGGAATTTTTCTGCATATTTTTTTAGGGAGAAAGTGTGATTTTCTGCGTATTTTTGTTTATATTGAATTTTTCGGTCAATTTAAACTCAGTAAACCGACAAGATTTGATTTGCCTTTTAATATACAAATTATTTTTAGACTTGACTAAAAAATTATTAGGATTAAAAAGTTCAAGTAGCGCTTCAAAATTAAAGAGAAAATCAATATAATTACACATGTGACGGTTACCTACTTGGTAACGTGCTGCCGCAGGTTAAAGACTAATTTCAAAAAAATTGAAAACTTACAGGACCAAAATCAAAAAATCAAAACAATCGGAATCAATTTCAAAACGAGACAAAATTACTGGAATACAAAAAACTTAATCCTTAAAAAAAATACAATATAAAGTGCACGATGCTCCGGTGCATATAAAACCCACTTATGTATATAAACAACCCACTATTTAAAAAACTACCCATATTTTTATATTATATAAAATAAATAATATCATTTTTTATCAGTGATTCTTTGAGTAAAACCATTTATGAAAAAACGAATTTGATCATATGCCCGCAGGTGGGCACAAACTTATATGCCCACCGCTTATGTGACGCACCATGTATGCAAGGTCTCCACTATCATTTAATTAGTTTCTTTAATTAATTCAATCTTCTCATTTATATATATTCCATATTTTACCCAATTTTATTAATTATATTAAAAGAAATTTACCCGACTCGGACCCAACCCGACCCGAATCCGAACCATGCACGAGTGGTTCATGGTTCACCCGGCCAGAATGGTTCATGATTTAAGGTTTAGGATTTAAATTTATATAATTAATAAGAATATTGAATTAATTAAAGAAACTAATTAAATAACGGTGGAGACCTTGCATATATAGTGTGCCACATAAGCGGTGGACATATAAGTTTGTGCCCACCTGCCGGCATATGATGAGATCCGTATGAAAAAATCACTTTTATATAAGACCAACTTAAATTTATTTGAGATTAATGAATCATTAATCCATATTTTAAAAATAAGAATAATTCAAATTGTTATAAAAATAAGAATAATTCAAATTGTTAACGGTATCTTTCCTTTTGAACTGATGCAGATAAACCCCCAACATTGCCCAAAAAAAAAATCGACCGTTTTCCCCTCTTTCCTTCCCTCTGCAAAGAAAATAAAGGAACATAAACGATAAATTCCCTCTGCCATTAATTCCCCCTCGCAATCAAATTCACTTCAACGGATAATTCCCGGAATTCAAATACATTCTTGAATTCTTCGCTACAATGGGTTGTTTTTTTGGATGCTTTGGCAGCCAGAAGAATCACAAACGCCGCAAACCTAGGGCAAGACGGACAAATCCCCAAATCCAAGTAAAAACCCTATTCTTAGATCTATTCAATTTTCAGATTCCATTGTTTGTGTATTGTTTGTTCGATTGTGACTTTTGAAGCGAAATTCCTGAGAAGTGTGGTGAAATTGTTGTTTGTATTTCTATTTTCTGGATTTTAGGTATGGGCGTTGTTTGATCATGTGCTATTTGATTGTTTTTTGATGAGTTGATTCTGCGATCACTTATAGATTGCGTAACTTAGTTCTTTGATCTGATTTAGGGTTCTTATTTTAAAAATCTTTTAAAATTGTTTGTCCTTGTGATTGTATGTTGAATGAACTAATGGTTAAATTCTGTAACAGAGAAATAGAGTTCAGGATGTTCATCATGAAACTGTAAGCACTTCAGGAGAAATCACCACAGAAGCACCCTCAAACACCTTGGTTGCAGAATTTAGGTGGGTTTTAAATTGATTTCAGTTTGTGAATATATATATATATATCTTCTAGATGTTTTTGATGAAATTGGAACAAAATTGATTTTGTTTGCTTTTGGAGATCAAATCCGCTGTCCTATCTTCTTTAGTTTTAATTCGACTAATAGAACTTAATTGGTATTTTGTCGTAGAAATAAGCCTATGGAAGAGGAGAAACAGAGTCCTAGCCCTAGAAAAAGAGTTGCATTCAGTTCGAATATCACAACATACGAGCATGTTTCAGTAGGCGAAAGCATTGAATCTCTGGTCGAGTGTAATCAAGATGTTGGTATAGAAAATCACTCTGATTTGAAAATTACGAACCCGGTGCATTCTTTATTAGAAGCTAATAGTTCAGACATACCAACTGTTGGATCATTTCCACCGAATCACAGATACCACAATGCCAGAGAGAGCGACGATGAAGCTGATGTTTATGGGGATAGCGACTTGGAGAATCTCGATGAAGATGAACATATTGATTATGAACCACTTCTAGCTTCATCAATGGAGCTAAAGAAAGAAAATTATGCAATAAACGAGGAAGTAGAGAGTCGTGTTACTTTGAAGATTCAACCACCCAATTCACCTATAGATGGAATTGATCATATAGATTATGTGGTGAACTCGATTGGGAATGTTTCTCAGTCGAAAGCTGTTGATGCAAGTCTTTCATACTGGTTGGATTCTCCTGATACCATGATCAAGAAGACACGTATGAGTACGAGTCTTCTTGATGATTGTAGTTTGAAAAACTTTGAAGATAGACCGATTTTGGGTGCATTGACAGTTGAGGAGGTGAGGCAGATTTCAGCGACTTCTACTCCGAGAAAGTCCCCTAACCGAAGCCCTGATGAGATTCCAATTATCGGGACCGTTGGAACCTTCTGGAGTCACTCGGTTTCATCAACAGGCTCTAATTCAGCTTCTCCGTATAGGGGTCTACCAAATATGACAAGCAAGTATAGAGAGGTACCTATGGAGTGAGAATGTGTGTGTTAAATCGGTTCTATATTTGCATAATTTGGAACTAAGATTGTTGTAAAAAAATGTGCAGGATATGGGTGTTGATTGGCATTCTACTCCATTCGAGACGAGATTGGATAGAGCCCTCGATCTTGGTTCTTCTGAAGCTTAAGAAATCATCCTTCTAAAGAGAAAAGGAAAAAAAGAAAAAAGGAAAACGAAAACGAAATCATCCTGGTGCAGATTGTGAGTTTCTTAGTTCCTATGGTTTCAGTTAAGGATTCTGAATGTATATGAATGTGTTTTGCTACAAGAAATTGTGATTATTGATGATTAGATTGATTCATTTATTTGTTCGTAAGTCTTGCATGAGACCGTCTCATGTATGGATGGCGTCCAATGTGTGAAGTTTAATGTGGAGGTATGATATAGATTTGTTTCTATCAGTTTATATGTTAAATGCATTTGAGATTTCATTTTGATTTTCTTTGAATAAACTGAAGAATGAGAACTTGGTCACTTTATATAAAATAATAGATTCCTCATAAATTTAATAAAAAATTACGGATATTCCACGTAATCAATTAAAATAGCACAAATATTTGTATACACCACGTGCAACTTAAGTACATTTAATATTTGGTTATTTTACTAAAAAATATTATTTGTTAGTATATATTATTTTCAGAAAAGGATTAATGATGTTACTGATAAATATTAATTTTCTAAATTTTTTTGTTCTGCCATAATTGGTTGATCATAGTTGCATTGTGAAAAAGTTATTCATTATTATTCTAACTATTTGATTTTCTGCAAATCTTTGACTTATTCATTTATATCACAACCTTTGATGTTGTTTTATTCATTACTCTTTCAAAATAAAATAACATATATATGGAGGGAAAAGATAATTCCTGCAGCGGGACCAAAAACCATGGATGCACAATTTCTAAAGTCAACCCTGAAATTAAGAAGAGAAAGAATAAATTCCTCACTAGGTTAATTCTAATTCTCAAATACCAGTTGATAAAATGAAAATGAAATAGTTCTATATCGGTCAAAACTGCGTGTACTTTTAAGTTGAATGAGAATTTCATTAAGTAGATAAAATATTTCTGTGTAATAAAATTAATTTGTAATGTTCAACAGAACTACAATATGAATATAAAAAGTGATTAGAATATGAATGAACTTGCATATATATCTTACCAAAATACACAAAGATAGTTCCCGTGTAGTATTAGGCAGTTCATCTAATAAAATATTCTACTCTTGGAATTCATTAATGTTTCTAACTTACGACTTCAAAAGAAAATAAACATATTTAAGGGATCAATGAATACACGCACACATGAATTCGTGGGAGGAGGCCTAATGAGTGAATAATTTTAAATGGGTGGAGTGCTTTTCACGAGAATCGAATTCAGGATCTGGGCTGAGCCTGAGGCTCTGATATCATGAAAGAATTCTGTCTCATCTAAAAGTTCGAATTTATAGAGAGGTGCATAATTAATTCGTTTATTTAATTTCCCTAAACAGTATAATTAATTTATAATTAATAATATTCATTGAAAATAGCTATTGCTGACCAACTAGTACATTGTAGTAAAACAATTAAATACCATTTAAAAATGCACCTGAGTTGCACGTATGGTGCAATTGGTGCATATAAAATTAGAAGTATTTGACAAGAGACAAAGTCTAGTATGAAAATTTTCATACATGAAAAAACTTTAATTTACAATTAAATTCTGTAATTGGTGAAGGTAAGACAAAATTTAGTGGTTCATGGTTCACTCGGCCCAAGTGATTCATGGTTCACCCGACCCGATTAGGTTTAATTTAAGGTTCATTATTTAGTGTTTAGAGTGTAGATGATTGATTTAGGATAATTTTATAAATTTTCATGCATGAAACTTTTCACACTAGACCTACTCTTGACAAGATTATTTAGTAATGATGTTCCATTTGCCATATCTATATACATGGGTGGGTCTCCTATGCACCAAGTGCATAGCGCACCCATTAATATATTTTAAAAATTTTCGTTTTATTACACTGAAACGTATAACCTACGTTCGTAAAATATAATTACATATTTTAGTGTAAAAAGTCATAAATTTTAAAATAATAAATTACAAAATTTTAAAATATACTGTAAAGTGCATGATGATCATGGTGCATTCAAAACCAGGCCTATCCATATGTATTAATGTGAAAGCCTTGAACGCGCACGCGGCCATTGATTTAATCATGACTTGGACTTTTCCTAGATCTGATAATTTAAATTGACCTCGAATTTTGTGTCTTTCATGGAAGGGGTAATATTTTAATCAATTCAAAGCAATCTACGAGCGTGTTCAGAGCAACTAGCTGTTTTTTCTGTTCATACATACAAACTCAAACTCAATATATATTAATTTGATCCTCCTTTCAATATATATACCCATATAGCTAGCTCTTGACAAATTAAAATAGAGGCAGACAGCATACATATATTTATATATAGGAAATAATTAGGAATGATGAGAAAAGCAGTAAGCAGGCATATATTCATATTGTGGGTTGTTTTGATGATCCAATATTCGATGGCAAGGAATCTGCAAAGACAAGATTTGAAGGATTTTGTAATTAGTACTGCATTAACAACTCCAGATATTTCTTCTTCATCATTTACAATCCTCAGATCTGGGGGTCCAGGACGACCTGCCACCAATCTTGGCAATAGTCCTGTTGGAAGATCTCCGTGTTGTATTTAGACTAAATCTTGTCGTGCCGACTGGTAGGGCCTGTGCTGATGTGTTGAATACTGTGTCGGACAAATTTTCATTAGTTATAACATTGTGAAGGGTTGTCTGGGGAACAATACGAGGGGTGAAGAGTTTCTTGTCTCTCGCTAAATAAAAAAAGGAAAAAGAGAAAAAGAGGCGCGTGTGATGTATATTTGATTTATTATTGTTTAAGGAAATTAGTTATGTATTTCTGTTTTTATTATTATTTGATAATTTTTTATTGATGCCCCCTAATACAATTTGTGCTATCTGTAAGATATCATGTTCACTGATTGTACTATGTAATTGGACACATGAGTAAAATTACGTGCAAATGAATATAGCTAAAATGTACAACTTATTGTATTTGACTGAAAATATAATACACACATATAAGTGAAATATGCATGTTATATAATATAGATGAAATGTGATGAGTACACGAATTTAAGATTCGTGAGATAGTTACATACACATGACTATGAGCAATCACTTTGTGATCTATAGGGCTAGTTTGGTTTAATGGTATTGAGTTGGATAATTGGATTGAGTGCTGCTAAATGGTAAGAATCACCCCGGGGTGATAAGGGTAAAATAACTTAATTATCCTTAATGAAACAATGATAATTTCAATTTGGATGAATCATCTACACCTAAACATTAAATAATGAACCCTAAATCATTACCTATTCGGGCAATGAACCATGAACCAGTCAGACCGGGTATAAAATATTTTATTAAAGATATTAAGGTAAACTTACACATTTAAAGGGTTTTTACCGGGTGAATCACCCCAAACACATTACAAAATTGGATTTGACTCTATATTCGATTGAATCTGTTGTTTTATATGGACATCAGTACTGGTGTGACAATTTATCACTTTCTAATATATAAACATGATTTAACTCAATTTATAAGACCAATAACTTAATTGTTTCCTCTACTGAAAACTTTCTCTCTCTTTCATTTTGCTTCCGCCGCCCACCTCCTTCCACCGCCCACCTCCCTCCGCCGCCTGCGCGCCGCCGTCAGCGCGCAGCAGTCACCCAATCCTCACCACCGTACTGTGTCACACCGCAACCTGCCGTTTTGAGCGTCGCTTAGAGGTCGTAATTGGTTCGTCGGACCGATCTCTCCCATCGGAGTCACGATATCTGGTGGGTGGGTTCGGTTTGTCGGATCTTTAATTTTTTGTGTTATTTTGTGTTATCTTTACCTTTTGTTCTATTTGGTGTTATAGGTTTTAGATTTTTTCTGCTCTGCTTTCCCCTTGTTTGGGGTTTGTTGTGAGACTTTCTCCCTCTTTGGGTTTGTAGTTTGTTTGCTTTGTTGTTTTCTTCCAGTTCTGGGTCTTAGTGATTTGTTGGTGGTGCTTTGTTTGATGCAATCCTGACTTCTTTTCGGACATTGTTTAAGCCTTAGGGTGGGGCTTTCATTTGTCTTTATGCTTTGCCTGGATTGTGGTTCTCCCCTCCTCTTTTCCTCAAGATTGGTTCGAGGTAGGTGTTGTTTCGATCGGTAGATCGACCGTTCGTCTGAAGGACTTGTTCTTCGTTTGAAGGATTTGTACTTTGTCTTTTAACATTTTGTAGGATTATCTTTTGTCTTTTTCTTTTATCTTTTCATTGTAAGTCATTTTTCTAAAAAAAAAAAAAAAAACTTAATTGTTTCTTTGCCCACTTTTTTTTTTGATTGGTTAGAGTCAAAGGACGTCAATACATTACGATTGCTATTGTGTTTAACATTGGATTTAATTATCAATGAAAATATGACTTTTACAAAAAGACAATAGATAACACGATGAAATATATTTAAAAAAAAAACACACGATGAAATATCAAAAAATAAAATAAGATATGCCAAGCGGAATGTGCATTTTACAAAAAATTATCATGCATCACTAGAGAAATTATTGTATTAGGTCCAATAATTATGTGACAAATTAGATTTAGCCCAAAAAAGAAATTAGTTCCGTGCAATTATGACAATATATAATTTTGACCCCAAATTCACAAATTCAATTAAACATTTGTTAAAAAGTTCATCCTCAAAATTGAGAACAATTAAAAAAAAAAAGACAATAAAACAACTAAATTAATTTAAACTATCTCCTTAAAATATTTTAATATTACATTACATTTCATTATTTTTTTAACATGAAAAATGACTTTATCTCATTTGCTAATAAATAATTTTCACATTAAATTTTGTATAAATAGAAAATGTTCAGTTAATTTCGGAGGTTAAGTATTAATTTTTGTATCTATTTCATTGAGAATAATCTTAGATTTTTGGTACGGAAGAAAATGATGAGAAAATAGAATGTAACAGGAAAATGAAAATCCAATTCATAATTTATGTAGTACATGTACAAAAATTTCGAAATATATATGCACACTGCACAGTATTACTTGTCACGTTATTTCGTTGAACAATTTCCAAATGAATGAATCGTTAGGGCAGTCAATTTCAAGTTTTCAAATTCTAACGCATCGCCGGATTGAATTAATGGCGGATTTTGATTTTGAAGCTTCAATTGAGATTCAAATTGCGTATAATTTCTACCTACGAACCCCATGGAATTCAGCGCAGAGTATTTTCGAACGGAAGAAAGATCGAGGGAAAACGCAGTATTATTGAACAGAAGAGACAGAGATAATGTGGAAGAAGGTTAGTTGATTTTGCTCATCTCCTTCAATAATCTATCTGCCTAATTGTTCTTAATTTCGTTCTTTTCGCCTCGGATTTTGTTTTCAGTGCAAAATTGAAGGTTTCGGTTCTGCTCATCTCAATACATCTTGAATAATTTGATGAATATGTGAGCTTCATCTCTTTCAGTGCTTATTCTAAATCCTAATGCCACTATCGCATCCAAACTTATCTCATGAATATGTTTCGAGATTTCCTTTTCGTATCATAAAAATAGTTTAGAGTATGATTTTTCCGTAATTTGCAGAGTTAATGTTGGAACGAAATTTAGATATGTTGATGTTGTGCTTCATGCAGGAGCTAGCTTCACACTGTTAAAATTACTTTAGTGAATCTCTCACTTTAATCTAGGAGCTTTCATATTGAATTCTCAAGACTCTAAGAATCCGTTTGTATTTCTCTGTATATTTTTGTGATGATAGGATAGGCTGATAGCAGAACATAGAGATCGTAATCCTCGTATCTTAAGCCTTATTTGATCATTTTCTACAATTGGTTTTATACTTAAATGAAAATCCACGATGCATAATTATCTCACGAGTAACACTTGGTGCACCAACCGTGCAACTGGTGAACAACTAATACTGCTCAATGAAAACAACTAATACTGTTCGGCGTACTGACCAACTAACCTTTTAGCAAAAAAACACAGTTATCATTTGAACATGCACTTGAGTTAATGTTGGATTAATGATCCAAAAACAATACAAATACACATCATTACTATACAAGACAAATAGTGAGGACTCATTGTCTGATGACATGTCATTCTACTTTTCGATCCAATAAATTTATTTGTTTGCATACTTTGATTGTTTCTAGCCGCTCCAGCTGGTACTCCCGATAGTCAGCAGATAATTCTTCAGCAACAAGACGCATGCTAGGCCGTGAATCTGGCTTGGCCTCTATGCACGCTAGTGCAACGCTGACCACAAACATCACTTCCTCTGCTGTTTTTTCTGTGGGAGGTAACACCCGTTGATCAATCACATCCTTCAAAAGCATATCCATGTCATGGTGCAGTGCTTTTTTTTTTCTGATAGTGAAGAGATGAGATCTCCTGGATGCCTCCCCATCATAATCTCCAATGCCACCACTCCAAAGCTGTAAACATCACATTTCTCTGTCACCTTCATGGTAAGTGCTAGCTCTGCATGCCCATTTGAAGTTATTAGTTTTTTGGAGAATTTTGGACAAGAAGCACAAGATAAAAGCGTTCGAAATTTTTTATTTTCGGAGATTTGGTCCTACAACCTTTCTCATTACCTAAAGAGTGACACTTGGGTGCACCAGTTGCACGGTAACTGGTGCACAACGAATACTATTCAATGAAACCAATTATTAATGTTAAGTGAAAACAGCTTACACTGCAACTAATACCATGTAAAGATGCATGGTGCATAGAAGTATTTGTTTTCCATAAAAGGTCCCAAAAATTTAAGTTTTTCAATTCATTTCCATAATGGGTCTTCTGTCCTATAGTGGCTGGAATTTGAAGTACGAGGTAGTTTTGGGGCACGTTTTTGGTACATGAGGTGTAAAATTTGTCCCATATCTTTTACCTTTTCTGCTAGAGGTCCCAAAAACGTGCCTAAAACAATGTTACTTTAAATTTTAGCAGCTTTGGGGCCAAAATCAGACCAATTAAGGAGCATTTGAATAAACTGAAAAACTTAGCTCTTTAGGACCTTTTCAAAAAAGACAACAATTATGGGATCAAAATGGATTTTAACTCAAAGTGTTCAATACCTGGTGCCATGTAACCATAAGATCCTGCAGCTGTAGTCCAGTTTGATGAATCAGAAATGAGCACCTTTGCTGTGCCAAAATCTGAGAGACGTGGCTCGAATTCTGACTCAAGTAAGATGTTGTTTGTAGATACATCCCGATGCACAATGGGTGGGGAGCAATCATGATGCAGATAAGCAAGTGCATGTGCCACTCCTTTGACAATTTTTACCCTCGTAGCCCAATTCAGTTTGATGGTTTCCTCATTATCATAAAGGTTTCTTCTCAAGCTACCCCTGTCTACATACTCGTACACCAAGTACAGTGAAAATTGCTTAAAACAATATCCATAGAGCTTGATAATGTTCCTGTGCCTCACCTCTGTTAACGCTTGAATTTCATTCTGAAAGCTACGAAGATTTGGGAGCGGTACGTCGCTCGAGTCTGATATGTTGAGCCTTTTCACTGCTACAATCTGTCCAGTTGGCAAATCTGCTCTGTATACAGTTCCAAATCCTCCTTTTCCTATGCAGTATTTATCGCTAAAATCTTCAGTTGCTCGCATGATTTCACCATACGTTAATTTACCTTCTCTTTCGCAAATAAATGGTTCACAATTCTCAACAGGTTTCTTGCTTTTCCTCCGAAGAATTATAAATGTAACGGTTCCCACGCTTATGATGAGGCTTACTACCGGAACAATGACGCCAACAAGAATCGTTCTCTTGTTATTTCGAGATTTTGAAGTTGAAGACCTCTCATCACAAGTTGGCAATCCTTCTACAGTTCCACACAGTCCAGTATTTGCAGTAAATGCTTCTGCAGGTGCTCTTCTGAATATATCACCATTTGGTATTGGACCAGTGAGGTTATTGTACGAGAGATCGAAATCTCTCAGACTGATCATCCCAGATAATTCCGAAGGAACTTTTCCTGAAAAGCTGTTACGTGAAAGGTTGAGGGTTTCCAAAAGCATCAACTTTCCGAAGGATGACGGAATTACTCCTGAAAGTGAGTTGTTGCTGAGGTCCAACAAGTATTGTAACCGCGTCAATTGTCCAAGCTCAAATGGGACGTCCCCTGTCAAAAAGTTATTCCTCAAGTTTACGCTTTGCAAGGCTCTGCAATTTCCAAGAACTTGAGGAATACTCCTTCAAGTTTATTTCCTGATAAATCAAGATCCTGTAGCATTGTCAACTTCCCAACAGTTGGAGGAATTTCTCCGGTTAACCGATTGTTGCTGAGATTGAGTTCTAATAATTCACCGAGCTTTCCAAAGTTATCAGGAACTCCACCCGTTAAGTTGTTTGAATCCAAAGCAAGAACACGCAGCTCTGCCAAATCCCCCAACTCAGCTGGAATCACTCCAGATAACCGATTTTCACCCATCTGAATATTTTTTAACCGTTCAAATCTTCCCCACTTTGGTGTAAGTTGGCCAGTGAATTGATTGTTGCTGAGAGAGAGAAATTCAAGATGTGGGTGAATTCCAAATGCTTCTGAAATATTTCCAGAAAATTGGTTGTCTTCCAAACGCACCCTTCTCAATCTCGAGCAATTCTTGAAGCAATCCGGCAATGGCCCTGTAAACCCGTTTTTGTTCACCGTAAAATAATCTAAAGCAAAACCGCTGCATAATTCAGTCGGTAGCTCACCGGAGAAGCTGTTATTTGAGAAGCTAACGTTGGTTAATCGAGGGCTGTTATTCCCCAAGTCATGTGGGAGAATGCCAGAAAGCTTATTAGCATACAGACTCAGAATTGTCAGATTATGGAGACTGGATATGGAATCAGGCACCTGCCCAGTTAATTGATTGTCGGAGAGATTAATAATCTCTAAAAACATTAACTCTCCAACTCCAGGTGGAATTGTTCCAATAAGAATGTTTGAGAAAAGGTTTAGCCTTTGCAAATTTGTGAGTCTCGAGATTGTTGGGGGTATTTCACCGGAAAATTGGTTGTCTGAAAGGTCTAGAAACAATAAATTTCTTAGGTTTCCAATCTGTTTATGAGCCTGTAAAAGAATTCTTGTACAGTAACAAATACTTGAGATTTAAGAGGTTGCCTATTTCAGGAGGGATTTCACCAGAGAGGCTGTTTTCGTATAAAGACAAGAGGGTTAATTTTGTCAAGTTGAATAGGGATAATGGGAGAGGTCCAGCGAAGGCATTTATTCGAAGATCGAGCGACTGGAGATTCGTGAGTAAACCTAAGGAAGGTGGGATTTGGCCTGTGATGTTATTTGCTGATAAGTCAAGGTAAGTAAGGTTAAGACAAGTGGTTATAAAACCTGGAAATCCTAATGTGAGTTCATTGTAATAAAAGCTGAGATGCTTAAGCAAAGGGAAGGTTGGAAATTTAGACCAATCAGGAGTTTCCAAGTAATTAGAACCGAAATCCAAGTGTTGTACCTTCAGAAGATTGCCGATTTGGTAAGGGATTTCTCCGGTGATGTTGTTGTTGTAGAACCTAATGTACTGAAGCTCTGTCAAGTTTCCAATCTCAGGTGGGATTGAGTTCTCAAACAGATTGTTGCTGAGGTCCAAGAACGTGAGCTGGGAAAGGACGGAAATGCCCCCGGGTATTGACCCTCAGAGATGATTGCCACTGAGGTTGAAACTTGTGAGATTTGGAAGTGAGTTGAAAACTAGTTTGTCCAAAGTGCCATCAAGATTTGCATCAGACAAATGGATTTGGGAGACGGACCCCGCTTCGTTGCAGCGAATCCCTGCCCATAAACAGAGGCTTGTGATGTTGTTGTGGGACCATGATGTGAGAGACGATGATGGTGATGATGATAAGGTGTTCTTCCATCTCAATAGAGCTTCTGCTTCTGTTGTTGCTGAGGATGTTTCTGTAAATTTGAAGAGAAAAATGTGAAGAAAGAAAAGGTAAGCTGTATATGAGGATTTTGCCATGCCTGTTGATTAATTTGGTCTTGGTAATGTGATGAATAGTTAGAATGCTTAAAGAATCAATTTCTAAAGCCTATATAATATTTCAGTATGGATATATATATATATATATATTTTTTTTTTTGTATGAAAGTTGAGGTATTGTTTGAAAAAGATAGATGTGCATGTGCTCCAAGTTGGAAGCTAGTTTCTCACATATATATATATAATGTAGATCTGGTCTTCTAATAATAGTCGATGGGACTATGGGAACAAACTCCAGTGTTTGTTTAATCTGAATCGTATGTATGTATATATATATGTCTATAAATATTTTGGTCAACGGTTTAGCCAGAATAGTTTCAGATCAGACGGCTTGAATATATGATGATTTTGAGCAAATTGTGATTGTGGGTTGGTCTTTGGTAGTATATGGTATTTTATACTGCAATGCGGTTTATTAAAGTGTTTGCATGTGGACAGTGGACTTATTTAGAACTCGTAAACATAAATTTTAAAAAATAAAAGAGATTAGCATTCAATAACTTCTTTTTGGAAAAAAGGGAAATTTATTTAGGGAGCATCATGAATGCCCCGGGTGATATAAGTTACAACATAGAACTATACTGAGAGACCACAACGAAGACTAACATAATCAGAGAGTGGGTTACTTTATTCAATCGCTAATAGAGTTCCAACTATTTATACCATTCCTAGCCTTGCCCTCATCCAATCGCTAATAGAGTTCCAACTATTTATGCATCACAGCTTTCGGTGATGATCCCTTTGAAAATTGCCGAATTCCGCATACCCCAAATGTACTAATCTATTTAAAAACATTTACTTCTTATACTTTGATTTATTTTTATAAGCAAGAGACACGCGTTGCACGTCACCTGTGAGATTTATTATAATGCAATTGTGTTGATTGGCGAAGAATTAGATCATTCGGGAAATACAAATCATTCTGATCTTTGAAACTTATAGTTTATAGCTTATAAAAACTTATTTAAGCAACTAAAAGAAAAATAAAACACTCCAGATTACTTCTGCACACAATTCTATGTGATTATAATCACTTATAAGTTTTTGCAAACACCCCCTTAGTGGTGTAAGATCAGCGTACGTTCCCCCTGGGGAGTATTTTGGAAGTTTAAGAACACTTGTAAGTCCCAGCCATGGTGAAAAGATTGGAATCTAGAATCCAAATATGTAACAAACGTCGAAAACTGACACTTTAAAACACAATTGAGCGAACTAATGAAGATCGGATATATATGCGATCAATGTGCATTGTTTAAAGACTATAAGATAATGTATATGAAGTTCTAATAATGGTTAAGAATGAATGAAAAATGAGTAAAACCTAAGAAAATTGTGCTAGATGAATTGCGACATAAGTTAATTAGAGAGACTTTATGTCCTCATTGCTACTATATGAATCTTTCTTTTGCCTATCATAATTTCTAGGTTTTTTCACATCGTCCCTTTTAATAAGATCTACTTTGAATTCCACAATATTGATGCAAATCTCATTCTAATATTGCTAATCTCACTTAGAATAACATAAGAAAACAAGTTGTTCCCCTAATTGCACTCTAATTAAAAATATGCGGTAGCAATGAATTATTCATAAATGTAAATCAACTCGAAATAAATTAATGGTATATAAAATACAAAATGAATTAAGAAAAATAGAGAAAAGTACGTAATATCCAATCTGGATTTATTTTCACCATTGTTGATTTCTTCAGCATGCAATCGAACTTGTAGAGATATACAACATGCAATATATATATATATATATATAATAAGAATCTAATTAAACTACTAATATCAAGATTTATCAACCGTTTGTTTTGTAGATCTTTTACCACTTTACAACAGTGTAATAAGAATCTAAGCTACTAATATCAAGATCTATCAACCGTTTGTTTTGTAGAGATCTTGTACCATTACAACAACATAATTAATAAGAATCTAAGCTCCTATATCAAGATCTATCAACCGTTTGTTTTGTAGAGATCTTGTACCATTACAACAACGTAATTAATAAGAATCTAAGCTCCTATATCAAGATCTATCAACCGTTTGTTTTTCAGATCTTGTACCTTTACAACAACATAATTAATAAGAATCTAAGCCTATAAACATCAACCGTTTCTTTTTCAGATCTTGTAAACAATGCCTATTTTTATGAGGACGATCTTGTCTTCACATTTTTGTACTCTACTGCAGTTTGGCTTCGTGCATACATTGTAGAGTAAATGTGTTATTTTGCAATATCATAGACCTAATGCCACCAGTCCTCTTCTTATATCTCGACTTTGATATCAATGCAACCTTCACCGGAGCATCTGACTGAATTTGAGGATCTAAATTAACGTCCTGAATCCCACTTGATCTCGTTCTAATATTGGAATCTTTTTCTTTCATGCATTAAACCCGCCATACAACACAACTTTTGTTTTCTCTTAATCGGTTTAGCCTTACCTACTACATCAAATCAATCCATAAAAAAAATAGAATTGGTATAAAAATTAACTAAAAGATGTTACAAAAGAGATTTAAAAGCAAAAAAAAAAAAAAAGATGTACCTTCATATCCAATTACATAAAGGAAATCTTGAAATTGGAGTGTAATTAGAAATGTAAAATGGAGGCGCTGTGGTGAGTATTGTAGGGTTTTAGGTCCTCCTTTTATAGGAAGGCTGTGAACATTCCAGAATTCGGTTGGATAAAGTTTCACTGTCAATGACACGTCATTAGTTAGTTGGAGAAATTAAAACTAATTAGAGAAAGAACAGGGTTTGGCATTAAACATTATTTTATTTTAATAAATTTATCTTGTAATTTTTTATCTGCCGCTCCATTATTTATTATAAATTGAGATTATAGTTTAAATTTATCATAAATGTTTATATATACGTATGTACGTATTTATACGTACAATGTGTATATTTATATATAGTATATTGTAACATGTTTAACATGAAAAATATTGTACATTTATTTAGAAATATTAATATAGAACCGGCATTTTGGTAATTTATAAGAATTCTTATATAATGAAGATTCGTCTAGTGCAAAAAATTTTCCATTTGGGATAGTCAACACCGTTGAGGAAGTTAATCTCTTTCCAACTTTGGAAATTTTCCTCACAAGTAGGCGTTCAAACAAACATTTTGCTTTTTTGGTTAATTAATTGATCAATGCTTTTTGCTATTCGTGGAAGTCCTGTGTGTATTTCCCGTAGTAAAAAAATGAAAAAACGTTAATTCAAAAAACTCACATTTAATTTCTTGAAATTGCATAAATCAAATTTTTCTAATCGAATATATATTAAAATTTCAGAATAAAATTTTAAAAAATTTTCCGAGATTATATGTGTCCGAAAAACAAAACTAAATTACTAATTTCAAATCGTATTGCAAAAATGTGTCCATCAGGTCTCATCCTCAAATTGAAAGAACCCTTATCCTTCACCTCTTTGGCTATTGAAGGGGAGAAATCCTCCACAGTTTTCATTATTCCAAAAATCGAAGAACCAATCAAACCCTTTATGGATAGCCTTCCATAGGTTTTGTTAAGGTGTTGATGTTCTGTCTTGTTTAAAAAAAAAAAAAACCCAATCGATATTGTTTGAGTATACTAGTGTGCCATCAATGAACATGATGAAAATTGAAGCCGAGGATATATTTGATCACTCATGTTATGTATACGTATGTATATTTAAGTATATATCGAACAAATATAAATGTAGAGAAAATGTAAAGCGCATATAAATAATTGGGACTTAATCTCAAACTTAACATTTTAAAGATTAATTATTTTTTGGGACGAAAAAAGAAATTTAAATGTATCCTGCAAATTTGGATTCCATAATGTACTGAAAAACTCCAATTGAATGTCAAGGAAATTCAGAATTTTCTTAGAGTAATTGGCTACTACAGGAGATCCTCACAAGACTTTTCATAGACAACATAAGTACTAACTCAGTTAATCAAGGAAAAGGTTTGTTTGGACCCCTACTTCTTAGAAAAGTTTCAAGAAATTGAAAAAGATATTAACTATCTCACCAGTGTCAACTATCCCTCTATGGAACCGATGTTTTCACTTAGATTGGTTTACATGATTGTTTTGAAGTCCGACAACTAATCTTTAATACACAAAAAAGTCTTAGAAATCACAAGGCCGGTTCTGATGGATTCGATTTTTGCCTAAATAAGGATTATATTTAATTTTCTTTTGGTCAAAGTTTCAAACTTCCCATTTTCATTTTTTTTTTTTATTGTAAATGAAATTTTAATATATATTTAATTTAAATTTGATTTATTTTATTTATAATTAATGATGTGTAATTTTATTTTTTGTTTTTTCATTTTTTTTAATTGTAAAATACACATATAAAAATTATCACTAAAGCCTATGTTTTTAAATTCCATAAATTAGGGGGCGTGCATTTCAATTAAAAACGATAAAGTTTTAGTGTTGTTTGACGGCGATGGCGTATATAAATTGACATAAATTGAAAACATATTGACTAATTTCAAACATATGATATATGGTGATCTGACCCAACAAAAAAGGTTTATATTGTGATAACCAAATCGATTTAAATCCCAGAGTTTGTGTCAAAAAGAAATTAAAACTCTGAGAACTTCCATCTTCAGGTCATGGTACATTATTTTGTTTTAATAAATTTACCTTGTAATTTTTGTGCCGCCGCTCCAATATTTATATATAAATGGAGCTGATGTTACATTTTCATCATAAATGTTAAAAATCTATTGTGATGTATATACGTACAAAGTGTTTATTTTATACAGAAAATATTGTACATGTTATTTCTGAGAAAATATTGTACATGTTTATTTAGGAAATATTAATATATAACCGGTGGTTATTCCATTTATAAGACTTTCTTATGTAAAAAAGATTCGTCTAGGTGCAAGTAGGTATTCAAACAAACATTTTGCTTTTATGGTTAATTAACTTTTCAATGCTTTTTCTATTCGTGGGAAGTCTTGTGAAAATCTCCGTAATTTGCCCTTAATTGACATTGCATGGTTGGGGACTTTCCAGTCGATTATGGCAAAAAAATTTGTAGAATCCATTTTAAACAAGTCTTTTCGAGATTATTTGTGTCCTAAAAACATAACTTTATCCTCAAAAACAAAGTGTTGGAAGAATGTGTTGAGGTCTCATCTTCATTTAGAAGTGTTGTTGAATCCAAAATGCCAATGTTATGGCTTTTGTTTGGCTATGAAGGCCAACTTTTCTCTTCAAATCCTCATTATTGGGACGGTTCCAAACTTTGTGGATAGCCTTCCCGATAGGTTTTGTTCGTGACAATGTTCTTGTCTTGTTAAAAAAAAAATAACCCAATGGATATTGTTTGAGTACACTAGTGTATATCAATAACATGATGAAAATTGAAGTTTAGGATACATTTTTTCACAGTATTTTGTTTGCGTATGTAAATTTAGGTCCTATATCAAACAAATTTAATGCAGAGAAAAGTTGGTTACAAATAATTGGGACTTAATCGTCAAACTTAACATTTTAAAGATTAATTATTTTTTGAGACGAAAATTTTTTTAAATGTATTTTTGCTTTTTGGATTTTTAAATGTATTTTCAAGCTTTTTTAATTGAATGTTTTCCTTTTATTTTTTCAAAGAGTAATGATGTACAGGAGATTTTTTCAAAACATGCTTTTCATTACAAATATAAGTACTAACTCAGTTAATATAAGGAAAAGGTTTGTTTGGATCCCTACATGTTATAAAAGACACACCCTTCAAGAAATTGAAAAAGATATTAACTATCTAGTAAAAAGTCAATTATCCTCTATGGAACCGATGTTTTCTCTTTAGATTGGTTTATGTGATTGTTTTGAAGTCTGTCAACTAATCTTTAATACACAAAAAAGTTTTAAAAAATTCAAATATGTTTCTCTTATGATGAATTCACCTCAAACTTATTTAGGATAATATTATATAGAATCGTTTTTGTTGGTGATTTATAAGACTTTCTTAAGTAATGAAGATCCGTCTTGGTTTTACGTATCATGTATTTTGAAGTCCTAACATAGATCTTCATTACATAAGAAATTCTAATAAATCACCAAAAGGTCGATTTCTATTAATATTTTCTAAATAAACATGTACAATATTTTTGGTTAACAACGGCTCCATGGGGCATAATCAACACTGCTGAAAAAAGTTAACCTCTTTGCAATCTTAGAAATTTTCCTCACAAGTAGGCATGGACGGATGTATTAGGGGTAACACTTAGTGCTCAAAAATCAATGCAAACTCTCACTAACTCCCATATATCTATAATATAAAATGTAAATAAAATTCAATACACAAATTTAAGCCTAGCCCAATATTATTTTTATTTTATACTTAATTTATAAATTTCAAATTTCAAATTAAAACCCATCCCAACACTCTCTATTCAGCTTATTAAATGACAAAAACTTGTATTGACAATTTCATGCTTACATATAAAAACTCTCATTTGATATGTATAAAAATTATCACGTTATGCATTAAAAACAATAAAACAAATAGAAAATGCTTTATATTTTTAAAGCTCATATGAAAGTTTTTTACAATGCATAATAATCGATAGTTTTTACACATAATAGTGATAGAGTTCATATATGAACCCAGGTTCATATGAGTGTTACTTTATTAAATTAAGATACAACTTGATGTAAATTTATTTTCCTTTGATCTATCGTGTCTCTCCTTCTTTTTCTTTTTTTTTTATTATAATCTAATTAAATTATTGAGATTCAAGAACTTCATCCACAAAAAAAAATTATTTTATTGTTATTTTTGGATGTACTTTCTTGAGACTCTCACACCCAAACATTTAAAATTTAATCATCTAAATATGGTTCTATTTTTTTTGATTTAGTATTTTATTTATTTAACTTGTTCAATGTTAAATATGTACATTGTTCTCTCCGATTTTGTCCTTTTCTTTTGTGGAGTATGTTGTATGTATGATTAATTTATTTTTTATTTATTATATATTGTGATAATGATAAATTTTTAACTACTTTAATCTTAGAAAAAGAGATTATAAATGTCATAATGTATTAACATGAGTTAAATGAGATATTTTTTAAAACTGATTAACGTTTCTTGAAATGATTAAAAAAATATTGAGCATAAGTTTTATGATTTTGTTTTAACAAAATATTATTTATTAATAGAAAAGCAACATATTTTGTAAATGAACACCGATCTTTTAGAATATATTTTGTAAAAAATATAGATAATTTTGAACATAATTACTGATGAGTTTTATGTCTTGAAGTCCCATATGACACCACCTAAATTAATATATTAAAAAAATACAATAAATATATATAAAATTTTAATGTGATAAAACTTCAAAAAATTTCACCCAATTCTACGTTAAATCCTAGATCCGTCCCTGCAAGTAGGTTTACAAACCAATGTGTTGCTTTCTTGGTTAATTAACTAGTCAGTGCTTTTGCTATCCGTGAGAAGTCTTGTGAGAATCTCCCATAGTAGCTCGTTAATCCAAGAAAACTCGGAATTTCATTGACATTGCATGGTTGGGGCTTTCTAGTCGATTATGGCATCAAACTTTGTGTCCAAAAAACATAACTCGATCAATATTGTTTGAGTACACTAGTATGACATCAAATGAACACGATAACAATTTATATATAAATGAAGCAAAGGTTACATTTGATCACAAATGTTATGTACACGTATATAAATTTATGTATATATAAAACAAATATAAATGCAGAGAAAATGTAAAGCTTATATGAAATCAAGTAGTGCAAAAATTGCTACTTAATCATGGAACTTAACTTTTTTAGGATTAATTCCTTTTTGGGACGAAAAAGGGAATTTAAATGTACCCTGCAAAGTTGGATTCCGTAATGTACTGAAAAGCCCCAACCATGCAATGTCAAGGAAATTCAGAGTTTTCTTGGAGTAACGGTCTACTACAGGAGCTACTCGGTCCCGCTCAAAGTCTCTTCCTTTTCCTGGAGGCTTGTTCAAGATAGGATTCCCACCATCCTTAATCTCCAGAAACGAGGTGCGTTTAATATTAATTTTTCGACAGCAAAGAGAAAGATGTTGATCATCTCTTTTTTAAGTGTACGAAATCTCTTTTTTAAGTGCACGAAAGTTCATAAATTTTGGGGTAAATTATATTGTCCGAGGCACTAAATTGGATCACTTCGTTAATCATTGTAGTTGCATGGTTTCTAAAAGGAGGAACACAAGCTTGTGCTCTAATTTGGCATTGTACAGATTGGTATATCTGGTCCCTGAGAAACTCGATTATCTTCAAAGGCTACATCCTAAATGATCAAGACATCATGCTCAAAATCCGCATTTTTTTTGGTTAAAAGCAAATAATTGTATCAATGGTTGGAACTCCATTAGTACATGATTGGTTTAGGGAGTCTTCATTGTGTGTTAGTTGACTGACTAGGCTCCCAATTCTGCTTCTGTGATGTTGTTTCTTAGGGGCATTTCTTATGCTCTCCTAATTTAATAATAACTTTTCCTTTTCCAAGAAAAAACGGAATTTCAAGCGTCGTTTAAGCTTACTCACTACCGCTGTTGTAGCCTTCGTCTTTCTCCTCCTGCTTTCGTCATCAGGTAAGAGCCTAATTTAAAACCTAATTCTTCTCTATTGAGGTAATTAAGCTTTTTTGGTTCCTGGAAATTAATTTGTCCTTTAATTTTACTGCTTTTGTCTTTATTTGGTGATTTAATTAATTGTGAGATGTTATTGCTGTTGGAATTGAATTATCACTATGTGAATCGTCATTTCAATATCATGAAATTCAATGATTAAATGAAAGAATACACACACATATCATATTAGGGGCTTCGAGGTGCTATTTATGGGATGTCTAATATTCATGTTCGTCATGAATTAATTATTGGGCATGCTCATAGTTGAGGTGTATAGGTATGAAGAAAGTGTGTGTTAGTGTAGATAAAGACTCGACAAGTTAACACAAGGCATTCAGAAGCTGCAGAATTAATGGCCCACTTATTGTGAAGCTGGAGAATTAATGGCCCACTTATGTATGTAAAAAAAGGTGAATTTTTGGAATATATCATCAGATTGTAGAGACTAATTATTGATCTCTAATAATATTAATTGGATTAAAGCTGTGAAAATCATCTTGCTTTTAGAGATAATCGATACTCAATTAATTGAATGCTTATATCAAATTGACAATTGTGCTTACTGTATGAAGTCTACCTCGGCCTTAACTTTTATTCTAGATGTAGATACTGTTATACTTTTGATAAACTATATTGAGTATAGTACAATATTCACAGTACTTTTGATATGTGGAAATGGATTAAAATCATAGTACACTAGGAATAGAAGGTGTAATAACTATGATATTCACTGATCCTGTTTTGCTAGTCTAGTTATTTTTCTTTCATTCTTGAATGAAGAAGGATATGATCACTCAGAGGGGCTATTTGGGTATTTCCTATATTATTGGGCAAACTTTTGGTTGTTAAATCATTGAGATTTTGAGGCAAGCAACAATGCTGGATAGAAATTGTCAATAAAAACAGTGGTTTGGAGTTCAAAATTTCAGTTCACTATGTGGGGGGATAGAAACTATACCTCGTTTCTCTTGTGATTGCGTTGAGCTTGTCTTTGTAAGATTAGGGTTATCACTTTTATAATAAATGCTTCATTCTTCACTGTTTTTCTTTGGTTCCTAGAAGTTAAATTCATTTAGTTATTCTTGCTGAAAATCATGGTTTGAACTAGTACCTGTCCTTTGTCAAAGCACATAAACAGTTAACATCTTCGTTTGAGTGAAATTTGTTCAGTGCAAGTGTTACACTAATTGATTAGAAGATAAGTACCAAATTGATTTATAGATTTCAGTTGATGAGATAAGGCCTCGAATGGCTGAGTTTCTGCCCTTGATTCCGTTTCCTGTTGTTGCTTTTCAGTGGCTAGTTTCATGCATGCCCTGTGAAACTTTAGAGCAGTGACGATTTCTCTCGAGCTTTAGCCATATTCAGCAGCCTTTCTTGGTAAGGCCTGCTGATACAGAGCCTTTTTTCTAACTTGCTTCTTGTGCTGTTGAGGTGCTGATAGAATTTTTTCTTCTTTCTGATTAGGAAATCCATCAAAAGTACTTCCTCCACATAAGCTTTGGTTGCTTGAATTGCCATCTCCATCGAAGCCTTCCTGCTCTTTGGAATTCGGAGAATCTTTGGTTCTTGAAGAAGAAAAGCTAACAAGACTATGAATATAAGCACCAGACAAATGGGGTTCTTTCAGCTTCTCGATATCTAGTGCATCATTTTTTCGACTTTTGATGATGAAAAAGAAGAGTTCACTCTCATCTTTCTTGAAATGAAGTGTTTTTTTTTTCTCAGTTTGGCAGATTGAGAAAATGGAATAAGGAAAGAGGGTTCTCACTTTTCTGGGGCAAAGTACAGAATGCAGAGACAAAGGTCCGGATGATCAGATTTATGGTGAGTTTAGACTTCATTCTCTTCTTTAATGGTAATGCGGCTGAATTAAATATAAGGGGCAGAGTGGCCTTTGGAAATGGTCACTTAGAAGTCTTTTTTTGCTGTATTGCTCTTGTTGGAGGACTCAATACAAAACTAATAAATCCTTGTGAATTTCTGATATTATTAAAGTTGATTAAATGAGAACTTATTTTCATTATATGCAGTTCAGCTCTTATGAATTTTTTCAATGGCATTATGGCAGCTAATGTTATGTAGTGATATCTTTTTGGTTTCATCTTTGGCAGATTGAAGGCATGGTGATACAGAAGACTCTCCAAGGAAAAGAATTTGAAGCTCAGGGTATGAATTTCCTCTCTAAATGACACCGTTGTAATAAACTCATTTGCCTAGATATGATTTTTATGTCTAAATATATGAACCTCATCAGCTTAAATTGATCAGAAGTGAATTAATTCGAATTTGTATTGTAACGCCCCGAATCCGGAATGAAGCTTTTAACACTCTAGATTCGAGTTGTCACTTAGTAACCAAAAACCCGAATTAAAAAAAAAAACTTTTTAAAGTAATACATCGAGTAAAAGATATAAGTTTACACAATTAATAATGATTTATAAAATGTGAAAAGGTGTGGGCCCGTTTTATTTAAAATCATATTACAAGTATAACGTGTTTAATACAAAAGTATTACTTATTAAATAGAAAAGTATAACTTGTTAAACAGAAAAGTATAACTTGTTAAATAGAAAAGTATAACTTGTTAAATAGAAAAGTATAATTTGTTTAGATAGAAAAGTATTAGTTGTTAAATAGAAAAGTATAACTTGTAAAAAAAATGAATTATAGGACATATAGAATTAATTTCATTGAGTAAACACAGGAAAGCAAGTGCCCGATAGGAATTGATCCTCACTTAGGCGCCCTAGGTCCCGTGTTCGGTCCCCCATGGGAGCGAATAATTGCCTCATTTAATTGGGAGGCTTGGTGCTTATATATGAGTTGTTTGGTGTTTAGGTTCGGGATGATCCGTGGCTCGGGTGGTTCGGTGGCCGCTCGGGCCCATCGAGCCTGGGTTCGAACCATAGCTAGCCATATTTTTTTCTCGAAAATTCACGATTTATCGACGGTTTTAGCGACGCCTCGCGTGGTCGCTAATAGTGACGGAATTTTACTGTCGCTATTCCGTCACTATTTATCGACGGTTATAGCGACGAATATTTCTGGTCACTAATAGCGACCTTTGTTACCGTCGCTATACCGCCGTTGATTGTCGACGTCTTTAGCGACGGTTTGACGACGATTTTTTCTGACCCGGGTCCGGACCTAGCAACCGTCGCCAAAACCGTCGCTAAGTAGAGAAGGTTATGTGCCGTCGCTACTTAGAAACCGTCGCTAAAGTCTAGCGACCCTCGTTTTCCCGACGGTCATTAAACCGTCGCTACACATAGTAGCGACGGTTATTTACGTCGCTAAAACCGTCGTTAAACACCGTTTTTTTTGTAGTCTAAAACGAAAATTATTGTATAACATTTTACCTTTTCTGAAAAGGATCCACAACTATTTAAATTGCTCGATTTCAGTACTTGATCGCCGAAAACTGTAAAAATTGGCATCTTTTGTTTCGTACCGGTTTGAATTTTTGGGGCTTTCTACATGGTAAAATTTGAATCCAGATTACTAAAAAAAATTCATCACATATAAAAACACAGATTTAAACAAACAAAAAACCCCACACTCACACGGGAACAAAAAACACCCCAAATTGCTAAAGAAAGTCATTGTAACAAAGTCCTAATTTGCTCAAACGACGTTGTTGACCTAGGTTTGAAATTGGGCATTTGAGACTAACTTATTCCATACAACAGGTATTGGGACCTTTTTAAAAAAGTTAAAAAATATATGGAACAATTTTGAATTTAATCTCTATAAAATCTCTAGAAATAATCATAGGAACAAGAAATATTAGAAATATTATTAAAGATTCTTCTTCTTCCCCTTGAGACAGTTTGGTTTCAATGTATATTACTTTGCAAATGCACTTGTGTATGTCTTGAGAAGTATGGTACAGAGAGTCAAAGACGCAACAAGTTATCAATAGCTAAAAGCTATGTTTTAAAATTCGGTCCGACCGGCCGGTCGGACCGGAGAACCGCCCGTCAGCGGCTCAATAGAGCTGCAGAGAACCGCTATTAAACCGCTCCCCAAAAAACTGGAAAAACAGGGTGAAAATCGGGAACCGGTGAACCGTCGATTTTCACCGGTTTTCACCAAATAAACCCCCCCAAAAAAAAAGAGAAGCTTTTTGTCTAACCCTCCACCGCCTCCCCCTTTGTCTGCGGGCCATTCTGCGTCTCATTCCTCCTCAATCTCCCCGACTGCGACCAGCGCATCTCCGGCGAGCTCTACGTCGTCTCCGGCCATGGGCGCTAGTGAGGATGGATGAATTGTAAGGCTGAGCAGCGGCCACTACGAGAGGCTGCCTATCCAGATCAAGATCGACGACGAGAGAACGGACCTGACGGTGGAGGCGTACAAAGGCACCGGAGCTACGCGGAGGAGATGTGGCGGAGGAGCGGCGAGGATACCAAATACCACCACCATGCCACCGCTCATGGCCTCAGTCAACAACCCCTCCGCCGCCTCTCATCCACCCACCACCACCGCACAAACCACCACCAAACACCATCTCCACTAAAAAAATTTATATATATATATATATATATATAATATTTATTGTAATATCACACCGGCTCAATCCGATCCAACCGATCCGACCTCGGTCCAACCTTTTTTGGGGTCATCCGGCTCAACTTTCGGTTTCAGTTTTTAAAACATAGGCTAAAAGGAGTATTTTTTATATGATATTAATGTAATTATCCAAAAGGTACTGTTTTGAATTTTTTTCTGAGAGTGCAATATTGTATTTTGAAAACTTGATTGATAGAATTATATGGATAGAAGTATAATATCAAAATGCCATTATTATCAAATATATTGGAAAATAGGTTCTCAAACCAAATCTCGTGAAAATGTATTAAATGCTGGATTTCCCATTTAATAATGCAAATTAATTAATTGAAACAAATTTAATGCTGGAAATCATTTCTTACACTATAAAATAATATAGATAGATGTTAGTTACTTTTTTCACAACAAGTAATTATAAAAAAATGCCTCGAACATATTCTCTCTTATTGCTCCCCGGCCTTTTGGCTCTAATTTCCGGAATGAGATCATATAATTGGTGTAAATTTGTATTTTATAATATAAATAGATGACACGTGGAATAATAAAAATATATCCAACAAATAATCATATTCTGGGTTCATGCGTTAAAGATTCAGTAGGGTGAAACATCAATGAAATACGAAAAATAGAACAAGAAAATCGAACCCCTAATTTCCATACCCACATCTATATATGGCTCATATTCTAAAAGAAGATTCATCATTGTTGAATCCCGATATAAGTGAAAATGATGATTAAATCTTTGACGATGAAGTGATATTGTGGACTATTGATGACTCGTACAACCAGCACCACAGCCACCATGCTCATCCGCCAAAGCACCACGACCACCACCAGCTCCTCCACTAAAAGGGTTTTGAAAGCATATACAAGTTATTGAACAAAATAAATTAGTACTTCCACCAACTTTTTATTATGACATTCCCCGTTACTAAGTCTTGTTGTGAGGAAATAATTTTGTCACTAAATAGTCATGGTAATATGTTATTTATGACGTCCAAAAATTAAATAAACAAATTAATTTCACACCTCTCTGCAAATTCAGACTTTTAAATTAAATGAAATTCTTTTCATGGTATCGATTCTCTCACGCACGCCCACCCATATTAAATTGTCCATTCAATGGGTCTCCTCCAATGATGGAGTAAGAGAATTAAGCCCATGAGTGAGGGAAAGTGTTAGAAAAATTAAATAAATAATTAGTTTCACACCTCTCTATAAATTCAAACTTTTTGATGAGACGAAATTGTTTGAGTAGGCTATGTGAACCAATAATAGAATCTCTCTCCTCCCCTTTCATCTCTATAAATATCTCATCTCATTTCCTCCACTTTGTGTTTTTCTTTAGAAATTTTAAGTGCCCCCGTTGTACGTCCAGCGCTAGATGGAGTTGATCAATGAGTATCTTTTGGGCACTGAAAATAAAAAAAAGTCTTAAATTAAATTAGAAGACAGAATTAGACGGGGTGAAATAAGCTATATAAATGAAATAACATCGTTACCCCAGCAGCTTCCAATATCAAGTCCACGCCCAAATACACTTAGGATGAAAATCGTACATCTAGGACCAAAAAATGATAAAGTAGAAACGTGAAGGATTTATTTTGTAATGAACCAAACTTACGAGGATGTAATATGAAAATTTCCCCCATCACAACAGTAGTTCATATCGCATAGAAAAGGGAATCTTGTATGCATGAGACTGGCTTCATTTGTAAGACTAGAGCTTCAACTGCGGATTAATTAGCGGATCTTTTTACAGGATATCAACTTATAAAAAAAAAACAGAATACTAGAGCTTCAATTTGGTAACGGTAAAGGCCCTAAGCATGTGATTCATGTAATAGTGCAAAATAGATCTTTATCTCACACAAGTTTTTCCCTACCATAAAATATTTGGTTCGGATAATGTTGTGCAGGGCTGGTCGCATCGACATCTCTTACATGGGCACCAAACACTCATACGGAGTACTCTTGCTACCTTGCTCCTTTATTAATTACTTGTAAGTTCTGTCGCTGGACGGTATGTTCACTATTCTCGAGTAGATTTTATACAGGTTCTTCTGGGGTAACCGTGATGGGATGAAGAAGCGGAACTGATTTTTGCGGGAGAACATGTGTTTGATGCTTACAACATGGGAGTTGTGTTTTAAAGACAATAATTTTACGGGCCATGAAATGTAAGACAATACGTTTTAAAATCTTTAAATATAGAATAATACAGTTCTGATATGAAGCCTAATATTAGGCTCCTTATGGAGCTTAATAGCTTATGTGGCATTCCCAAACTAAGCCCTAAACCGTAAACCGTAAACCCTAAACCATAAACCGTTCGGGTCGGGTGAACCCTGAACCACTTGGGCCGGTTTTGAGTCGGGTTGAGTTTGGTTCGGACCGGGTAAAAAATCTATTAGGCTCCATAAGGAGCCCAATATTAGGCTCCATATCAAAATCATAGAATAATATATTTTAAAATCTGTAAATGTAGGACAATCAAGTCCGAATAAGCCCAAATCAGGATGAAATGTTACGTGAGTTGCACCATTGTCCTACATTTACAGATTTACGAACTTGTGAATATAGGACTCTATGTTTTCAAAATCTGTTAATTTAGGACAATTTTGTAACTCATATTTATTCTTCAGCCCAATTTGGGCTTATTCGATCTCGATTGTCCTACATTTACAAATTTAAAAACATATTATCCTACATTCACTAGCTCGTAAAATTATTGTCTTTAAACACAACCCCCCTAAGGTAGTGGCCTAAAAAAATATTATTCCCAGGAGGTTTCAGTTGCTGTCTTCTTTGTGGTCCCTCTTTCTTAATCGAAAATATTGTTCTTCGTATTTTCTGGGCCGTGGTCGGCCTAATAGGTTTAATTGTGAGTCATATGTGGTAGTTTTATAAATCAACGAAGGTAGGCAATTTAGAAAAAAAATCCTAAATACACATTAATAGTATTTTCCGCACAAAAATACACACATGCACGTAAGTATTATACATAATATTTAGGAGTTTTATCAATTCAGGGCTTGAAAGATGGTAAAGCTATCAATTTAAGGCCTGGAAGATTTTTCCTATCGATTCAAGGCCTGAAAGATAGAAAATTATCAATCCTGGGCCTGAAAGATAGAAACTATCAATTCAAGACTTATAAAATTTAAGGCTATGTTTGGCACTAAAACCCTAAACCCTGAACACTAAACCCTAAACCCTAAACGATGAACCCTAAACCTTGAACCATGAACCCTAAACCTCCTGAACCGTAAACCTTGAATCGTAAACTCTAAAAATAAAAAAAATAAGAACATGAAATAAGGATATAAAATAAAAGTGTCAAACATGACCTTAAAATGTGTGAGCCTAAAATTGATAGTTTTTATCTTTCAGGCCCTGGATCGATAGTTTTTAATCTTCCAGGCCTTGAATCGATAGGAAAAATCTTTAAGGCCTTAAATTGATAATTTTGTCATCTTTCAGGCCCTGAATTGACAGTTTTCCTAATATTTATGATGTATGCAACCTCAATTTTATGTATTTGCAGATATTCGAGTGGAGGCAGAGCGTCGCGTAAAATTAATTATAACAAAATGAGAAAGATCGAAACTACTAAAAACCACACTGACAGATTCACATATCAAGACCAAACCATACACTCAATGACGGAGCCAGGACTTGAGATTAGAGGGGGCAAACAGTAAAAAATACATCAATATTTCTTCTATAAAACATTGCTTACACTTCATATCAATGGAAACTTAAGTATTTAAGCATATTCATGAACATGATTTGTAGAAATATATAAAAAAAAAAGACGAAAGAACCACATAATTCATGTATATTAAATTAGCCATAATATTCTGAATATACCTTAAAATGATCAAACTGTTGGAGTATAATATTCTTGTATATATAGGGGTGGGGGGCCATGGCCCCCCTAAGCATAGGGTAGCTCCGCCCCTGCATACACTTACGTACTTTGTGTATATGTATATGAATCTAAGAGAGATAACCATAGAACTCTCACCCTGCTTCTCTCACATTTCATTTATACCATATCATATGTTGGCAATATATCCTAGATGATAGCCGCTCCTCTCCCCCCAAAAACCTTAGCCACTCTTCCCAAAAAAAATGCCGCCACGCTGCGGCTTTGGCTCATGGTGTGGTTTCATCCAATACTAAATCAAAACATGTGAAAACGGTTTTTTCCACAGACATATATACACACGTGTAGATGTAGTATGCCTAGAGGCTTCCTGTAAACGATTTATAAAATGAATTGCATGTTTTAGTATAAACAAGTTGCATGTTTGTAGGCAGGGAGCAAGAAACAAGTATGTGGGCCGGGCCCATTTATCAACTACAAGTGGCAGGGCCCAGGGCAATAAACCCCTAATGCAGCACCTATAAAAAGGAGAAAGAAACCAAGTTTACATCCACAGCCACCCTCAACTCCATCACACCCACATTTTTTCTATTCTGCAAAGAGCACTCCTTGTTATTTCCTCAAGAGCTAGAACAGTGAAGGTACATAGAAATTTCATTTTCCCTTTCATCTACATAGATCTTAAGCTTTCTTCATTTCATCTTTCTGCTGAATTGAAGGAAAAGAGTTAAGGTAGCTAAAAATCCCATTTCGTTTGTTATATTTCCTCCGTGCTCGTCAATTCGATACATAAAACCCAGATCTGAATTTCTTAATTTCCTCTTTATTAATCTCAGATCTAAATTCCTCAATTAGTTTGCAAATCTGCGGAAAATGAAAAATAGTGAAGGTACATCTCATTTTGTTTGTTTGCTCTAATTTTCATGTAATCGTGTACTACTCCTTTACTTTATTTAGTCTTTTATGTTGATACTTTGCTTGTACCTTCCTTTTTTTACTTTGGTAACAATTTGATTTTGTGAAACTCCATTTTGAATGACTGTTTTTAGACAATGACTGTTGAATGGAATGGTTTTGGTTATAATATTCATGTCATTGTGCACTATTAAAATAACAAATTAAGCCATGATAAATTATAATCCACATGTAGGTTTATCTATGTATTTGGGTCTTTTTAGCAAAAGCAGTATAGTTCAATCACTTTCCCCTTTTGTCGATATGTAACGTCCAAACTAATTGTGCAGGAAGCGTAGAGAAAACAGGCGTTCATTGGAATTCTGATTTGATTTAACCTACAGGATGATGATTTAGATCTTCAAATTCAACCAGACATTTCATACATAAGTTTGCTCTCATATAGGGGGGACATGATATATTTAGCGTTAGATAAGAAAGTGCAATGCTCGAGAAGTCTATGAATCCAGCTAGACGAATTTATTTATGATACTAAATTTGGGTAGGTACGTCACTATGCCTTGGGGATCTCAAATGTAAGAGATTTAAAAGATCCAGTCTTACATTTGGGAGCCCAAAAACATAGTGTCTTATTCTTGGCATCCACCCATAGTCGGTTTTCTAAAAATATATATTTGCGACTTCTCCACCTTTCCAATAGTCTTTTCGATCATTACACTTTTTGGTCCAACCCTAAGTCTATCATTTCTCTCCTGTATGAGAGCAAACTTCTGTGTGAAACGTCTAAATGAATTTGAGGATCTAAAACAACATCCTCCAGATTATATCTAATCACCCTGATTGCGAGTTGATCAGGGGTCTCGAGACAAATAGCCCCGGAAGGGGATTTGGAGGCCACACCATTGTTATTTACAGTATATATTGTGTTTAGGCTTGATTTTTATTTTTTGCTTATTATATAAGCCAGTCTATCTAGGAGTATATACAGCTTTTTCTTGTTGACGTAATTAATTTCATATAGTATTGTAGCTAATACATTGTTTATGAACTACATAATGTATGTGTTCTTATTTGTCTATTTATTTATTAGTTAGAAATAAATTTAAAATTTTACACATAGATAGAATATATTATTGAAGAATTTAGAGATTGTTATTGAAGTAAATGACACTTTTTGTCCCATGTAAATTGACGAATTCAAAATGGCTCTTTTTTTCGATAAATTTGATCCCAGTAAATTTTTCCGTCAATTTCTAACGGAAGTGGTTCACATGCGCAGTTAATTGAACTTTTGTTCCCAATAAATAATTTTTTATATAAATCATTATTTAATTTAAAATAAATTTGATATTATTTTTTAGTATATTCAAACTATCTATTAAATTTATATAATTTTTTTTTTTTTTTCAGAATTTACATAAATTATTATTTGATTGATAAAAGTTTATATTTTGTTTCTTAATGTTATATACAAATTCTTTATATATATCTATAAATTAGTATTTGATTTAAAAATGTTTATTTCCTATAGTTTAAAATATATACAGACTATTTATATTTTTTATCTTCTTATATTTTACGTAATTTATTATTTGGTTGAAGAAAAAAAATACATTTTGTTTTTTAAATTATATATATATATATATATGCTTTATATATTTTTGAATTTTTTAGATTATTTATAAATTATTACTTGGTTTAAACATATTTTCTTATTTTATATTATATATCGTTCATACAATTTTTTATTTTTTATATTTTACACATTTTTTTTCTTTTTATTAGATTTTAATTGTAATTTGAATATTTTTAGGACTTATTTAATAATTTTTATAGTGTAGGTTAAAAAAAAATTGACATATTATTTTAAAATAATAACAAATTGGGAATGAAGTTTTAACAATTTTAAAATGGGTGTATGTTAATTCGTTCTTATTTGTGATCCATAATTCACAAATTATTTTTCATTTATAATCTATAATTTTTAGAGTAATTTCAGAATTTTCAAATATAAAATCTTAACTAACGTTCAGATTTTAATCTATTTGAATTATTTTTACAATTTTAAAGTACTCATAATATTTATGATCTACGAAACCTCAGTTTTATGTATGTGCAAATATTCGAGTGGAGACAGAATGTCATGTAAAATTAAATAGATAATTTTTGTTATAACAAAATGAGAATGACCGAAACTGCTAACAACCATACTTATAGACTCACATATCAACACCAAACCATACCCTTACTTTGTGTATATGTATATGGTGTGGTTTCAATACGCTTTGGTTTCTTCCAATACATATCATAATTGTACGAAATAATCGAAATGATCATTTTTAACTTTTTCCTTATATTTATTACGTATTTCCTTCATAAATATGATAAATAATTTATTTTTAATCATGTCTCAATAAATAGTGAAAATTATGGTAGTTGACTTAATTAACCATTACGATAGAAATTTTAAAAAAGATGACCCACCTCTTCAATTGTGTAATTGAGAATGCTTAATTGATGAAGTTAAATATTGATTATTTTTAGGTTCTTTTAATGATTATCTAAGTACACGGATATGAAATTTCTGAACACTAAGAAACGTCCTCGTGTGCGAGGGCTGACGATCAAGGCTCTGCCCTCGTCAGTGATCAATTTGGGTGCAAGGACTCAAGATTTGTAACCGGCTGTCCAGCATCCGAATGCTACGGCCTACGTATGTCATCCTACGCCGCAGATGGGTAATTGGTTCTACGCCGTTGACAAGAGAATGATTCCCTGATTTGTACCCCTCATAGGCTCTACAAACAAATAAGTCCATGATATCAAGATACTACTAATTTTTTTTTTTTATATAACTTAGTATCCGGCCCAAAGGACGACTAATTCGGGGGACTAGAACCCACCGTCCACTCACGGTCCCACTTAAGTCTCAAGATACTACTACTAACCAGCATACAAAATCAGATCTACAATAATTATAGGCTCTACAAACAAACAAGTTCATGATATCAAAATACTACTATAAATTATCCAGCAACATATTATAAATTGACATAAAACGGCACCTAGTTTATCGTGGTAGTAGTTGCCGTCTCGATCTGGCTCTCGATTGGACTACATTTTCTCGTAAGCTCCAAAAATTCTTGAAATGCATGAGTCAGTCCATACACGCTTCTACTATGACTTCAAACGGAACTCCCGTTAATAAATGCTAGAATTGATCACCAAATTAATTGATCCTTTGACACGATAACGAGTTGTTAAAAAAAAAACATCTCCAAAACAATTTGAATATTTGATAACACAAAAGACAAACTCTTCTAAAAAGGTGGATAAATGAAAGACCACCAAATTAACGGAAACAGATCCCCTATTGTATAACATAGTGCTATGCAGTAGTGAAACAGTTGGATCACAGACACTTGCACGGGTATGTGTATGCGGCGTGTGTAATCCAACAGTTCCATGCATTAGCACCGTGCTATACAACTAGAGATCCACTCCCCAAATTAACACCTCTCTATATATAATCTCAGCACATGCATAGAAACACCAACACTCCTCAACATCTCAACACTCCTCCTCCGGCGGCTGGACCTGCGCCGCCACCACGCTGAATCTGACTGAATTTGAGGATCTAAATTTATAACATTCTTCGGAATACATCTAATCTCAATTCCTCTTGAGAATGCAGATCTTGTTCTAATATTGGAATCCTTTTCTTCATTCATTATATATCCTTTTCTTGTCCTGAAACAAAAATTATTATTATTAAAATGAACTAAAACATAACCAAAACCATTATTCAACTATATATCACTGCCCAAAACAAGTAGCAGAATCTGAAAGGACTGTCAATTTTATCAAAGTGGGGTTTCTAAAAATCTAGATCTGACAAGATCTTCGGTTTTATTGAAGTGAGGTTGCATAAAATATTTTTTTACCCAAAAAAGAATTAAAAAAAAAAAGAATCGATTAAAAAATTCATAAATAGCATTGAGTTAAGAAAAGAAAACTGCACGGAAAGAGATTAAAAAACAAAGAAATGAAGATTTAAAAACGAAAGAGATATACCTTCCTCTATAATTCTAAATTTTTGGCTGAAGAAATTTGGATGAGTGATTTTTGGAGGAGAGGCGCTGGTGGTGTAGCTCTCTAGGGTTTGTCCCTCCTTTTATAGGCAAGGAGATTCCAGAAGCTTCGAGGCATATTCCAAATTTTTATTAAATTGAGGGTTGTACATGTAAAGTTTATTAAATTGAGGGCTGTTTTTTGAAAAGTTGAAATCCAGATGGCTTCTTGCTATCCTCCAGGCTCCAGCTGTTATAGGTGTGCATTTGCCTCATGTTTGTATTTGTGAACTGAAAAACTAGCATATTTATATATAGGAAACATGTTTAAATTTAATTTTATAATTATTATTTTTATTTAAAGGATTATGTTTGTGAGCAATTTAACTTTTCATTTTAGTAGCTAGAAAGCTTATTTTGTTGGTGATTTAAAAACCTTTCTTATAACTGAACATTAATTATATTTCGGAATACTTGATACGTAAGATAAATCGGCACCATCACCGCAATATTTTCTAACGCGAGAAAGAGGGAATCTTGTATGAGACTATCTCATTTGTAAATGTTAGAAAAATTAAATAAACGAATTAATTCTACACCTCTATAAGTTTGGACTTTTACATGAGACAAAATTTTTTCATGGTATCAGAGTTTTCACGCTCACGCCCATATCAACGAATTAATTCTACACCTCTCTACAAGTTCGGAGTTTTAGATGAGACAAAATTCTTTCAGTAAGACTAGAGCTTCCATTTGGTATTTGAGCCACGTTTTTCTTTAAAACATTAATGGGTAGAGGCCATGAGAGCCCGTGATTAATGTAATAGTGCAAAATAGAACTTCATCTCACACAAGTTTTTTACCCTAGAGATATCCTACCATAAAAGATGTGATTCAGATGTTGTGCCGGGCTAGTCGCATAGGCATCTCTCACATGAGCGCCAAATACTCATACATATAGTACTCTTGCAACCTTGCTTCTTTATTATTTGCATGTTGTTCGGCCGCTGGGATGAAGAAGCGGCACTGATGTTTGTGGGAGAACAAGTGTTTTCGTGTTGAGGAGGGTGGTCTGGGTTTGAGATGGTTTTGGGATGTGTTTGTTGCTTACAACATGAAATGTATTGAAGGTTTTGGGATAAATAGTTTTTTAGGCTCGTAACTTAAGGGGAGTTATGTTTTAAGGACAATAATTTACGGACTAGGGAAATGTTGGACAATATGTTTTAAAGCCTTTAAATATAGAATAATATGTTTTAAAATTTGTGAATGTAGGACAATCGAAAATTGAATAAGCCCAAATCGGGATCAATGTCACTCAAGTTGCACCATTGTCTTGAATTTACAAATTTACGGACTTGTGAATGTAGGACTCTATGTTTTCAAAATCTGTAAATTTAGGTCAATTTTGCAACTCACGCAACACATCAACCGATTTGAGCTTATCCAGGCTCAATTGTCCTACAATTTTCAATTTATAACATATTATCCTACATTTACAACCACGTAGAATTATTGTCCTTAAAACACAACCCCCAAGTTACTGGTCTAAAAAAACAATATTCCCTAGAGGTTTCAGTTACTGTCTTCTTTGTGGTCCCTCTTTCTTAATCGAAAATATTGTTCTTGTATTTTATGGGGCGTGGTCGGCCTCATAGGTTTACTTGTTAGTCCTTTGTGGTAGCCTTATAAATCGACGAAGGTAGGCAATTTATAGAAAAAATTCTAAATACACATTAATAGTATTTTCCGCATAAAAATACACACATTCACGTAAGTACGTATACATAATATTTATGATGTATCCAATCTCAATGCTATGTATGTGAAAATATTCGAGTGGAGGCAGAGCGTCGCGTAAAATTAATGAGATAATTTTTATTATGACAAAATAAGAAAGATCGAATCTACTAACAACCACACTTATAGACTCGCATATCAAGACCAAACCATACACTCAGTGGTGGAGCCAGGACTTCAGATTTGGGGGAGAGTGGGCGAACAGTCGAAAATATCTTTATGAATCAACGAGAGATAACCCTAGAAACTCAATCTGCTTCTTCTCACATTTCATGTATGTTGGCAATATATCCGAGATCGACACTCCCCCCAAAAAAAAAAAAAAAAAAAAAAAAACTTAGCCACTCTTCCCAAAAAAACACAGCATTTAAATTTAATCTTCTAATTGAACCATTACCAATTTTGACTTTTATTGAGAACATTTATTGCAAGTTAAATGGCAACAAACCAAAATTTGTTGATGCCACATTAATGTTCACTAATGGGTTGGTCAATGTATTCTCATACTAATAAAAAAAAGTCTTGACAATTGAACAGTTATAATATACATTTTTGAAATCTTTATTATGTCATTGAATAGACTGACATTTCATTTATTTGTTATCCGAAAAAATTGTTGACAAACTTAGTTTGCTCTAGTTTCTTATGTTCATAAGATTTGGGTTGATTTGCACTTCGATTGGTTTATGTGCGTATCAAGTATTAATTCTAAAGCTCAACTATATTTCAGTACTTAGAATATTTTTGTCAATCATCAACAAAGTCGGATTTTAACTAATAAAATTATCAGTCCTATTCCCTTTAACATAACCCCTTAAAGAAAGTTGTTAGAGTTCTAACAACACTGTCTCTAGAAAATAGTTGTAAACATCAAGTTTATATATAATATTTCTAGAACATGTGAAAATAGTTTTTCCCACAGACATATATATACACACACAGTGATAGATATATATATGTACATATATATATTTATGAATGCATCCCTTAATAAAGAGACATGATGCATGAAACCCTACTACATGGCTTATATATAAAAGGAGGAATATATAAAACCTAGTTTTTATGAACAACCACCCTCAAATCCTATAGATTTTTCTTCTTAATTTGCCCCACTACATTTCCGCTTCTCTTCAATTGGCAATCAAGGCAGCTTCCTGTAAAGGGTTTATAAAAGAAGTTGAATGTTTTAGTATAAACAAGTTGCAAGGGTTTATAAAAGGAGTTGCATATTTTAGTATAAATATGTTTCATGTTTGTGGGCAGGCCAGGAGCAAGAAATAAGTATGTGGGTCGGGCCCATTTCTCAACTACAAGTGGCAGGGCCCAGGGCAAGAAACCCTAATGCAGCACCAATAAAGGGTTTATAAAAGGAGTTGCATGTTCTAGTATAAATAAGTTGCATGTTTGTGGGCAGGCCAGGAGCAAGAAACAAGTACGTGGGCCGGGCCCACTTCTCTACCACAACGGGGCGGGCCCAGGGCAAGAAACCCTAATGCGCCAGCTATAAAAGGAGGAAGAAACCAAGTTTACACCCACAACCACCCTCAACTCCATCACCCCCATATCCACATTTCTTCTTATTTATGCAAAACAGTGAAGGTACATATATAGAAATCTCATTTGGTTTATTTTTTTTATTTTTCATATACATAGATCTGAAGCTTTCTGAATTTCCTCTATGTTTTCTAAATTTCTAGTATTTATTAATTTCAGATCTGAGCTCAAGCTTACCTCCAGCTGAATAGTGACGGTACATATCTCTCTCTATACATTTTTTATATTTAAAATCCAAATCTCAATTTCTCAATCTGTTCAAACTTTGTATATATAACAGGACCAAGCTCGATTTCATCTGCAGACCTCAATTCCTCTTGCAGATCTAAAAACAGTAAAGATATAGATCTCATTTTGTTTTTTGTTTTTATATATCATTTAGTTTGTTTGCTCTAATTTTCATGCAATCATGTACCATCACCAAGGTTCTTATGGTTCATTGACACTTTACTTGTATCTTCCTATTTTAACTTTGGTAACAGTTTTATTTTGTTAAACTGCACTTTTATAAAATCAATGACTGTTTATAGACAATGATAGATGAATGGAATGGTTTTGGTTATAGTTTAATCACGTTCCGATCTATTGGCATAGTTTACATTTTCCTTTAGAAATTGATTTATTTTGGAATTGAAAGAGTCAATCATTTTCTTCTCGTTTCTTTTAATTTATTTATTTTTACAATTTTAAAATTCCTTAATCACGTTCCGATCCACTTTTGTCGATATTTAACTTCTAACTAACTATGCAGGAAGCATAAAGAAAACAAACGTTCATTGGAATTCTGATTTGATATAATCTGCAGGATGTTAATTTAGATCCTCAAATTCAATCAGACGTTTCATACATAGATTTGCTCTCATACAGGGGAGAAATGATAAATCTAGTGTTGTATATGAAAGTGCAATGCTTGAGAAGTCTATGAGGTGGAGCTAGACGAAGGGAATTTAGTTAGGACATTAAATTTGGACGGGTGCAAAGACTAGGACACTATGTTTTGGGCTCTCAAATAGGCGAAATTGAGAGACCGCGTGTTAAACTCAACATAGCCCGAAAAATGACAATCTTGTCATATAATTGATCAATTTAAAAAAATTTATCCTATATTTGGAAGCCCATAAATATAGTGTTTTATTTTTGGCACCCGCCCATAGTTATATAGTGTCCTAAAAAAGATTTTTGTCTTCTCCACTTCTCCAATAGCCTTTTCAAGCATTACACTTTTTTGTCCAACACTATGTCTATCATTTCCCTCCCCGATGAGAGTAGACTTATGTATGAAACGTCTGATCGAATTTGAGGATCTAAAACAACATTCTTCTTGATTATATCTAGTCACTCTAATTGCAAGTTGGTAGGGGGTCTCGAGGGCGGGTATCCCCGATGGGGTTTGGAGGCAACACCTTTGTTATTTACAATGTGTGTGGTGGTTGGGCGATTTTTTTTTTTTTTTACTTATTTCAGAGGCCCAGTCTAATGGGAGTATATATAGCTTCCCTATTGTTGTACCTATGGTCCTTTTGTATTGTATTTAACACATTGTTAGTGAACCACATAATTTATGTGTTCTTATTTGTCGATATAACAACATATTTGTAGAATACATATGTAGAGGAAATTATTCGTTTCTTTATTTATTATACTTGAAAAATTAAACAAAGGAGAATTAGAACCTCTTTTTTTTTTTTTTTTTTTGGAAAATTGTAGGTTAATTTTCCTACACCAAAGGGCCTAATTGTGCGGAAAAAAATTAAATTGCAGGCCAAAATTTGTAAAAATTCAAAACTTAATTAAAGGCTTACATTTGAAGAAAAAAATTAAAATTAATCTCTCACTTTTTTTCAAGAATATTGAGAACAACCCCAGGGCCCGTTGGCTCGATTGATACTCTTATATGGCATTTTGAACGTGATGGTCGGTACTCGGTTTCTTTGAAGATAGAGGAGTAAGGCATAATTTTGTGGCATCTTTTGATGTATAATGTTGTATCTTTATGTAGTTGAATATATGGATGTATAGTATAATACGGTTGAATTTTATAATGGTTAATTGGTATATGATGTAATGACAATTGATTGGTTTTTAATGATAATATAATTGTTACTTTGAATTGAATTTGTTATTATTGTTAAATGTTAAAAAAATAAAAAGAAGATATTATAGCGGTTAATAACTGATGTTATAAAAGAGTATTATAGCGGTTATTAACCGCTGTCATAGGTTGTCTAAACCGCTGTCGTAGGGGTTAGGACGTTAACATCGTTTGCCTTTAATATCGATTTTTTTTTACCTACTATAGCGATTAAAAACCGCTATTGTACATAGCTATTATAGCGGTTAAAAACCGCTATCTATCAGCACACTTTTTAATATCATCATATCTAATAGCGGGTTTTTTACCCTTTTTAATAGCAGTTAAAACACACTATCTATCAGCGATTTTGGCATAGTACAAATAATTCTGATCTTTGAGAGGAAAGAAATGCCTAGTAAACTTGTAATCCAAAAATGTGTTGTAGATAGGGGTGATTTATTCTCATACTCTGTATTTTATGTTGTAATAATCATTTTTCTTACCTCTGGTACTTTTTAATGAATTTCATTTTTCCCGATAAAATGGAGGTTTTAACCATACGGTTTAAGTAAAAGATATAATGGTCTAAGATCAGCGGTCTTTCCCCCTTGGGAGTATTTTGGAAGTTTAAGAACACTTGTAATAAGTCCCATGGTGAAGATCCAAATATGTAACAAACGTCGAAAATTGACACTTTAAAACACAAGTGAGCGAACTAATGAAGATCGGATATATATGCGATCAATGTGCATTGTTTAAAGACTATAAGATAACGTATTTGAAGTTCTAATAATGGTTAAGAATGAATGAAAAATGACTAAAACCTAAGAAAACTGTGCTAGATGAATTGCGACATAAGTTAAAGCTCGGACGTCCCTGTCAAGCTATATATCAACGTTTTTCCTTGGTTGATGTAATCTCCCAAGCATTTCATCTTTAAGAACCCTGATGTATCATAGTTAAAGAGTTAAACGATTAATCATGTCTCCAGCAAGGAGACTTAAATGTCCTCATTGGAGTTTTTAAGCTAACTACTCTATGAATCTTTCTTTTTCCAATCATAATTTCAAGATTTTGCCACATCGCCCCTTTTAACAAGATCTACTTTGAATTCCACCATATTGATGCAAATCTCATTCCAATATTCTAATTTTTACTTAGAATAACATAAGAAAACAAGTTGTGAATAACCTCTAAATAAATGATATATAAAATACGAAATGAATTAAGAAAAATAGAGAAAATTAATATCCAATCTGGATTTATTTTCACCATTGTTGATTTCTTCAGCTTGAAATCGAACTTGTAGAGATTACATCATGCAATATATATATATATAATAAGAATCTAAGCTACTAATATCAAGATTTATCAACCGTTTGTTTGTAGATCTTGTACCACCTTACAACAGTATAATAAGAATCTAAGCTACTAATATCAAGATATATCAACCGTTTGTTTTGTAGAGATCTTGTACCATTACAACAACATAATTAATAAGAATCTAAGCTCCTATATCAAGATCTATCAACCGTTTGTTTTGTAGAGATCTTGTACCATTACAACTACATAATTAATAAGAATCTAAGCTACTAATATCAAGATCTATCAACTGTTTGTTTTGTAGAGATCTTGTACCTTTACAACAACATAATTAATAAGAATCTAAGCTCCTATATCAAGATCTATCAACCGTTTGTTTTGTAGAGATCTTGTACCATTACAACAACATAATTAATAAGAATCTAAGCTACTAATATCAAGATCTATCAACCGTTTGTTTTGTAGAGATCTTGTACCATTACAACAACATAATTAATAAGAATCTAAGCTCCTACATCAAGATCTATCAACCGTTTCTTTTTCAGATCTTGTACCACATTGCAGATGCCTATAAACAAGCTACAAACAAGATTTATGAGGAGGATCTCGTCTTCACGTATTTGTACTCTACTGAAGTTTGGCAATTCATTCATATATTGTAGAGTAAATGTGTTATGTTGCAACATCATAGACCTAATGCCACCAGTCCTCTTCTTATATCTCGAGTTTAATATCAATGCAACCTTCATCGGAGCATCTGACTGAATTTGAGGATCTAAATTACCGTCCTGAATCCCACTTGATCTCGTTCTAATATTGGAATCTTTTTCTTCATGCATTAAACCCGCCAAACAACACAACTTTTGTTTTCTCTTAATCGGTTTAGCCATACGTACCTATTACATCAAATCAATCAATAAAAAAAATAGAACTGGTATAAAAATTTAACTAAAAGATGTTAAAAAAGAGATTCAAAAGCAAAAAAAAAAAAAAAAAAAAGATGTACCTTCATATCCAAAATAGAGGAAATCTTGAAATTGGAGTGTAATTAGAAATGTAAAATGGAGGCGCTGTGGTGAGTATTGTAGGGTTTTAGGTCCTCCTTTTATAGGAAGGCAGTTACATTCCAGAATTCCGTTGGATAAAGTTTCACTGTCAATGACACGTCATTAGTTAGTTGAATGACCCCAACATTAATTAGGAGAAAAAACAGGTTTTCAGTGAAACTTGTTCATAGCATGAAATTTATATCACTATATGTACAAACTAATGCCATTACATTTATCAATTGATATTATTATATATTAGAAATTGAGATTATATTATTAAATGCTATAGATACTAGTTTATAAGTGTAGTGTTATCGATTTATAAGTGTAATGATATAAATTTCATAGTATGAACAAGTTTAACATGAGAGTTTGTGTCAGGAGAAATTAAAACACTGAGAGAATCTCTTCAGGTCATGGTACATTATTTTGTTTTAATAAATTTACCTTGTAATTTTTATGCCGCCGCTCCAATATTTATATATAAATGGAGCTGATGTTACATTTTATCATAAATGTTACGTATACATATGTATATACGTACAAGTGTGTATTTGTATACAGAAAATATTGTACATGTTATTTCTGAGAAAATATTGTACATGTTTATTTAGGAAAGATTAATATAGAACCGGCGTTGTTGGTGATTTATAAGACTTTCTTATGTAATGAAGATTCGTCTAGATGCAAAAAACGGTTCAATAGAGGGATAGTCAACACCGTTGAGGAAGTTAATCTCTTTCCAACTTTGGAAATTTTCCTCACAAGTAGGTATTCAAACAAACATTTTGCTTTCTTGGTTAATTAACTGATCAATGCTTTTGCTATTCGTGGGAAGTCTTGTGAAAATCTCCCGTAGTAGCCCGTTAATTGACATTGCATGGTTGGGGGCTTTCTAGTCGATTATGGCATAAAAATTTGTAGAATCCATTTTAATTTCCTTTTCCGAGATTATGTGTGTCCTAAAAACATAACTCAATCCTCATTTCAAAGTGTTGCAAGAATGTGTTGAGGTCTCATCCTCATTTCAAAGTGTGTTGAATTCCTCGTGACGCCAATGTTATGGCTCACCGTTTGGCTAGATAGGCGAGAGAGTTCTCTAGTCCTCATTATTGGGTCGAGCGTCCAAACTTTGTGGATAGCCTTCCTGATAGGTTTTGTTCGTGTTGATGTTCTTGTCTTGTTAAAAAAAACATAACCCAATGGATATTGTTTGAGTACACTAGTGTGTCATCAATGAACATGATGAAAATTGAAGTCGAGGATACATTTGATCACACATGTTATGTATGCGTATGTAAATTTACGTATATATCAAACAAATATTAATGCAGAGAAAATGTAAAGCGCATACAAATAATTGGGACTTAATCGTCAAACTTAACATTTTAAAGATTAATTATTTTTTGAGACGAAAAAGGAAATTTAAATGTATCCTGCAAAGTTGGATTCCATAATGTACTGAAAAGCTCCAATTGAATGTCAAGGAAATTCAGAATTTTCTTAGAGTAATAGGCTACTACAGGAGATCCTCAAAAGACTTTTCATAGACAACATAAGTACTAACTCAGTTAATCAAGGAAAAGGTTTGTTTGGATCCCTACATGTTAGAAAAGTTTCAAGAAATTGAAAAAGATATTAACTATCTCACAAGTGTCAATTATCCCTCTATGGAACCGATGTTTTCACTTAGATTGGTTTATGTGATTGTTTTGATGTCTGTCAACTAATCTTTAATACACAAAAAAAATTTAAAAATCACCCACAAGGTCGGTTCTCTAGAGAATATTGTACATGTTTATTTAGGAAATATTAATATAGAATCGGTCCTGTTGGTGATTTATAAGACTTTCTTAAGTAATGAAGATCCGTACTGGTTTACGTACCATGTATTTTGAAGTCCGAACATAGATCTTCATTACATAAGAAAGTCTAATAAATCACCAAAAGGTCGATTGTCTATTAATATTTTCTAAATAAACATGTACAATATTTTTGGTTAACGGCTCCATGGGGCATAATCAACACTGCTGAAAAAGTTAACCTCTTTGCAATCTTAGAAATTTTCCTCACAAGTAGGCATGGACGGATGTATTAGGGGGCTGCACCAGGCTCCAGCCCAATGCAAACTCTCACTAACCTGTTATATATCTATAATATAAAATGTAAATAAAATTCAATACACAAATTTAAGCCTAGCCCAATATTATTTTTATTTTATACTTAATTTATAAATTTCAAATTTCAAATTAAAACCCATCCCAACACTCTCTATTCAGTTATTAAATGACAAAAACTTGTATTGACCTGGTTCATGCTTACATATAAAAACTCTCACTGTTATGTATAAAAATTATCACTGTTATGCACAAAAACAATAACTGTTTAGAAAATGCTTTATATTTTTAAACAGTGAAAGTTTTTGTGCATAACTGTGATAGTTTTTACACATAATAGTGATAGAGTTCATATATGAACCTGGTTCACATGAGTGTTACTCTTATTAAATTAAGATACAACTTGATGTAAATTTATTTTCCTGATCTATCGTGTCTCTCCTTCTTTTTCTTTTTTTTATTATAATCTAATTAAATTATTGAGATTCAAGAACTTCATCCAAAGTAAAAAAATTATTTTATTGTTATTTTGGATGTACTTTCTTGAGACTCTCACACCCAAACATTTAAAATTTAATCATCTAAATATGGTTCTATTTTTTTGATTTAGTATTTTTATTTATTTAACTTGTTCAATGTTAAATATGTACATTGTTCTCTCCGATTTTGTCCTTTTCTTTTGTGGAGTATGTTGTATGTATGATTAATTTATTTTTTATTTATTATATATTGTGATAATGATAAATTTTTAACTACTTTAATCTTAGAAAAAGAGATTATAAATGTCATAATGTATTAACATGAGTTAAATGAGATATTTTTTAAAACTGATTAACGTTTCTTGAAATGATTAAAAAAATATTGAGCATAAGTTTTATGATTTTGTTTTAACAAAATATTATTTATTAATAGAAAAGCAACATATTTTGTAAATGAACACCGATCTTTTAGAATATATTTTGTAAAAAATATAGATAATTTTGAACATAATTACTGATGAGTTTTATGTCTTGAAGTCCCATATGACACCACCTAAATTAATATATTAAAAAAATACAATAAATATATATAAAATTTTAATGTGATAAAACTTCAAAAAATTTCAGCCCACCCCACAGTTAAATCCTAGATCCGTCCCTGCAAGTAGGTTTACAAACCAATGTGTTGCTTTCTTGGTTAATTAACTAGTCAGTGCTTTTGCTATCCGTGAGAAGTCTTGTGAGAATCTCCCATAGTAGCTCGTTAATCCAAGAAAACTCGGAATTTCATTGACATTGCATGGTTGGGGCTTTCTAGTCGATTATGGCATCAAACTTTGTGTCCAAAAACATAACTCGATCAATATTGTTTGAGTACACTAGTATGACATCAAATGAACACGATAACAATTTATATATAAATGAAGCAAAGGTTACATTTGATCACAAATGTTATGTACACGTATATAAATTTATGTATATATAAAACAAATATAAATGCAGAGAAAATGTAAAGCTTATATGAAATCAAGTAGTGCAAAAATTGCTACTTAATCATGGAACTTAACTTTTTTAGGATTAATTCCTTTTTGGGACGAAAAAGGGAATTTAAATGTACCCTGCAAAGTTGGATTCCGTAATGTACTGAAAAGCCCCAACCATGCAATGTCAAGGAAATTCAGAGTTTTCTTGGAGTAACGGTCTACTACAGGAGCTACTCGGTCCCGCTCAAAGTCTCTTCCTTTTCCTGGAGGCTTGTTCAAGATAGGATTCCCACCATCCTTAATCTCCAGAAACGAGGTGCGTTTAATATTAATTTTTTTCGACAGCAAAGAGAAAGATGTTGATCATCTCTTTTTTTTTTTGTACGAAATCTCTTTTTTAAGTGCACGAAAGTTCATAAATTTTGGGGTAAATTATATTGTCCGAGGCACTAAATTGGATCACTTCGTTAATCATTGTAGTTGCATGGTTTCTAAAAGGAGGAACACAAGCTTGTGCTCTAATTTGGCATTGTACAGATTGGTATATCTGGTCCCTGAGAAACTCGATTATCTTCAAAGGCTACATCCTAAATGATCAAGACATCATGCTCAAAATCCGCATTTTTTTTGGTTAAAAGCAAATAATTGTATCAATGGTTGGAACTCCATTAGTACATGATTGGTTTAGGGAGTCTTCATTGTGTGTTAGTTGACTGACTAGGCTCCCAATTCTGCTTCTGTGATGTTGTTTCTTAGGGGCATTTCTTATGCTCTCCTAATTTAATAATAACTTTTCCTTTTCCAAGAAAACGGAATTTCAAGCGTCGTTTCGCTCGCTACTCACTACCGCTGTTGTAGCCTTCGTCTTTCTCCTCCTGCTGCGTCATCAGGTAAGAGCCCTAATTTAAAACCTAATTCTTCTCTATTGAGGTAATTCGCTTTTTTTGGTTCCTGGAAATTAATTTGTCCTTTAATTTTACTGCTTTTGTCTTTATTTGGTGATTTAATTAATTGTGAGATGTTATTGCTGTTGGAATTGAATTATCACTATGTGAATCGTCATTTCAATATCATGAAATTCAATGATTAAATGAAAGAATACACACACATATCATATTAGGGGCTTCGAGGTGCTATTTATGGGATGTCTAATATTCATGTTCGTCATGAATTAATTATTGGGCATGCTCATAGTTGAGGTGTATAGGTATGAAGAAAGTGTGTGTTAGTGTAGATAAAGACTCGACAAGTTAACACAAGGCATTCAGAAGCTGCAGAATTAATGGCCCACTTATAGTGAAGCTGGAGAATTAATGGCCCACTTATGTATGTAAAAAGGTGAATTTTTGGAATATATCATCAGATTGTAGAGACTAATTATTGATCTCTAATAATATTAATTGGATTAAAGCTGTGAAAATCATCTTGCTTTTAGAGATAATCGATACTCAATTAATTGAATGCTTATATCAAATTGACAATTGTGCTTACTGTATGAAGTCTACCTCGGCCTTAACTTTTATTCTAGATGTAGATACTGTTATACTTTTGATAAACTATATTGAGTATAGTACAATATTCACAGTACTTTTGATATGTGGAAATGGATTAAAATCATAGTACACTAGGAATAGAAGGTGTAATAACTATGATATTCACTGATCCTGTTTTGCTAGTCTAGTTATTTTTCTTTCATTCTTGAATGAAGAAGGATATGATCACTCAGAGGGGCTATTTGGGTATTTCCTATATTATTGGGCAAACTTTTGGTTGTTAAATCATTGAGATTTTGAGGCAAGCAACAATGCTGGATAGAAATTGTCAATAAAAACAGTGGTTTGGAGTTCAAAATTTCAGTTCACTATGTGGGCGGGATAGAAACTATACCTCGTTTCTCTTGTGATTGCGTTGAGCTTGTCTTTGTAAGATTAGGGTTATCACTTTTATAATAAATGCTTCATTCTTCACTGTTTTTCTTTGGTTCCTAGAAGTTAAATTCATTTAGTTATTCTTGCTGAAAATCATGGTTTGAACTAGTACCTGTCCTTTGTCAAAGCACATAAACAGTTAACATCTTCGTTTGAGTGAAATTTGTTCAGTGCAAGTGTTACACTAATTGATTAGAAGATAAGTACCAAATTGATTTATAGATTTCAGTTGATGAGATAAGGCCTCGAATGGCTGAGTTTCTGCCCTTGATTCCGTTTCCTGTTGTTGCTTTTCAGTGGCTAGTTTCATGCATGCCCTGTGAAACTTTAGAGCAGTGACGATTTCTCTCGAGCTTTAGCCATATTCAGCAGCCTTTCTTGGTAAGGCCTGCTGATACAGAGCCTTTTTCTAACTTGCTTCTTGTGCTGTTGAGGTGCTGATAGAATTTTTCTTCTTTCTGATTAGGAAATCCATCAAAAGTACTTCCTCCACATAAGCTTTGGTTGCTTGAATTGCCATCTCCATCGAAGCCTTCCTGCTCTTTGGAATTCGGAGAATCTTTGGTTCTTGAAGAAGAAAGCTAACAAGACTATGAATATAAGCACCAGACAAATGGGGTTCTTTCAGCTTCTCGATATCTAGTGCATCATTTTTCGACTTTGATGATGAAAAAGAAGAGTTCACTCTCATCTTTCTTGAAATGAAGTGTTTTTTTTTCTCAGTTTGGCAGATTGAGAAAATGGAATAAGGAAAGAGGGTTCTCACTTTTCTGGGGCAAAGTACAGAATGCAGAGACAAAGGTCCGGATGATCAGATTTATGGTGAGTTTAGACTTCATTCTCTTCTTTAATGGTAATGCGGCTGAATTAAATATAAGGGGCAGAGTGGCCTTTGGAAATGGTCACTTAGAAGTCTTTTTTTGCTGTATTGCTCTTGTTGGAGGACTCAATACAAAACTAATAAATCCTTGTGAATTTCTGATATTATTAAAGTTGATTAAATGAGAACTTATTTTCATTATATGCAGTTCAGCTCTTATGAATTTTTCAATGGCATTATGGCAGCTAATGTTATGTAGTGATATCTTTTGGGTTTCATCTTTGGCAGATTGAAGGCATGGTGATACAGAAGACTCTCCAAGGAAAAGAATTTGAAGCTCAGGGTATGAATTTCCTCTCTAAATGACACCGTTGTAATAAACTCATTTGCCTAGATATGATTTTTATGTCTAAATATATGAACCTCATCAGCTTAAATTGATCAGAAGTGAATTAATTCGAATTTGTATTGTAACGCCCCGAATCCGGAATGAAGCTTTTAACACTCTAGATTCGAGTTGTCACTTAGTAACCAAAAACCCGAATTAAAAAAAAAAACTTTTTAAAGTAATACATCGAGTAAAAGATATAAGTTTACACAATTAATAATGATTTATAAAATGTGAAAAGGTGTGGGCCCGTTTTATTTAAAATCATATTACAAGTATAACGTGTTTAATACAAAAGTATTACTTATTAAATAGAAAAGTATAACTTGTTAAACAGAAAAGTATAACTTGTTAAATAGAAAAGTATAACTTGTTAAATAGAAAAGTATAATTTGTTTAGATAGAAAAGTATTAGTTGTTAAATAGAAAAGTATAACTTGTAAAAAAAATGAATTATAGGACATATAGAATTAATTTCATTGAGTAAACACAGGAAAGCAAGTGCCCGATAGGAATTGATCCTCACTTAGGCGCCCTAGGTCCCGTGTTCGGTCCCCCATGGGAGCGAATAATTGCCTCATTTAATTGGGAGGCTTGGTGCTTATATATGAGTTGTTTGGTGTTTAGGTTCGATGATCCGTGGCTCGGTGGTTCGGTGGCCGCCGCCCATCGAGCTGGGTTCGAACCATAGCTAGCCATATTTTTTTTTCTCGAAAATTCACGATTTATCGACGGTTTTAGCGACGCCTCGGCGTGGTCGCTAATAGTGACGGAATTTTATCGTCGCTATTCCGGCCACTATTTATCGACGGTTATAGCGACGAATATTTCTGGTCGCTAATAGCGACCTTTGTTACCGTCACTATACCGCCGTTGATTGTCGACGTCTTTAGCGACGGTTTGACGACGATTTTTTCTGACCCGGGTCCGGACCTAGCAACCGTCGCCAAAACCGTCGCTAAGTAGAGAAGGTTATGTGCCGTCGCTACTTAGAAACCGTCGCTAAAGTCTAGCGACCCTCGTTTTCCCGACGGTCATTAAACCGTCGCTACACATAGTAGCGACGGTTATTTACGTCGCTAAAACCGTCGTTAAACACTGTCTTTTTTGTAGTGTAAAAGGAAAATTATTGTATAACATTTTACCTTTTCTGAAAAGGATCCACAACTATTTAAATTGCTCGATTTCAGTACTTGATCGCCGAAAACTGTAAAAATTGGCATCTTTTGTTTCGTACCGGTTTGAATTTTTGGGGCTTTCTACATGGTAAAATTTGAATCCAGATTACTAAAAAAAATTCATCACATATAAAAACACAGATTTAAACAAACAAAAAACCCCACACTCACACGGGAACAAAAAACACCCCAAATTGCTAAAGAAAGTCATTGTAACAAAGTCCTAATTTGCTCAAACGACGTTGTTGACCTAGGTTTGAAATTGGGCATTTGAGACTAACTTATTCCATACAACAGGTATTGGGACCTTTTTAAAAAAGTTAAAAAATATATGGAACAATTTTGAATTTAATCTCTATAAAATCTCTAGAAATAATCATAGGAACAAGAAATATTAGAAATATTATTAAAGATTCTTCTTCTTCCCCTTGAGACAGTTTGGTTTCAATGTATATTACTTTGCAAATGCACTTGTGTATGTCTTGAGAAGTATGGTACAGAGAGTCAAAGACGCAACAAGTTATCAATAGCTAAAAGCTATGTTTTTAAAATTCGTCCGACCGCCGGTCGGACCGAGAACCGCCTCCCGTCAGCGGCTCAATAGAGCTGCAGAGAACCGCTATTAAACCGCTCCCCAAAAAACTGGAAAAACAGGGTGAAAATCGGGAACCGGTGAACCGTCGATTTTCACCGGTTTTCACCAAATAAACCCCCCCAAAAAAAAAGAGAAGCTTTTTGTCTAACCCTCCACCGCCTCCCCCTTTGTCTGCGGGCCATTCTCGTCTCATTCCTCCTCAATCTCCCGACTGCGACCAGCGCATCTCCAGCGAGACTCTCGTCGTCTCCCGGCCATGGCGCTAGTGAGGATGGATGAATTGTAAGGCTGAGAGCAGCGGCCACTACGAGGGCTGCCTATCCGCATCAAGATCGACGACGAGAGAAACGGACCTGACGGTGGAGGCGTACAAAGGCACCGGAGCTACGCGGAGGAGATGTGGCGGAGGAGCGGCGAGGATACCAAATACCACCACCATGCCACCGCTCATGGCCTCAGTCAACAACCCCTCCGCCGCCTCTCATCCACCCACCACCACCGCACAAACCACCACCAAACACCATCTCCACTAAAAAAATTTATATATATATATATATATATATAATATTTATTGTAATATCACACCGGCTCAATCCGATCCAACCGATCCGACCTCGGTCCAACCTTTTTTGGGGTCATCCGGCTCAACTTTCGGTTTCAGTTTTTAAAACATAGGCTAAAAGGAGTATTTTTTATATGATATTAATGTAATTATCCAAAAGGTACTGTTTTGAATTTTTTTCTGAGAGTGCAATATTGTATTTTGAAAACTTGATTGATAGAATTATATGGATAGAAGTATAATATCAAAATGCCATTATTATCAAATATATTGGAAAATAGGTTCTCAAACCAAATCTCGTGAAAATGTATTAAATGCTGGATTTCCCATTTAATAATGCAAATTAATTAATTGAAACAAATTTAATGCTGGAAATCATTTCTTACACTATAAAATAATATAGATAGATGTTAGTTACTTTTTTCACAACAAGTAATTATAAAAAAATGCCTCGAACATATTCTCTCTTATTGCTCCCCGGCCTTTTGGCTCTAATTTCCGGAATGAGATCATATAATTGGTGTAAATTTGTATTTTATAATATAAATAGATGACACGTGGAATAATAAAAATATATCCAACAAATAATCATATTCTGGGTTCATGCGTTAAAAAGATTCAAGAGGGTGAAACATCAATGAAATACGAAAAATAGAACAAGAAAATCGAACCCCTAATTTCCATACCCACATCTATATATGGCTCATATTCTAAAAGAAGATTCATCATTGTTGAATCCCGATATAAGTGAAAATGATGATTAAATCTTTGACGATGAAGTGATATTGTGGACTATTGATGACTCGTACAACCAGCACCACAGCCACCATGCTCATCCGCCAAAGCACCACGACCACCACCAGCTCCTCCACTAAAAGGGTTTTGAAAGCATATACAAGTTATTGAACAAAATAAATTAGTACTTCCACCAACTTTTTATTATGACATTCCCCGTTACTAAGTCTTGTTGTGAGGAAATAATTTTGTCACTAAATAGTCATGGTAATATGTTATTTATGACGTCCAAAAATTAAATAAACAAATTAATTTCACACCTCTCTGCAAATTCAGACTTTTAAATTAAATGAAATTCTTTCATGGTATCAGATCTGCTCACGCTCCACCCATATTAAATTGTCCATTCAATGGGTCTCCTCCCAATGATGGAGTAAGAGAATTAAGCCCATGAGTGAGGGAAAGTGTTAGAAAAATTAAATAAATAATTAGTTTCACACCTCTCTATAAATTCAAACTTTTTGATGAGACGAAATTGTTTGAGTAGGCTATGTGAACCAATAATAGAATCTCTCTCCTCCCGCCTTCATCTCTATAAATATCTCATCTCATTTCCTCCACTTTGTGTTTTTCTTTAGAAATTTTAAGTGCCCCCGTTGTACGTCCAGCGCTAGATGGAGTTGATCAATGAGTATCTTTTGGGCACTGAAAATAAAAAAAAGTCTTAAATTAAATTAGAAGACAGAATTAGACGGGGTGAAATAAGCTATATAAATGAAATAACATCGTTACCCCAGCAGCTTCCAATATCAAGTCCACGCCCAAATACACTTAGGATGAAAATCGTACATCTAGGACCAAAAAATGATAAAGTAGAAACGTAGAGGATTTATTTTGTAATGAACCAAACTTACAGGATGTAATATGAAAATTTCCCCCATCACAACAGTAGTTCATATCGCGAGAAAAGGGGAATCTTGTATGCATGAGACTGGCTTCATTTGTAAGACTAGAGCTTCAACTGCGGATTAATTAGCGGATCTTTTTACAGGATATCAACTTATAAAAAAAAAACAGAATACTAGAGCTTCAATTTGGTAACGGTAAAGGCCCTAAGCATGTGATTCATGTAATAGTGCAAAATAGATCTTTATCTCACACAAGTTTTTCCCTACCATAAAATATTTGGTTCGGATAATGTTGTGCAGGGCTGGTCGCATCGACATCTCTTACATGGGCACCAAACACTCATACGGAGTACTCTTGCTACCTTGCTCCTTTATTAATTACTTGTAAGTTCTGTCGCTGGACGGTATGTTCACTATTCTCGAGTAGATTTTATACAGGTTCTTCTGGGGTAACCGTGATGGGATGAAGAAGCGGAACTGATTTTTGCGGGAGAACATGTGTTTGATGCTTACAACATGGGAGTTGTGTTTTAAAGACAATAATTTTACGGGCCATGAAATGTAAGACAATACGTTTTAAAATCTTTAAATATAGAATAATACAGTTCTGATATGAAGCCTAATATTAGGCTCCTTATGGAGCTTAATAGCTTATGTGGCATTCCCAAACTAAGCCCTAAACCGTAAACCGTAAACCCTAAACCATAAACCGTTCGGGTCGGGTGAACCCTGAACCACTTGGGCCGGTTTTGAGTCGGGTTGAGTTTGGTTCGGACCGGGTAAAAAATCTATTAGGCTCCATAAGGAGCCCAATATTAGGCTCCATATCAAAATCATAGAATAATATATTTTAAAATCTGTAAATGTAGGACAATCAAGTCCGAATAAGCCCAAATCAGGATGAAATGTTACGTGAGTTGCACCATTGTCCTACATTTACAGATTTACGAACTTGTGAATATAGGACTCTATGTTTTCAAAATCTGTTAATTTAGGACAATTTTGTAACTCACGCAATACTTCAGCCCAATTTGGGCTTATTCGATCTCGATTGTCCTACATTTACAAATTTAAAAACATATTATCCTACATTCACTAGCTCGTAAAATTATTGTCTTTAAACACAACCCCCCTAAGGTAGTGGCCTAAAAAAATATTATTCCCAGGAGGTTTCAGTTGCTGTCTTCTTTGTGGTCCCTCTTTCTTAATCGAAAATATTGTTCTTCGTATTTTCTGGGCCGTGGTCGGCCTAATAGGTTTAATTGTGAGTCATATGTGGTAGTTTTATAAATCAACGAAGGTAGGCAATTTAGAAAAAAAATCCTAAATACACATTAATAGTATTTTCCGCACAAAAATACACACATGCACGTAAGTACGTATACATAATATTTAGGAGTTTTATCAATTCAGGGCTTGAAAGATGGTAAAGCTATCAATTTAAGGCCTGAAAGATTTTTCCTATCGATTCAAGGCCTGAAAGATAGAAAATTATCAATCCTGGGCCTGAAAGATAGAAACTATCAATTCAAGACTTATAAAATTTAAGGCTATGTTTGGCACTAAAACCCTAAACCCTGAACACTAAACCCTAAACCCTAAACGATGAACCCTAAACCTTGAACCATGAACCCTAAACCTCCTGAACCGTAAACCTTGAATCGTAAACTCTAAAAATAAAAAAAATAAGAACATGAAATAAGGATATAAAATATAAGTGTCAAACATGACCTTAAAATGTGTGAGCCTAAAATTGATAGTTTTTATCTTTCAGGCCCTGGATCGATAGTTTTTAATCTTCCAGGCCTTGAATCGATAGGAAAAATCTTTAAGGCCTTAAATTGATAATTTTGTCATCTTTCAGGCCCTGAATTGACAGTTTTCCTAATATTTATGATGTATGCAACCTCAATTTTATGTATTTGCAGATATTCGAAAGGGAGGCAGAGCGTCAGAAAATTAATTATAACAAAATGAGAAAGATCGAAACTACTAAAAACCACACTGACAGATTCACATATCAAGACCAAACCATACACTCAATGACGGAGCCAGGACTTGAGATTAGAGGGGGCCAACAGTAAAAAATACATCAATATTTCTTCTATAAAACATTGCTTACACTTCATATCAATGGAAACTTAAGTATTTAAGCATATTCATGAACATGATTTGTAGAAATATATAAAAAAAAAAGACGAAAGAACCACATAATTCATGTATATTAAATTAGCCATAATATTCTGAATATACCTTAAAATGATCAAACTGTTGGAGTATAATATTCTTGTATATATATATAGGGGGGGGGGGCCATGGCCCCCCTAAGCATAGGGTAGCTCCGCCCCTGCATACACTTACGTACTTTGTGTATATGTATATGAATCTAAGAGAGATAACCATAGAACTCTCACCCTGCTTCTCTCACATTTCATTTATACCATATCATATGTTGGCAATATATCCTAGATGATAGCCGCTCCTCTCCCCCCAAAAACCTTAGCCACTCTTCCCAAAAAAAATGCCGCCACGCTGCGGCTTTGGCTCATGGTGTGGTTTCATCCAATACTAAATCAAAACATGTGAAAACGGTTTTTTCCACAGACATATATACACACGTGTAGATGTAGTATGCCTAGAGGCTTCCTGTAAACGATTTATAAAATGAATTGCATGTTTTAGTATAAACAAGTTGCATGTTTGTAGGCAGGGAGCAAGAAACAAGTATGTGGGCCGGGCCCATTTATCAACTACAAGTGGCAGGGCCCAGGGCAATAAACCCTAATGCAGCACCTATAAAAAGGAGAAAGAAACCAAGTTTACATCCACAGCCACCCTCAACTCCATCACACCCACATTTTTTCTATTCTGCAAAGAGCACTCCTTGTTATTTCCTCAAGAGCTAGAACAGTGAAGGTACATAGAAATTTCATTTTCCCTTTCATCTACATAGATCTTAAGCTTTCTTCATTTCATCTTTCTGCTGAATTGAAGGAAAAGAGTTAAGGTAGCTAAAAATCCCATTTCGTTTGTTATATTTCCTCCGTGCTCGTCAATTCGATACATAAAACCCAGATCTGAATTTCTTAATTTCCTCTTTATTAATCTCAGATCTAAATTCCTCAATTAGTTTGCAAATCTGCGGAAAATGAAAAATAGTGAAGGTACATCTCATTTTGTTTGTTTGCTCTAATTTTCATGTAATCGTGTACTACTCCTTTACTTTATTTAGTCTTTTATGTTGATACTTTGCTTGTACCTTCCTTTTTTTTTTACTTTGGTAACAATTTGATTTTGTGAAACTCCATTTTGAATGACTGTTTTTAGACAATGACTGTTGAATGGAATGGTTTTTTGGTTATAATATTCATGTCATTGTGCACTATTAAAATAACAAATTAAGCCATGATAAATTATAATCCACATGTAGGTTTATCTATGTATTTGGGTCTTTTTAGCAAAAGCAGTATAGTTCAATCACTTTCCCCTTTTGTCGATATGTAACGTCCAAACTAATTGTGCAGGAAGCGTAGAGAAAACAGGCGTTCATTGGAATTCTGATTTGATTTAACCTACAGGATGATGATTTAGATCTTCAAATTCAACCAGACATTTCATACATAAGTTTGCTCTCATATAGGGGGGACATGATATATTTAGCGTTAGATAAGAAAGTGCAATGCTCGAGAAGTCTATGAATCCAGCTAGACGAATTTATTTATGATACTAAATTTGGGTAGGTACGTCACTATGCCTTGGGGATCTCAAATGTAAGAGATTTAAAAGATCCAGTCTTACATTTGGGAGCCCAAAAACATAGTGTCTTATTCTTGGCATCCACCCATAGTCGGTTTTCTAAAAATATATATTTGCGACTTCTCCACCTTTCCAATAGTCTTTTCGATCATTACACTTTTTGGTCCAACCCTAAGTCTATCATTTCTCTCCTGTATGAGAGCAAACTTCTGTGTGAAACGTCTAAATGAATTTGAGGATCTAAAACAACATCCTCCAGATTATATCTAATCACCCTGATTGCGAGTTGATCAGGGGTCTCGAGACAAATAGCCCCGGAAGGGGATTTGGAGGCCACACCATTGTTATTTACAGTATATATTGTGTTTAGGCTTGATTTTTATTTTTTGCTTATTATATAAGCCAGTCTATCTAGGAGTATATACAGCTTTTTCTTGTTGAAGTAATTAATTTCATATAGTATTGTAGCTAATACATTGTTTATGAACTACATAATGTATGTGTTCTTATTTGTCTATTTATTTATTAGTTAGAAATAAATTTAAAATTTTACACATGATAGAATATATTATTGAAGAATTTAGAGATTGTTATTGAAGTAAATGACACTTTTTGTCCCATGTAAATTGACAGAATTCAAAATGGCTCTTTTTTCGATAAATTTGATCCCAGTAAATTTTTCCGTCAATTTCTAACGGAAGTGGTTCACATGCGCAGTTAATTGAACTTTTGTTCCCAATAAATAATTTTTTATATAAATCATTATTTAATTTAAAATAAATTTGATATTATTTTTTAGTATATTCAAACTATCTATTAAATTTATATAATTTTTTTTTTTTTTTTTCAGAATTTACATAAATTATTATTTGATTGATAAAAGTTTATATTTTGTTTCTTAATGTTATATACAAATTCTTTATATATATCTATAAATTAGTATTTGATTTAAAAATGTTTATTTCCTATAGTTTAAAATATATACAGACTATTTATATTTTTTATCTTCTTATATTTTACGTAATTTATTATTTGGTTGAAGAAAAAAAATACATTTTGTTTTTTAAATTATATATATATATATATATGCTTTATATATTTTTGAATTTTTTAGATTATTTATAAATTATTACTTGGTTTAAACATATTTTCTTATTTTATATTATATATCGTTCATACAATTTTTTATTTTTTATATTTTACACATTTTTTTTCTTTTTATTAGATTTTAATTGTAATTTGAATATTTTTAGGACTTTATTTAATAATTTTTATAGTGTAGGTTAAAAAAAAATTGACATATTATTTTAAAATAATAACAAATTGGGAATGAAGTTTTAACAATTTTAAAATGGGTGTATGTTAATTCGTTCTTATTTGTGATCCATAATTCACAAATTATTTTTCATTTATAATCTATAATTTTTAGAGTAATTTCAGAATTTTCAAATATAAAATCTTAACTAACGTTCAGATTTTAATCTATTTGAATTATTTTTACAATTTTAAAGTACTCATAATATTTATGATCTACGAAACCTCAGTTTTATGTATGTGCAAATATTCGAGTGGAGACAGAATGTCATGTAAAATTAAATAGATAATTTTTGTTATAACAAAATGAGAATGACCGAAACTGCTAACAACCATACTTATAGACTCACATATCAACACCAAACCATACCCTTACTTTGTGTATATGTATATGGTGTGGTTTCAATACGCTTTGGTTTCATCCAATACATATCATAATTGTACGAAATAATCGAAATGATCATTTTTAACTTTTTCCTTATATTTATTACGTATTTCCTTCATAAATATGATAAATAATTTATTTTTAATCATGTCTCAATAAATAGTGAAAATTATGGTAGTTGACTTAATTAACCATTACGATAGAAATTTTAAAAAAGATGACCCACCTCTTCAATTGTGTAATTGAGAATGCTTAATTGATGAAGTTAAATATTGATTATTTTTAGGTTCTTTTAATGATTATCTAAGTACACGGATATGAAATTTCTGAACACTAAGAAACGTCCTCGTGTGCGAGGGCTGACGATCAAGGCTCTGCCCTCGTCAGTGATCAATTTGGGTGCAAGGACTCAAGATTTGTAACCGGCTGTCCAGCATCCGAATGCTACGGCCTACGTATGTCATCCTACGCCGCAGATGGGTAATTGGTTCTACGCCGTTGACAAGAGAATGATTCCCTGATTTGTATCCCTCATAGGCTCTACAAACAAATAAGTCCATGATATCAAGATACTACTACTTTTTTTTTTTATATAACTTAGTATCCGGCCCAAAGGACGACTAATTCGGGGGACTAGAACCCACCGTCCACTCACGGTCCCACTTAAGTCTCAAGATACTACTACTAACCAGCATACAAAATCAGATCTACAATAATTATAGGCTCTACAAACAAACAAGTTCATGATATCAAAATACTACTATAAATTATCCAGCAACATATTATAAATTGACATAAAACGGCACCTAGTTTATCGTGTAGTAGTTGCCGTCTCCAGTCTGGCTCGATTGGACTACATTTTCTCGTAAGCTCCAAAAATTCTTGAAATGCATGAGTCAGTCCATACACAGTTCTACTATGACTTCAAACGGAACTCCCGTTAATAAATGCTAGAATTGATCACCAAATTAATTGATCCTTTGACACGATAACGAGTTGTTAAAAAAAAAAACATCTCCAAAACAATTTGAATATTTGATAACACAAAAGACAAACTCTTCTAAAAAGGTGGATAAATGAAAGACCACCAAATTAACGGAAACAGATCCCCTATTGTATAACATAGTGCTATGCAGTAGTGAAACAGTTGGATCACAGACACTTGCACGGGTATGTGTATGCGCGTGTGTAATCCAACAGTTCCATGCATTAGCACCGTGCTATACAACTAGAGATCCACTCCCCAAATTAACACCTCTCTATATATAATCTCAGCACATGCATAGAAACACCAACACTCCTCAACATCTCAACACTCCTCCTCCGGCGGCTGGACCTGCGCCGCCACGGCTGAATCTGACTGAATTTGAGGATCTAAATTTATAACATTCTTCGGAATACATCTAATCTCAATTCCTCTTGAGAATGCAGATCTTGTTCTAATATTGGAATCCTTTTCTTCATTCATTATATATCCTTTTCTTGTCCTGAAACAAAAATTATTATTATTAAAATGAACTAAAACATAACCAAAACCATTATTCAACTATATATCACTGCCCAAAACAAGTAGCAGAATCTGAAAGGACTGTCAATTTTATCAAAGTGGGGTTTCTAAAAATCTAGATCTGACAAGATCTTCGGTTTTATTGAAGTGAGGTTGCATAAAATATTTTTTTACCCAAAAAAGAATTAAAAAAAAAAAGAATCGATTAAAAAATTCATAAATAGCATTGAGTTAAGAAAAGAAAACTGCACGGAAAGAGATTAAAAAACAAAGAAATGAAGATTTAAAAACGAAAGAGATATACCTTCCTCTATAATTCTAAATTTTTGGCTGAAGAAATTTGGATGAGTGATTTTTGGAGGAGAGGCGCTGGTGGTGTAGCTCTCTAGGGTTTGTCCCTCCTTTTATAGGCAAGGAGATTCCAGAAGCTTCGAGGCATATTCCAAATTTTTATTAAATTGAGGGTTGTACATGTAAAGTTTATTAAATTGAGGGCTGTTTTTTTTTTTTTTTTTTTGAAAGTTGAAATCCAGATGGCTTCTTGCTATCCTCCAGGCTCCAGCTGTTATAGGTGTGCATTTGCCTCATGTTTGTATTTGTGAACTGAAAAACTAGCATATTTATATATAGGAAACATGTTTAAATTTAATTTTATAATTATTATTTTTATTTAAAGGATTATGTTTGTGAGCAATTTAACTTTTCATTTTAGTAGCTAGAAAGCTTATTTTGTTGGTGATTTAAAAACCTTTCTTATAACTGAACATTAATTATATTTCGGAATACTTGATACGTAAGATAAATCGGCACCATCACCGCAATATTTTCTAACACGAGAAAGAGGGAATCTTGTATGAGACTATCTCATTTGTAAATGTTAGAAAAATTAAATAAACGAATTAATTCTACACCTCTATAAGTTTGGACTTTTACATGAGACAAAATTTTTTCATGGTATCAGAGTTTTCACGCTCACGCCCATATCAACGAATTAATTCTACACCTCTCTACAAGTTCGGAGTTTTAGATGAGACAAAATTCTTTCAGTAAGACTAGAGCTTCCATTTGGTATTTGAGCCACGTTTTTCTTTAAAACATTAATGGGTAGAGGCCATGAGAGCCCGTGATTAATGTAATAGTGCAAAATAGAACTTCATCTCACACAAGTTTTTTACCCTAGAGATATCCTACCATAAAAGATGTGATTCAGATGTTGTGCCGGGCTAGTCGCATAGGCATCTCTCACATGAGCGCCAAATACTCATACATATAGTACTCTTGCAACCTTGCTTCTTTATTATTTGCATGTTGTTCGCCGCTGGGATGAAGAAGCGGCAATCGATGTTTGTGGGAGAACAAGTGTTTTCGTGTTGAGGAGGGTGGTCTGGGTTTGAGATGGTTTTGGGATGTGTTTGTTGCTTACAACATGAAATGTATTGAAGGTTTTGGGATAAATAGTTTTTTAGGCTCGTAACTTAAGGGGAGTTATGTTTTAAGGACAATAATTTACGGACTAGGGAAATGTTGGACAATATGTTTTAAAGCCTTTAAATATAGAATAATATGTTTTAAAATTTGTGAATGTAGGACAATCGAAAATTGAATAAGCCCAAATCGGGATCAATGTCACTCAAGTTGCACCATTGTCTTGAATTTACAAATTTACGGACTTGTGAATGTAGGACTCTATGTTTTCAAAATCTGTAAATTTAGGTCAATTTTGCAACTCACGCAACACATCAACCGATTTGAGCTTATCCAGGCTCAATTGTCCTACAATTTTCAATTTATAACATATTATCCTACATTTACAACCACGTAGAATTATTGTCCTTAAAACACAACCCCCAAGTTACTGGTCTAAAAAAACAATATTCCCTAGAGGTTTCAGTTACTGTCTTCTTTGTGGTCCCTCTTTCTTAATCGAAAATATTGTTCTTGTATTTTATGGGGCGTGGTCGGCCTCATAGGTTTACTTGTTAGTCCTTTGTGGTAGCCTTATAAATCGACGAAGGTAGGCAATTTATAGAAAAAATTCTAAATACACATTAATAGTATTTTCCGCATAAAAATACACACATTCACGTAAGTACGTATACATAATATTTATGATGTATCCAATCTCAATGCTATGTATGTGAAAATATTCGAGTGGAGGCAGAGCGTCGCGTAAAATTAATGAGATAATTTTTATTATGACAAAATAAGAAAGATCGAATCTACTAACAACCACACTTATAGACTCGCATATCAAGACCAAACCATACACTCAGTGGTGGAGCCAGGACTTCAGATTTGGGGGAGAGTGGGCGAACAGTCGAAAATATCTTTATGAATCAACGAGAGATAACCCTAGAAACTCAATCTGCTTCTTCTCACATTTCATGTATGTTGGCAATATATCCGAGATCGACACTCCCCCCAAAAAAAAAAAAAAAACTTAGCCACTCTTCCCAAAAAAACACAGCATTTAAATTTAATCTTCTAATTGAACCATTACCAATTTTGACTTTTATTGAGAACATTTATTGCAAGTTAAATGGCAACAAACCAAAATTTGTTGATGCCACATTAATGTTCACTAATGGGTTGGTCAATGTATTCTCATACTAATAAAAAAAAGTCTTGACAATTGAACAGTTATAATATACATTTTTGAAATCTTTATTATGTCATTGAATAGACTGACATTTCATTTATTTGTTATCCGAAAAAATTGTTGACAAACTTAGTTTGCTCTAGTTTCTTATGTTCATAAGATTTGGGTTGATTTGCACTTCGATTGGTTTATGTGCGTATCAAGTATTAATTCTAAAGCTCAACTATATTTCAGTACTTAGAATATTTTTGTCAATCATCAACAAAGTCGGATTTTAACTAATAAAATTATCAGTCCTATTCCCTTTAACATAACCCCTTAAAGAAAGTTGTTAGAGTTCTAACAACACTGTCTCTAGAAAATAGTTGTAAACATCAAGTTTATATATAATATTTCTAGAACATGTGAAAATAGTTTTTCCCACAGACATATATATACACACACAGTGATAGATATATATATGTACATATATATATTTATGAATGCATCCCTTAATAAAGAGACATGATGCATGAAACCCTACTACATGGCTTATATATAAAAGGAGGAATATATAAAACCTAGTTTTTATGAACAACCACCCTCAAATCCTATAGATTTTTCTTCTTAATTTGCCCCACTACATTTCCGCTTCTCTTCAATTGGCAATCAAGGCAGCTTCCTGTAAAGGGTTTATAAAAGAAGTTGAATGTTTTAGTATAAACAAGTTGCAAGGGTTTATAAAAGGAGTTGCATATTTTAGTATAAATATGTTTCATGTTTGTGGGCAGGCCAGGAGCAAGAAATAAGTATGTGGGTCGGGCCCATTTCTCAACTACAAGTGGCAGGGCCCAGGGCAAGAAACCCTAATGCAGCACCAATAAAGGGTTTATAAAAGGAGTTGCATGTTCTAGTATAAATAAGTTGCATGTTTGTGGGCAGGCCAGGAGCAAGAAACAAGTACGTGGGCCGGGCCCACTTCTCTACCACAACGGGGCGGGCCCAGGGCAAGAAACCCCTAATGCGCCAGCTATAAAAGGAGGAAGAAACCAAGTTTACACCCACAACCACCCTCAACTCCATCACCCCCATATCCACATTTCTTCTTATTTATGCAAAACAGTGAAGGTACATATATAGAAATCTCATTTGGTTTATTTTTTTTATTTTTCATATACATAGATCTGAAGCTTTCTGAATTTCCTCTATGTTTTCTAAATTTCTAGTATTTATTAATTTCAGATCTGAGCTCAAGCTTACCTCCAGCTGAATAGTGACGGTACATATCTCTCTCTATACATTTTTTATATTTAAAATCCAAATCTCAATTTCTCAATCTGTTCAAACTTTGTATATATAACAGGACCAAGCTCGATTTCATCTGCAGACCTCAATTCCTCTTGCAGATCTAAAAACAGTAAAGATATAGATCTCATTTTGTTTTTTGTTTTATATATCATTTAGTTTGTTTGCTCTAATTTTCATGCAATCATGTACCATCACCAAGGTTCTTATGGTTCATTGACACTTTACTTGTATCTTCCTATTTTAACTTTGGTAACAGTTTTATTTTGTTAAACTGCACTTTTATAAAATCAATGACTGTTTATAGACAATGATAGATGAATGGAATGGTTTTGGTTATAGTTTAATCACGTTCCGATCTATTGGCATAGTTTACATTTTCCTTTAGAAATTGATTTATTTTGGAATTGAAAGAGTCAATCATTTTCTTCTCGTTTCTTTTAATTTATTTATTTTTACAATTTTAAAATTCCTTAATCACGTTCCGATCCACTTTTGTCGATATTTAACTTCTAACTAACTATGCAGGAAGCATAAAAGAAAACAAACGTTCATTGGAATTCTGATTTGATATAATCTGCAGGATGTTAATTTAGATCCTCAAATTCAATCAGACGTTTCATACATAGATTTGCTCTCATACAGGGAGAAAATGATAAATCTAGTGTTGTATATGAAAGTGCAATGCTTGAGAAGTCTATGAGGTGGAGCTAGACGAAGGGAATTTAGTTAGGACATTAAATTTGGACGGGTGCAAAGACTAGGACACTATGTTTTGGGCTCTCAAATAGGCGAAATTGAGAGACCGCGTGTTAAACTCAACATAGCCCGAAAAATGACAATCTTGTCATATAATTGATCAATTTAAAAAAATTTATCCTATATTTGGAAGCCCATAAATATAGTGTTTTATTTTTGGCACCCGCCCATAGTTATATAGTGTCCTAAAAAAGATTTTTGTCTTCTCCACTTCTCCAATAGCCTTTTCAAGCATTACACTTTTTTGTCCAACACTATGTCTATCATTTCCCTCCTGTATGAGAGTAGACTTATGTATGAAACGTCCTGATCAATTTGAGGATCTAAAACAACATTCTTCAGATTATATCTAGTCACTCTAATTGCAAGTTGGTAGGGGGTCTCGAGGGCGAAGTATCCCCCGATGGGGGTTTGGAGGCAACACCTTTGTTATTTACAATGTGTGTGGTGGTTGGGCGCGATTTCTATTTTTTTACTTATTTCGTAGGCCCAGTCTAATGGGAGTATATATAGCTTCCCTATTGTTGTACCTATGGTCCTTTTGTATTGTATTTAACACATTGTTAGTGAACCACATAATTTATGTGTTCTTATTTGTCGATATAACAACATATTTGTAGAATACATATGTAGAGGAAATTATTCGTTTCTTTATTTATTATACTTGAAAATTAAACAAAGGAGAATTAGAACCTCTCTTTTTTTTGGAAAATTGTAGGTTAATTTTCCTACACCAAAGGGCCTAATTGTGCGGAAAAATTAAATTGCAGGCCAAAATTTGTAAAAATTCAAAACTTAATTAAAGGCTTACATTTGAAGAAAAAAATTAAAATTAATCTCTCACTTTTTTTCAAGAATATTGAGAACAACCCCAGGGCCCGTTGGCTCGATTGATACTCTTATATGGCATTTTGAACGTGATGGTCGGGTACTCGGTTTCTTTTTTGAAGATAGAGGAGTAAGGCATAATTTTGTGGCATCTTTTGATGTATAATGTTGTATCTTTATGTAGTTGAATATATGGATGTATAGTATAATACGGTTGAATTTTATAATGGTTAATTGGTATATGATGTAATGACAATTGATTGGTTTTTAATGATAATATAATTGTTACTTTGAATTGAATTTGTTATTATTGTTAAATGTTAAAAAAATAAAAAGAAGATATTATAGCGGTTAATAACTGATGTTATAAAAGAGTATTATAGCGGTTATTAACCGCTGTCATAGGTTGTCTAAACCGCTGTCGTAGGGGTTAGGACGTTAACATCGTTTGCCTTTAATATCGATTTTTTTTTACCTACTATAGCGATTAAAAACCGCTATTGTACATAGCTATTATAGCGGTTAAAAACCGCTATCTATCAGCACACTTTTTAATATCATCATATCTAATAGCGGGTTTTTTTACCCCTTTAATAGCAGTTAAAACACACTATCTATCAGCGATTTTGGCATAGTACAAATAATTCTGATCTTTGAGAGGAAAGAAATGCCTAGTAAACTTGTAATCCAAAAATGTGTTGTAGATAGGGGTGATTTATTCTCATACTCCTGTACTTTATGTTGTAATAATCATTTTTCTTACCTCTGGTACTTTTTTAATGAATTTCATTTTTCCGATAAAATGGAGGTTTTAACCATACGGTTTAAGTAAAAGATATAATGGTCTAAGATCAGCGGTCTTTCCCCCTTGGGAGTATTTTGGAAGTTTAAGAACACTTGTAATAAGTCCCATGGTGAAGATCCAAATATGTAACAAACGTCGAAAATTGACACTTTAAAACACAAGTGAGCGAACTAATGAAGATCGGATATATATGCGATCAATGTGCATTGTTTAAAGACTATAAGATAACGTATTTGAAGTTCTAATAATGGTTAAGAATGAATGAAAAATGACTAAAACCTAAGAAAACTGTGCTAGATGAATTGCGACATAAGTTAAAGCTCGGACGTCCCTGTCAAGCTATATATCAACGTTTTTCCTTGGTTGATGTAATCTCCCAAGCATTTCATCTTTAAGAACCCTGATGTATCATAGTTAAAGAGTTAAACGATTAATCATGTCTCCAGCAAGGAGACTTAAATGTCCTCATTGGAGTTTTAAGCTAACTACTCTATGAATCTTTCTTTTTCCAATCATAATTTCAAGATTTTGCCACATCGCCCCTTTTAACAAGATCTACTTTGAATTCCACCATATTGATGCAAATCTCATTCCAATATTCTAATTTTTACTTAGAATAACATAAGAAAACAAGTTGTGAATAACCTCTAAATAAATGATATATAAAATACGAAATGAATTAAGAAAAATAGAGAAAATTAATATCCAATCTGGATTTATTTTCACCATTGTTGATTTCTTCAGCTTGAAATCGAACTTGTAGAGATTACATCATGCAATATATATATATATAATAAGAATCTAAGCTACTAATATCAAGATTTATCAACCGTTTGTTTGTAGATCTTGTACCACCTTACAACAGTATAATAAGAATCTAAGCTACTAATATCAAGATATATCAACCGTTTGTTTTGTAGAGATCTTGTACCATTACAACAACATAATTAATAAGAATCTAAGCTCCTATATCAAGATCTATCAACCGTTTGTTTTGTAGAGATCTTGTACCATTACAACTACATAATTAATAAGAATCTAAGCTACTAATATCAAGATCTATCAACTGTTTGTTTTGTAGAGATCTTGTACCTTTACAACAACATAATTAATAAGAATCTAAGCTCCTATATCAAGATCTATCAACCGTTTGTTTTTGTAGAGATCTTGTACCATTACAACAACATAATTAATAAGAATCTAAGCTACTAATATCAAGATCTATCAACCGTTTGTTTTGTAGAGATCTTGTACCATTACAACAACATAATTAATAAGAATCTAAGCTCCTACATCAAGATCTATCAACCGTTTTTTTTTCAGATCTTGTACCACATTGCAGATGCCTATAAACAAGCTACAAACAAGATTTATGAGGAGGATCTCGTCTTCACGTATTTGTACTCTACTGAAGTTTGGCAATTCATTCATATATTGTAGAGTAAATGTGTTATGTTGCAACATCATAGACCTAATGCCACCAGTCCTCTTCTTATATCTCGAGTTTAATATCAATGCAACCTTCATCGGAGCATCTGACTGAATTTGAGGATCTAAATTACCGTCCTGAATCCCACTTGATCTCGTTCTAATATTGGAATCTTTTTCTTCATGCATTAAACCCGCCAAACAACACAACTTTTGTTTTCTCTTAATCGGTTTAGCCATACGTACCTATTACATCAAATCAATCAATAAAAAAAATAGAACTGGTATAAAAATTTAACTAAAAGATGTTAAAAAAGAGATTCAAAAGCAAAAAAAAAAAAAAAAAAAGAGATGTACCTTCATATCCAAAATAGAGGAAATCTTGAAATTGGAGTGTAATTAGAAATGTAAAATGGAGGCGCTGTGGTGAGTATTGTAGGGTTTTAGGTCCTCCTTTTATAGGAAGGCAGTTACATTCCAGAATTCCGTTGGATAAAGTTTCACTGTCAATGACACGTCATTAGTTAGTTGAATGACCCCAACATTAATTAGGAGAAAAAAACAGGTTTTTAGTGAAACTTGTTCATAGCATGAAATTTATATCACTATATGTACAAACTAATGCCATTACATTTATCAATTGATATTATTATATATTAGAAATTGAGATTATATTATTAAATGCTATAGATACTAGTTTATAAGTGTAGTGTTATCGATTTATAAGTGTAATGATATAAATTTCATAGTATGAACAAGTTTAACATGAGAGTTTGTGTCAGGAGAAATTAAAACACTGAGAGAATCTCTTCAGGTCATGGTACATTATTTTGTTTTAATAAATTTACCTTGTAATTTTTATGCCGCCGCTCCAATATTTATATATAAATGGAGCTGATGTTACATTTTATCATAAATGTTACGTATACATATGTATATACGTACAAGTGTGTATTTGTATACAGAAAATATTGTACATGTTATTTCTGAGAAAATATTGTACATGTTTATTTAGGAAATATTAATATAGAACCGGCGTTGTTGGTGATTTATAAGACTTTCTTATGTAATGAAGATTCGTCTAGATGCAAAAAACGGTTCAATAGAGGGATAGTCAACACCGTTGAGGAAGTTAATCTCTTTCCAACTTTGGAAATTTTCCTCACAAGTAGGTATTCAAACAAACATTTTGCTTTCTTGGTTAATTAACTGATCAATGCTTTTGCTATTCGTGGGAAGTCTTGTGAAAATCTCCCGTAGTAGCCCGTTAATTGACATTGCATGGTTGGGGGCTTTCTAGTCGATTATGGCATAAAAATTTGTAGAATCCATTTTAATTTCCTTTTCCGAGATTATGTGTGTCCTAAAAACATAACTCAATCCTCATTTCAAAGTGTTGCAAGAATGTGTTGAGGTCTCATCCTCATTTCAAAGTGTGTTGAATTCCTCGTGACGCCAATGTTATGGCTCACCGTTTGGCTAGATAGGCGAGAGAGTTCTCTAGTCCTCATTATTGGGTCGAGCGTCCAAACTTTGTGGATAGCCTTCCTGATAGGTTTTGTTCGTGTTGATGTTCTTGTCTTGTTAAAAAAAAACATAACCCAATCGATATTGTTTGAGTACACTAGTGTGTCATCAATGAACATGATGAAAATTGAAGTCGAGGATACATTTGATCACACATGTTATGTATGTGTATGTAAATTTACGTATATATCAAACAAATATTAATGCAGAGAAAATGTAAAGCGCATACAAATAATTGGGACTTAATCGTCAAACTTAACATTTTAAAGATTAATTATTTTTTGAGACGAAAAAGGAAATTTAAATGTATCCTGCAAAGTTGGATTCCATAATGTACTGAAAAGCTCCAATTGAATGTCAAGGAAATTCAGAATTTTCTTAGAGTAATAGGCTACTACAGGAGATCCTCAAAAGACTTTTCATAGACAACATAAGTACTAACTCAGTTAATCAAGGAAAAGGTTTGTTTGGATCCCTACATGTTAGAAAAGTTTCAAGAAATTGAAAAAGATATTAACTATCTCACAAGTGTCAATTATCCCTCTATGGAACCGATGTTTTCACTTAGATTGGTTTATGTGATTGTTTTGATGTCTGTCAACTAATCTTTAATACACAAAAAAAATTTAAAAATCACCCACAAGGTCGGTTCTCTAGAGAATATTGTACATGTTTATTTAGGAAATATTAATATAGAATCGGTCCTGTTGGTGATTTATAAGACTTTCTTAAGTAATGAAGATCCGTACTGGTTTACGTATCATGTATTTTGAAGTCCGAACACAGATCTTCATTACATAAGAAAGTCTAATAAATCACCAAAAGGTCGATTCTCTATTAATATTTTCTAAATAAACATGTACAATATTTTTGGTTAACAACGGCTCCATGGGGCATAATCAACACTGCTGAAAAAGTTAACCTCTTTGCAATCTTAGAAATTTTCCTCACAAGTAGGCATGGACGGATGTATTAGGGGGCTGCACCAGCTCCAGTCCAGTGCAAGCTCCCACTAACCTGTTATATATCTATAATATAAAATGTAAATAAAATTCAATACACAAATTTAAGCTCAGCCCAATATTATTTTTATTTTATATTTAATTTATAAATTTCAAATTTAAAATTAAAACCCATCCCAACACTCTCTATTCAGTTATTAAATGACAAAAACTTGTATTAACCTGGTTCATGCTATGAACTCGGTTATTTAAGTATCATTGTTACATATAAAAACTCTCACTGTTATGTATAAAAACTATCACTGTTATGCACAAAAACAATCACTGTTTAGAAAATGCTTTATATTTTTAAACAGTGAAAGTTTTTGTGCATAATTGTGATAGTTTTTACACATAATAGTGATAGAGTTCATATACGAACCTGGTTCACATGAGTGTTACTCTTATTAAATTAAGATACAACTTGATGTAAATTTATTTTCCTGATATATCGTGTCTCTCCTTCTTTTTCTTTTCTTATTATAATTTAATTAAAGTGTTGAGATTTAAGAAATTCATCCACAGTAAAAAATTTATTTTATTGTAATTTTGGTTGTACTTTCTTGAGACTCTCACACCCAAACATTTAAAGTTTAATCATCTAAATATGGTTCTATTTTTTTGATTTAGTATTTTTATTTATCTAACTTGTTCAATGTTAAATATCTACATTGTTCTCTCAGATTTTGTCCTTTTCTTTTGTAGAGTATGTTGTATGTATGATTAATTTATTTTTTATTTATTATATATTGTGATAATGATAAATTTTTGATTACTTTAATCTTAGAAAAAGAGATTATAAATGTCATAATGTATTAACATGAGTTAAATGAGATATTTTTTAAAACTGATTAGCGTTTCTTGAAATGATTAAAAAAATATTGAGCATAAGTTTTATGATTTTGTTTTAACAAAATATTATTTATTAATAGAAAAGCAACATATTTTGTAAATGAACACCGATCTTTTAGAATATATTTTGTAAAAAATATAGATAATTTTGAACATAATTACTGAGTTTTAAGTCTTGAAGTCCCATATGACACCACCTAAATTAATATATTAAAAAAATACAATAAATAAATATAAAATTTTAATGTGATAAAACTTGAAAATATTTCAGCCCACCCCACTAAAAGCAAATAATTGTATCAATGGTTGGAAATCCATTAGTACATGATTGGTTTAGGGAGTCCTCATTTTGTTTTTTTTTTTTGTTTTTTTTTATTTTATATATCATATAGTTTGTTTGCTCTAATTTTCATGCAATCATGTACCATCACCAAGGTTCTTATGGATCTATAGCACCTTATTAGTCTTTTTCATTTACACTTTACTTGTATCTTCCTATTTTTACTTTGGTAATAGTTTTATTTTGTTAAACTGCACTTTTATAAAATCAATGACTGTTTATAGACAATGATAGATGAATGGAATGGTTTTGGTTATAGTTTAATCACGTTCCGATCTATTGGCATAGATTACATTTTCCTTTAGAAATTGATTTATTTTGGAATTGAAAGAGTCAATCATTTTCTTCTCGTTTCTTTTAATTTATTTATTTTTACAATTTTAAAATTCCTTAATTACGTTCCGATCCACTTTTGTCGATATTTAACTTCTAACTAACTATGCAGGAAGCATAAAGAAAACAAACGTTCATTGGAATTCTGATTTGATATAATCTGCAGGATGTTAATTTAGATCCTCAAATTCAATCAGACGTTTCATACATAGATTTGCTCTCATACAGGGGAGAAATGATAAATCTAGTGTTGGATAAGAAAGTGCAATGCTTGAGAAGTCTATGAGGTGGAGCTAGACGAAGGGAATTTAGTTAGGACATTAAATTTGGACTGGTGCAAAGACTAGGACACTATGTTTTGGGCTCTCAAATAGGCGAAATTGAGAGACCGCGTGTTAAACTCAACATAGCCCGAAAAATGACAATCTTTTCAAATAATTGATCAATTTAAAAAATTTTATCCTATATTTGGAAGCCCAAAAATATAGTGTTTTATTTTTGGCACCCGCCCATAGTTATATAGTGTCCTAAAAAAGATTTTTGTCTTCTCCACTTCTCCAATAGCCTTTTCAAGCATTACACTTTTTTGTCCAACACTATGTCTATCATTTCCCTCCTGTATGAGAGTAGACTTATGTATGAAACGTCTGACTGAATTTGAGGATCTAAAACAACATTCTTCAGATTATATCTAGTCACTCTAATTGCAAGTTGGTAGGGGGTCTCGAGGGCGAAGTAGCCCCCGATGGGGGTTTGGAGGCAACAACTTTGTTATTTACAATGTGTGTGGTGGTTGGGCGCGATTTCTATTTTTTTGCTTATTTCGTAGGCCCTGTCTAATGGGAGTATATATAGCTTCCCTATTGTTGTACCTATGGTCCTTTTGTATTCTATTTAACACATTGTTAGTGAACCACATAATTCATGTGTTCTTATTTGTCGATATAACAACATATTTGTAGAATACATATGTAGAGGAAATTATTCGTTTCTTTATTTATTATACTTGAAAATTAAACAAAGGAGAATTAGAACCTCTCTTTTTTTTGGAAAATTGTAGGTCAATTTTCCTACAACAAAGGGCCTAATTGTGCGGAAAAATTAAACTGCAGGCCAAAATTTGTAAAAATTCAAAACTTAATTAAAGGCTTACATTTGAAGAAAAAAATTAAAATTAATCTCTCACTTTTTTTCAAGAATATTGAGAACAACCCCAGGGCCCGTTGGCTCGATTGATACTCTTATATGGCATTTTGAACGTGATGGTCGGTACTCGGTTTCTTTGAAGATAGAGGAGTAAGGCATAATTTTGTGGCATCTTTTGATGTATAATGTTGTATCTCTATGTAGTTGAATATATGGATGTATAGTATAATACGGTTGAATTTTATAATGGTTAATTGGTATATGATGTAATGACAATTGATTGGTTTTTAATGATAATATAATTGTTACTTTGAATTGAATTTGTAATTATTGTTAAATGTTAAATAAATAAAAAATAAAAAGAAGATATTATAGCGGTTAATAACTGATGTTATAAAAGCGTATTATAGAGGTTATTAACCGCTGTCATAGGTTGTCTAAACCGCTGTCGTAGGGGTTAGGACGTTAACATCGTTTGCCTTTAATATCGATTTTTTAGACCTACTATAGCGGTTAAAAACCGCTATTGTACATAGCTATTATAGCGGTTAAAAATCGCTATCTATCAGCGCACTTTTTAATATCATCATATCTAATAGCGGGTTTTTTACCCCTTTAATAGCAGTTAAAACACACTATCTATCAGCGATTTTGGCATAGTACAAATAATTCTGATCTTTGAGAGGAAAGAAATGCCTACTAAACTTGTAATCCAAAAATGTGTTGTAGATAGGGGTGACTTATTCTCATACTCCTGTACTTTATGTTGTAATAATCATTTTTCTTACATATGGTACTTTTTTAATGAATTTCATTTTTCCGATAAAATGGAGGTTTTAACCGTACGGTTTAAGTAAAAGATATAATGGTCTAAGATCAGCGGTCTTTCCCCCTTGGGAGTATTTTGGAAGTTTAAGAACACTTGTAATAAGTCCCATGGTGAAGATCCAAATATGTAACAAACGTCGAAAATTGACACTTTAAAACACAAGTGAGCGAACTAATGAAGATCGGATATATATGCGATCAATGTGCATTGTTTAAAGACTATAAGATAACGTATTTGAAGTTCTAATAATGGTTAAGAATGAATGAAAAATGACTAAAACCTAAGAAAACTGTGCTAGATGAATTGCGACATAAGTTAAAGCTCGGACGTCCCTGTCAAGCTATATATCAACGTTTTTCCTTGGTTGATGTAATCTCCCAAGCATTTCATCTTTAAGAACCCTGATGTATCATAGTTAAAGAGTTAAACGATTAATCATGTCTCCAGCAAGGAGACTTAAATGTCCTCATTGGAGTTTTTAAGCTAACTACTCTATGAATCTTTCTTTTTCCAATCATAATTTCAAGATTTTGCCACATCGCCCCTTTTAACAAGATCTACTTTGAATTCCACCATATTGATGCAAATCTCATTCCAATATTCTAATTTTTACTTAGAATAACATAAGAAAACAAGTTGTGAATAACCTCGAAATAAATGATATATAAAATACGAAATGAATTAAGAAAAATAGAGAAAATTAATATCCAATCTGGATTTATTTTCACCATTGTTGATTTCTTCAGCTTGAAATCGAACTTGTAGAGATTACATCATGCAATACATATATATATATATATAAAATAAGAATCTAAACTACTAATATCAAGATTTATCAACCGTTTGTTTTGTAGAGATCTTGTACCATTACAACAACATAATTAATAAGAATCTAAGCTCCTATATCAAGATCTATCAACCGTTTGTGTTGTAGAGATCTTGTACCATTACAACAACATAATTAATAAGAATCTAAGCTCCTATATCAAGATCTATCAACCGTTTGTTTTGTAGAGATCTTGTACCATTACAACAACATAATTAATAAGAATCTAAGCTACTAATATCAAGATCTATCAACTGTTTGTTTTGTAGAGATCTTGTACCTTTACAACAACATAATTAATAAGAATCTAAGCTCCTATATCAAGATCTATCAACCGTTTCTTTTTCAGATCTTGTACCACATTGCAGATGCCTATAAACAAGCTACAAACAAGATTTATGAGGAGGATCTCGTCTTCACGTATTTGTACTCTACTGAAGTTTGGCAATTCATTCATATATTGTAGAGTAAATGTGTTATTTTGCAACATCATAGACCTAATGCCACCAGTCCTCTTCTTATATCTCGAGTTTAATATCAATGCAACCTTCATCGGAGCATCTGACTGAATTTGAGGATCTAAATTACCGTCCTGAATCCCACTTGATCTCGTTCTAATATTGGAATCTTTTTCTTCATGCATTAAACCCGCCATACAACACAACTTTTGTTTTCTCTTAATCGGTTTAGCCATACGTACCTACTACATCAAATCAATCCATAAAAAAAATAGAACTGGTATAAAAATTTAACTAAAAGATGTTAAAAAAGAGATTTAAAAGCAAAAAAAAAAAAAAAAAGAGATGTACCTTCATATCCAAAATAGAGGAAATCTTGAAATTGGAGTGTAATTAGAAATGTAAAATGGAGGCGCTGTGGTGAGTATTGTAGGGTTTTAGGTCCTCCTTTTATAGGAAGGCAGTGACATTCCAGAATTCCGTTGGATAAAGTTTCACTGTCAATGACACGTCATTAGTTAGTTGGATGACCCCAACATTAATTAGGAAAAAAAACAGATTTTCAGTGAAACTTGTTCATAGCATGAAATTTATATCACTATATGTACAAACTAATGCCATTACATTTATCAATTGATATCTTTATATATTATAAATTGAGATTATAGTATTAAATGCTATAAATACTAGTATATAAGTGTAGTGTTATCGATTTATAAGTGTAATGATATAAATTTCATAGTATGAACAAGTTTAACATGAGAGTTTGTGTTAGGAGAAATTAAAACTCTGAGAGAATCTCTTCAGGTCATGGTACATTATTTTGTTTTAATAAATTTACCTTGTAATTTTTATGCCGCCGCTCCAATATTTATATATAAATGGAGCTAATGTTACATTTTATCATAAATGTTACGTATACGTATGTATATATGTACAAGTGTGTATTTGTATACAGAAAATATTGTACATGTTATTTCTGAGAAAATATTGTACATGTTTATTTAGGAAATATTAATACAGAACCGGCGTTGTGGGTGATTTATAAGACTTTCTTATGGAATGAAGATTCGTCTAGGTGCAAAAAACGGTTCAATAGAGGGATAGTCAACACCGTTGAGGAAGTTAATCTATTTCCAACTTTGGAAATTTTCCTCACAAGTAGGTATTCAAACAAACATTTTGCTTTCTTGGTTAATTAACTGATCAATGCTTTTGCTATTCGATTATGGCATAAAAATTGTAGAAACCATTTTAATTTCCTTTTCCGAGATTATGTGTGTCCTAAAAACATAACTCAATCCTCATTTCAAAGTGTTGCAAGAATGTGTTGAGGTCTCATCCTCATTTCAAAGTGTGTTGAATTCCTCGTGATGCCAATGTTATGGCTCACCGTTTGGCTATGAAGGCGAGAGAGTTCTCTAGTCCTCATTATTGGGTCGAGCGTCCAAACTTTGTGGATAGCCTTCCTGATAGGTTTTGTTCGTGTTGATGTTCTTGTCTTGTTAAAAAAAAAACATAACCCAATCGATATTGTTTGAGTACACTAGTGTGTCATCAATGAAAACATGATGAAAATTGAAGTCGAGGATACATTTGATCACACATGTTATGTATGCGTATGTAAATTTACTTATATATCAAACAAATATTAATGCAGAGAAAATGTAAAGCGCATACAAATAATTGGGACTTAATCGTCAAACTTAACATTTTAAAGATTAATTATTTTTTGAGACGAAAAAGGAAATTTAAATGTATCCTGCAAAGTTGGATTCCATAATGTACTGAAAAGCTCCAATTGAATGTCAAGGAAAATCAAAATTTTCTTAGAGTAATGGGCTACTACAGGAGATCCTCAAAAGACTTTTCATAGACAACATAAGTACTAACTCAGTTAATCAAGGAAAAGGTTTGTTTGGATCCCTACATGTTAGAAAAGTTTCAAGAAATTGAAAAAGATATTAACTATCTCACAAGTGTCAATTATCCCTCTATGGAACCGATGTTTTCACTTAGATTGGTTTATGTGTTTGTTTTGAAGTCTGTCAACTAATCTTTAATACACAAAAAAGTTTTAAAAATCACCCACAAGGTCGGTTCTCTAGAGAATATTGTACATGTTTATTTAGGAAATATTAATATAGAATCGGTCCTGTTGGTGATTTATAAGACTTTCTTAAGTAATGAAGATCCGTACTGGTTTACGTATCATGTATTTTGAAGTCCGAACACAAATCTTCACTACATAAGAAAGTCTAATAAATCACCAAAAGGTCGATTCTCTATTAATATTTTCTAAATAAACATGTACAATATTTTTGGTTAACAACGGCTCCATGGGGCATAATCAACACTGCTGAAAAAGTTAACCTCTTTGCAATCTTAGAAATTTTCCTCACAAGTAGGCATGGACGGATGTATTAGGGGGCTGCACCAGCTCCAGTCCAGTGCAAGCTCCCACTAACCTGTTATATATCTATAATATAAAATGTAAATAAAATTCAATACACAAATTTAAGCTCAGCCCAATATTATTTTTATTTTATATTTAATTTATAAATTTCAAATTTAAAATTAAAACCCATCCCAACACTCTCTATTCAGTTATTAAATGACAAAAACTTGTATTGACCTGGTTCATGCTATGAACTCGGTTATTTAAGTATCAATGTTACATATAAAAACTCTCACTGTTATGTATAAAAACTATCACTGTTATGCACAAAAAACAATCACTGTTTAGAAATTGCTTTATATTTTTAAACAGTGAAAGTTTTTGTGCATAATTGTGATAGTTTTTACATATAATAGTGATAGAGTTCATATATGAACCTGTTTCACATGAGTGTTACTCTTATTAAATTAAGATACAACTTGAGGTAAATTTATTTTCCTGATATATCGTGTCTCTCCTTCTTTTTCTTTTCTTATTATAATTTAATTAAAGTATTGAGATTTAAGAATTTCATCCACAGTGAAAAATTTATTTTATTGTAATTTTGGATGTACTTTCTTGAGACTCTCACACCCAAACATTTAAAGTTTAATCATCTAAATATGGTTCTATTTTTTTTATTTAGTATTTTTATTTATTTAACTTGTTCAATGTTAAATATGTACATTGTTCTCTCAGATTTTGTCCTTTTCTTTTGTGGAGTACGTTGTATGTATGATTAATTTATTTTTTATTTATTATATATTGTGATAATGATAAATTTTTGATTACTTTAATCTTAGAAAAAGAGATTATAAATGTCATAATGTATTAACATGAGTTAAATGAGATATTTTTTAAAACTGATTAACGTTTCTTGAAATGATTAAAAAAATATTGAGCATAAGTTTTATGATTTTGTTTTAACAAAATATTACTTATTAATAGAAAAGCAACATATTTTGTAAATGAACACCGATCTTTTAGAATATATTTTGTAAAAAATATAGATAATTTTGAACATAATTACTGAGTTTTATGTCTTGAAGTCCCATATTACACCACCTAAATTAATATATTAAAAAAATACAGTAAATAAATATAAAATTTTAATGTGATAAAACTTGAAAATATTTCAGCCCACCCCACTAAAAGCAAATAATTGTATCAATGGTTGGAACTCCATTAGTACATGATTGGTTTAGGGAGTCCTCATTTTGTTTTTTTTTTTTTTTTTTTTTTTTTTTTATATATCATGTAGTTTGTTTGCTCTAATTTTCATGCAATCATGTACCATCACCAAGGTTCTTATGGATCTATAGCACCTTATTAGTCTTTTTCATTTACACTTTACTTGTATCTTCCTATTTTTACTTTGGTAACAGTTTTATTTTGTTAAACTGCACTTTTATAAAATCAATGACTGTTTATAGACAATGATAGATGAATGGAATGGTTTTGGTTATAGTTTAATCACGTTCCGATCTATTGGCATAGATTACATTTTCCTTTAGAAATTGATTTATTTTGGAATTGAAAGAGTCAATCATTTTCTTCTCGTTTCTTTTAATTTATTTAGTTTTACAATTTTAAAATTCCTTAATCACGTTCCGATCCACTTTTGTCGATATTTAACTTCTAACTAACTATGCAGGAAGCATAAAGAAAACAAACGTTCATTGGAATTCTGATTTGATATAATCTGCAGGATGTTAATTTAGATCCTCAAATTCAATCAGACGTTTCATACATAGATTTGCTCTCATACAGGGGAGAAATGATAAATCTAGAGTTGGATAAGAAAGTGCAATGCTTGAGAAGTCTATGAGGTGGAGCTAGAAGAAGGGAATTTAGTTAGGACATTAAATTTGGACGGGTGCAAAGACTAGGACACAATGTTTTGGGCTCTCAAATAGGCGAAATTGAGAGACCGCATGTTAAACTCAACATAGCCCGAAAAATGACAATCTTGTCATATAATTGATCAATTTAAAAAATTTTATCCTATATTTGGAAGCCCAAAAATATAGTGTTTTATTTTTGGCACCCGCCCATAGTTATATAGTGTCCTAAAAAAGATTTTTGTCTTCTCCACTTCTCCAATAGCCTTTTCAAACATTACACTTTTTTTGTCCAACACTATGTCTATCATTTCCCTCCTGTATGAGAGTAGACTTATGTATGAAACGTCTGACTGAATTTGAGGATCTAAAACAACATTCTTCAGATTATATCTAGTCACTCTAATTGCAAGTTGGTAGGGGGTCTCGAGGGCGAAGTATCCCCCGATGGGGGTTTGGAGGCAACACCTTTGTTATTTACAATGTGTGTGGTGGTTGGGCGCGATTTCTATTTTTTTACTTATTTCGTAGGCCCAGTCTAATGGGAGTATATATAGCTTCCCTATTGTTGTACCTATGGTCCTTTTGTATTGTATTTAACACAATGTTAGTGAACCACATAATTTATGTGTTCTTATTTGTCGATATAACAACATATTTGTAGAATACATATGTAGAGGAAATTATTCGTTTCTTTATTTATTATACTTGAAAATTAAACAAAGGAGAATTAGAACCTCTCTTTTTTTTGGAAAATTGTAGGTCAATTTTCCTACACCAAAGGGCCTAATTGTGCGGAAAAATTAAATTGCAGGCCAAAATTGTAAAAATTCAAAACTTAATTAAAGGCTTACATTTGAAGAAAAAAATTAAAATTAATCTCTCACTTTTTTTCAAGAATATTGAGAACAACCCCAGGGCCCGTTGGCTCGATTGATACTCTTATATGGCATTTTGAACGTGATAGTCGGTACTCGGTTTCTTTGAAGATAGAGGAGTAAGGCATAATTTTGTGGCATCTTTTGATGTATAATGTTGTATCTTTATTTAGTTGAATATATGGATGTATAGTATAATACGGTTGAATTTTATAATGGTTAATTGGTATATGGTAATAAGTGTTAATGAAATGACAATTGATTGGTTTTTAATGATAATATAATTGTTACTTTGAATTGAATTTGTAATTATTGTTAAATGTTAAAAAAATAAAAAATAAAAAATAAAAAGGAGATATTATAGCGGTTAATAACAGATGTTATAAAAGCGTATTATAGCGGTTATTAACCGCTGTCATAGGTTGTCTAAACCGCTGTCGTAGGGGTTAGGACGTTAATCGTTTGCCTTTAATATCGATTTTTTTTACCTACTATAGCGATTAAAAACAGCTATTGTACATAGCTATTATAGCTGTTAAAAACCGCTATCTATCAGCGCACTTTTTAATATCATCATATCTAATAGCGGGTTTTTTTACCCCTTTAATAGCAGTTAAAACACACTATCTATCAGCGATTTTGGCATAGTACAAATAATTCTGATCTTTGAGAGGAAAGAAATGCCTACTAAACTTGTAATCCAAAAATGTGTTGTAGATAGGGGTGATTTATTCTCATACTCCTGTACTTTATGTTGTAATAATCATTTTTCTAACCTCTGGTACTTTTTTAATGAATTTCATTTTTCCGATAAAATGGAGGTTTTAACCGTACGGTTTAAGTAAAAGATATAATGGTCTAAGATCAGCGGTCTTTCCCCCTTGGGAGTATTTTGGAAGTTTAAGAACACTTGTAATAAGTCCCATGGTGAAGATCCAAATATGTAACAAACGTCGAAAATTGACACTTTAAAACACAAGTGAGCGAACTAATGAAGATCGGATATATATGCGATCAATGTGCATTGTTTAAAGACTATAAGATAACGTATTTGAAGTTCTAATAATGGTTAAGAATGAATGAAAAATGACTAAAACCTAAGAAAACTGTGCTAGATGAATTGCGACATAAGTTAAAGCTCGGACGTCCCTGTCAAGCTATATATCAACGTTTTTCCTTGGTTGATGTAATCTCCCAAGCATTTCATCTTTAAGAACCCTGATGTATCATAGTTAAAGAGTTAAACGATTAATCATGTCTCCAGCAAGGAGACTTAAATGTCCTCATTGGAGTTTTTAAGCTAACTACTCTATGAATCTTTCTTTTTCCAATCATAATTTCAAGATTTTACCACATCGCCCCTTTTAACAAGATCTACTTTGAATTCCACAATATTGATGCAAATCTCATTCCGATATTCTAATTTTTACTTAGAATAACATAAGAAAACAAGTTGTGAATAACCTCGAAATAAATGATATATAAAATACGAAATGAATTAAGAAAAATAGAGAAAATTAATATCCAATCTGGATTTATTTTCACCATTGTTGATTTCTTCAGCTTGAAATCGAACTTTTAGAGATTACATCATGCAAAATATATATATATATATATATATATAATAAGAATCTAAACTACTAATATCAAGATTTATCAACCGTTTGTTTTGTAGATCTTGTACCACCTTACAACAGTATAATAAGAATCTAAGCTACTAATATCAAGATCTATCAACCGTTTGTTTTGTAGAGATCTTGTACCATTACAACAACATAATTAATAAGAATCTAAGCTCCTATATCAAGATCTATCAACCGTTTGTTTTGTAGAGATCTTGTACCATTACAACAACATAATTAATAAGAATCTAAGCTACTAATATCAAGATCTATCAACTGTTTGTTTTGTAGAGATCTTGTACCTTTACAACAACATAATTAATAAGAATCTAAGCTCCTATATCAAGATCTATCAACCGTTTCTTTTTCAGATCTTGTACCACATTGCAGATGCCTATAAACAAGCTACAAACAAGATTTATGAGGAGGATCTCGTCTTCACGTATTTGTACTCTACTGAAGTTTGGCAATTCATTCATATATTGTAGAGTAAATGTGTTATGTTGCAACATCATAGACCTAATGCCACCAGTCCTCTTCTTATATCTCGAGTTTAATATCAATGCAACCTTCATCGGAGCATCTGACTGAATTTGAGGATCTAAATTACCGTCCTGAATCCCACTTGATCTCGTTCTAATATTGGAATCTTTTTTCATTCATTAAACCCGCCATACAACACAACTTTTGTTTTCTCTTAATCGGTTTAGCCATACGTACCTACTACATCAAATCAATCCATAAAAAAAATAGAACTGGTATAAAAATTTAACTAAAAGATGTTAAAAAAGAGATTTAAAAGCAAAAAAAAAAAAAAAAAAGAGATGTACCTTCATATCCAAAATAGAGGAAATCTTGAAATTGGAGTGTAATTAGAAATGTAAAATGGAAGCGCTGTGGTGAGTATTGTAGGGTTTTAGGTCCTCCTTTTATAGGAAGGCAGTGACATTCCAGAATTCCGTTGGATAAAGTTTCACTGTCAATGACACGTCATTAGTTAGTTGGATGACCCCAACATTAATTAGGAGAAAAAACAGGTTTTCAGTGAAACTTGTTCATAGCATGAAATTTATATCACTATATGTACAAATTAATGACATTACATTTATCAATTGATATCATTATATATTATAAATTGAGATTATAGTATTAAATGCTATAGATACTAATTTATAAGTGTAGTGTTATCAATTTATAAGTGTAATGATATAAATTTCATAGTATGAACAAGTTTAACATGTGAGTTTGTGTCAGGAGAAATTAAAACTCTGAGAGAATCTCTTCAGGTCATGGTACATTATTTTGTTTTAATAAATTTACCTTGTAATTTTTATGCCGCCGCTCCAATATTTATATATAAATGGAGCTGATGTTACATTTTATCATAAATGTTACGTATATGTATGTATATACGTACAAGTGTGTATTTGTATACAGAAAATATTGTACATGTTATTTCTGAGAAAATATTGTACATGTTATTTCTGAGAAAATATTGTACATGTTTATTTAGGAAATATTAATATAGAACCGGCGTTGTTGGTGATTTATAAGACTTTCTCATGTAATGAAGATTCGTCTAGGTGCAAAAAACGGTTCAATAGAGGGATAGTCAACACCGTTGAGGATGTTAATCTATTTCCAACTTTGGAAATTTTCCTCACAAGTAGGTATTCAAACAAACATTTTGCTTTCTTGGTTAATTAACTGATCAATGCTTTTGCTATTCGTGGGAAGTCTTGTGAAAATTTCCCGTAGTAGCCCGTTAATTGACATTGCATGGTTGGGGGCTTTCTAGTCGATTATGGCATAAAAATTTGTAGAATCCATTTTAATTTCCTTTTCCGAGATTATGTGTGTCCTAAAAACATAACTCAATCCTCATTTCAAAGTGTTGCAAGAATGTGTTGAGGTCTCATCCTCATTTCAAAGTGTGTTGAATTCCTCGTGATGCCAATGTTATGGCTCACCGTTTGGCTAGGAAGGCGAGAGAGTTCTCTAGTCCTCATTATTGGGTCGAGCGTCCAAACTTTGTGGATAGCCTTCTTGATAGGTTTTGTTCGTGTTGATGTTCTTGTCTTGTTAAAAAAAAACATAACCCAATCGATATTGTTTGAGTACACTAGTGTGTCATCAATGAACATGATGAAAATTGAAGTCGAGGATACATTTGATCACACATGTTATGTATGCGTATGTAAATTTACGTATATATCAAACAAATATTAATGCAGAGAAAATGTAAAACGCATACAAATAATTGGGACATAATCGTCAAACTTAACATTTTAAAGATTAATTATTTTTTGAGACGAAAAAGGAAATTTAAATGTATCCTGCAAAGTTGGATTCCATAATACACTGAAAAGCTCCAATTGAATGTCAAGGAAATTCAGAATTTTCTTAGAGTAATGGGCTACTACAGGAGATCCTCAAAAGACTTTTCATAGACAACATAAGTACTAACTCAGTTAATCAAGGAAAAGGTTTGTTTGGATCCCTACATGTTAGAAAAGTTTCAAGAAATTGAAAAAGATATTAACTATCTCACAAGTGTCAATTATCCCTCTATGGAACCGATGTTTTCACTTAGATTGGTTTATGTGATTGTTTTGAAGTCTGTCAACTAATCTTAAATACACAAAAAAATTTTAAAAATCACCCACAAGGTCGGTTCTCTAGAGAATATTGTACATGTTTATTTAGGAAATATTAATATAGAACCGGTCCTGTTGGTGATTTATAAGACTTTCTTAAGTAATGAAGATCCGTACTGGTTTACGTATCATGTATTTTGAAGTCCGGACACAAATCTTCATTACATAAGAAAGTCTAATAAATCACCAAAAGGTCGATTCTCTATTAATATTTTCTAAATAAACATGTACAATATTTTTGGTTAACAACGGCTCCATGGGGCATAATCAACACTGCTGAAAAAGTTAACCTCTTTGCAATCTTAGAAATTTTCCTCACGAGTAGGCATGGACGGATGTATTAGGGGGCTGCACCAGCTCCAGTCCAGTGCAAGCTCCCACTAACCTGTTATATATCTATAATATAAAATGTAAATAAAATTCAATACACAAATTTAAGCTCAGCCCAATATTATTTTTATTTTATATTTAATTTATAAATTTCAAATTTAAAATTAAAACCCATCCCAACACTCTCTATTCAGTTATTAAATGACAAAAACTTGTATTGACCTGGTTCATGCTATGAATTCGGTTATTTAAGTATCACTGTTACATATAAAAACTCTCACTGTTATGTATAAAAACTATCACTGTTATGCACAAAAACAATCACTGTTTAGAAAATTCTTTATATTTTTAAACAGTGAAAGTTTTTGTGCATAACTGTGATAGTTTTTACACATAATAGTGATAGAGTTCATATATGAACCTGGTTCACATGAGTGTTACTCTTATTAAATTAAGATACAACTTGATGTAAATTTATTTTCCTGATCTATCGTGTCTCTCCTTCCTTTTCTTTTCTTATTATAATTTAATTAAAGTATTGAGATTCAAGAATTTCATCCACAGTAAAAAAATTATTTTATTGTAATTTTGGATGTACTTTCTTGAGACTCTCACACCCAAACATTTAAAGTTTAATCATCTAACTATGGTTCTATTTTTTTGATTTAGTATTTTTATTTATTTAACTTGTTCAATGTTAAATATGTACATTGTTCTCTCAGTTTTTGTCCTTTCCTTTTGTGGAGTATGTTGTATGTATGATTAATTTATTTTTTATTTATTATATATTGTGATAATGATAAATTTTTGACTACTTTAATCTAAGAAAAAGAGATTATAAATGTCATAATGTATTAACATGAGTTAAATGAGATATTTTTAAAAACTGATTAACGTTTCTTGAAATGATTAAAAAAATATTGAGCATAAGTTTTATGATTTTGTTTTAACAAAATATTATTTATTAATAGAAAAGCAACATATTTTGTAAATGAACACCGATCTTTTAGAATATATTTTGTAAAAAATATAGATAATTTTGAACATAATTACTGATGAGTTTTATGTCTTGAAGTCTCATATGACACCACCTAAATTAATATATTAAAAAAATACAATAAATAAATATAAAATTTTAATGTGATAAAACTTCAAAAAATTTCAGCCCACCCTACAGTTAAATCCTAGATCCGTCCCTGCAAGTAGGTGTACAAACCAATGTGTTGCTTTCTTGGTTAATTAACTAGTCAGTGCTTTTGCTATCCGTGAGAAGTCTTGTGAGAATCTCCCATAGTAGCTCGTTAATCCAAGAAAGCTCGGAATTTCATTGACATTGCATGGTTGGGTCTTTCTAGTCGATTATGGCATCAAACTTTGTGTCCAAAAACATAACTCGATCAATATTGTTTGAGTACAGTAGTATGACATCACATGAACACGATAACAATTTATACATAAATGAAGCAAAGGTTACATTTGATCACAAATGTTATGTACACGTATATAAATTTATGTATATATAAAACAAATATAAATGCAGAGAAAATATAAAGCTTATATGAAATCAAGTAGTGCAAAAATTGCGACTTAATCATGGAACTTAACTTTTTTAGGATTAATTCCTTTTTGGGACGAAAAAGGGAATTTAAATGTACCCTGCAAAGTTGGATTCCGTAATGTACTGAAAAGCCCCAACCATGCAATGTCAAGGAAATTCAGAGTTTTCTTGGAGTAACGGTCTACTACAGGAGCTACTCGGTCCCGCTCAAAGTCTCTTCCTTTTCCTGGAGGCTTGTTCAAGATAGGATTCCCACCATCCTTAATCTCCAGAAACGAGGTGCGTTTAATATTAATTTTTCGACAGCAAAGAGAAAGATGTTGATCATCTCTTTTTTAAGTGTACGAAATCTCTTTTTTAAGTGTACGAAAGTTCATAAATTTTGGGGTAAATTATATTGTCGGAGGCACTAAATTGGATCACTTCGTTAATCATTGTAGTTTCTAAAAGGAGGAACAGAAGCTTGTGCTCTAATTTGGCATTGTACAGATTGGTATATCTGGTCCCTGAGAAACTCGATTATCTTCAAAGGCTACATCCTAAATGATCAAGACATCATGCTCAAAATCCGCATTTTTTTTGGTTAAAAGCAAATAATTGTATCAATGGTTGGAACTCCATTAGTACATGATTGGTTTAGGGAGTCTTCATTGTGTGTTAGTTGACTGACTAGGCTCCCAATTCTGCTTCTGTGATGTTGTTTCTTAGGGGCATTTCTTATGCTCTCCTAATTTAATAATAACTTTTCCTTTTCCAAGAAAACGGAATTTCAAGCGTCGTTTCGCTCGCTACTCACTACCGCTGTTGTAGCCTTCGTCTTTCTCCTCCTGCTGCGTCATCAGGTAAGAGCCCTAATTTAAAACCTAATTCTTCTCTATTGAGGTAATTCGCTTTTTTTGGTTCCTGGAAATTAATTTGTCCTTTAATTTTACTGCTTTTGTCTTTATTTGGTGATTTAATTAATTGTGAGATGTTATTGCTGTTGGAATTGAATTATCACTATGTGAATCGTCATTTCAATATCATGAAATTCAATGATTAAATGAAAGAATACACACACATATCATATTAGGGGCTTCGAGGTGCTATTTATGGGATGTCTAATATTCATGTTCGTCATGAATTAATTATTGGGCATGCTCATAGTTGAGGTGTATAGGTATGAAGAAAGTGTGTGTTAGTGTAGATAAAGACTCGACAAGTTAACACAAGGCATTCAGAAGCTGCAGAATTAATGGCCCACTTATTGTGAAGCTGGAGAATTAATGGCCCACTTATGTATGTAAAAAGGTGAATTTTTGGAATATATCATCAGATTGTAGAGACTAATTATTGATCTCTAATAATATTAATTGGATTAAAGCTGTGAAAATCATCTTGCTTTTAGAGATAATCGATACTCAATTAATTGAATGCTTATATCAAATTGACAATTGTGCTTACTGTATGAAGTCTACCTCGGCCTTAACTTTTATTCTAGATGTAGATACTGTTATACTTTTGATAAACTATATTGAGTATAGTACAATATTCACAGTACTTTTGATATGTGGAAATGGATTAAAATCATAGTACACTAGGAATAGAAGGTGTAATAACTATGATATTCACTGATCCTGTTTTGCTAGTCTAGTTATTTTTCTTTCATTCTTGAATGAAGAAGGATATGATCACTCAGAGGGGCTATTTGGGTATTTCCTTTATTATTGGGCAAACTTTTGGTTGTTAAATCATTGAGATTTTGAGGCAAGCAACAATGCTGGATAGAAATTGTCAATAAAAACAGTGGTTTGGAGTTCAAAATTTCAGTTCACTATGTGGGCGGGATAGAAACTATACCTCGTTTCTCTTGTGATTGCGTTGAGCTTGTCTTTGTAAGATTAGGGTTATCACTTTTATAATAAATGCTTCATTCTTCACTGTTTTTCTTTGGTTCCTAGAAGTTAAATTCATTTAGTTATTCTTGCTGAAAATCATGGTTTGAACTAGTACCTGTCCTTTGTCAAAGCACATAAACAGTTAAGATCTTCGTTTGAGTGAAATTTGTTCAGTGCAAGTGTTACACTAATTGATTAGAAGATAAGTACCAAATTGATTTATAGATTTCAGTTGATGAGATAAGGCCTCGAATGGCTGAGTTTCTGCCCTTGATTCCGTTTCCTGTTGTTGCTTTTCAGTGGCTAGTTTCATGCATGCCCTGTGAAACTTTAGAGCAGTGACGATTTCTCTCGAGCTTTAGCCATATTCAGCAGCCTTTCTTGGTAAGGCCTGCTGATACAGAGCCTTTTTCTAACTTGCTTCTTGTGCTGTTGAGGTGCTGATGGAATTTTTCTTCTTTCTGATTAGGAAATCCATCAAAAGTACTTCCTCCACATAAGCTTTGGTTGCTTGAATTGCCATCTCCATCGAAGCCTTCCTGCTCTTTGGAATTCGGAGAATCTTTGGTTCTTGAAGAAGAAAGCTAACAAGACTATGAATGTAAGCACCAGACAAATGGGGTTCTTTCAGCTTCTCGATATCTAGTGCACCATTTTTCGACTTTGATGATGAAAAAGAAGAGTTCACTCTCATCTTTCTTGAAATGAAGTGTTTTTTTTTCTCAGTTTGGCAGATTGAGAAAATGGAATAAGGAAAGAGGGTTCTCACTTTTCTGGGGCAAAGTACAGAATGCAGAGACAAAGGTCCGGATGATCAGATTTATGGTGAGTTTAGACTTCATTCTCTTCTTTAATGGTAATGCGGCTGAATTAAATATAAGGGGCAGAGTGGCCTTTGGAAATGGTCACTTAGAAGTCTTTTTTGCTGTATTGCTCTTGTTGGAGGACTCAATACAAAACTAATAAATCCTTGTGAATTTCTGATATTATTAAAGTTGATTAAATGAGAACTTATTTTCATTATATGCAGTTCAGCTCTTATGAATTTTTCAATGGCATTATGGCAGCTAATGTTATGTAGTGATATCTTTTGGGTTTCATCTTTGGCAGATTGAAGGCTTGGTGATACAGAAGACTCTCCAAGGAAAAGAATTTGAAGCTCAGGGTATGAATTTCCTCTCTAAATGACACCGTTGTAATAAACTCATTTGCCTAGATATGATTTTTATGTCTAAATATATGAACCTCATCAGCTTAAATTGATCAGAAGTGAATTAATTCGAATTTGTATTGTAACGCCCCGAATCCGGAATGAAGCTTTTAACACTCTAGATTCGAGTTGTCACTTAGTAACCAAAAACCCGAATTAAAAAAAAAAACTTTTTAAAGTAATACATCGAGTAAAAGATATAAGTTTACACAATTAATAATGATTTATAAAATGTGAAAAGGTGTGGGCCCGTTTTATTTAAAATCATATTACAAGTATAACGTGTTTAATACAAAAGTATTACTTATTAAATAGAAAAGTATAACTTGTTAAACAGAAAAGTATAACTTGTTAAATAGAAAAGTATAACTTGTTAAATAGAAAAGTATAACTTGTTAAATAGAAAAGTATAATTTGTTTAGATAGAAAAGTATTAGTTGTTAAATAGAAAAGTATAACTTGTAAAAAAAATGAATTATAGGACATATAGAATTAATTTCATTGAGTAAACACAAAGCAAGTCTTGATAGAATTGATCCTCACTTAGGCGCCCTAGGTCCCGTGTTCGGTCCCCATGGGAGCGAATAATTCTTTTCATTTAATTGGGAGGATTGGTGCTTATATATGAGTTGTTTGGTGTTTAGGTTCGGGATGATCCGTGGCTCGGGTGGTTCGGTGGCCGCTCGGGCCCATCGAGCCTGGGTTCGAACCATAGCTAGCCATATTTTTTTCTCGAAAATTCACGATTTATCGACGGTTTTAGCGACGCCTCGCGTGGTCGCTAATAGTGACGGAATTTTACTGTCGCTATTCCGTCACTATTTATCGACGGTTATAGCGACGAATATTTCTGGTCGCTAATAGCGACCTTTTGTTACCGCGCCACTATACGCCGTTGATTGTCGACGTCTTTAGCGACGGTTTGACGACGATTTTTTTTTCGACCGGTCCGGACCTAGCAACCGTCGCCAAAACCGTCGCTAAGTAGAGAAGGTTATGTGCCGTCGCTACTTAGAAACCGTCGCTAAAGTCTAGCGACCCTCGTTTTCCCGACGGTCATTAAACTGTCGTTACACATAGTAGCGACGGTTATTTACGTCGCTAAAACCGTCGTTAAACACCGTCTTTTTTGTAGTGTAAAACGAAAATTATTGTATAACATTTTACCTTTTCTGAAAAGGATCCACAACTATTTAAATTGCTCGATTTCAGTACATGATCGCCGAAAACTGTAAAAATTGGCATCTTTTGTTTCGTACCGGTTTGAATTTTTGGGGCTTTCTACATGGTAAAATTTGAATCCAGATTACTAAAAAAAATTCATCACATATAAAAACACAGATTTAAACAAACAAAAAACCCCACACTCACACGGGAACAAAAAACACCCCAAATTGCTAAAGAAAGTCATTGTAACAAAGTCCTAATTTGCTCAAACGACGTTGTTGACCTAGGTTTGAAATTGGGCATTTGAGACTAACTTATTCCATACAACAGGTATTGGGACCTTTTTAAAAAAGTTAAAAAATATATGGAACAATTTTGAATTTAATCTCTATAAAATCTCTAGAAATAATCATAGGAACAAGAAATATTAGAAATATTAGAAATATTAGAAATATTAGAAATATTATTAAAGATTCTTCTTCTTCCCCTTGAGACAGTTTGGTTTCAATGTATATTACTTTGCAAATGCACTTGTGTATGTCTTGAGAAGTATGGTACAGAGAGTCAAAGACGCAACAAGTTATCAATAGCTAAAAGCTATGTTTTAAAATTCGGAGAACCGCCCGTCAGCGGCTCAATAGAGCTGCAGAGAACTGCTATTAAACCGCTCCCCAAAAAACTGGAAAAACAGGGTGAAAATCGGAAACCGGTGAACCATCGATTTTCACCGGTTTTCACCAAATAAACCCCCAAAAAAAAAAGAAGCTTTTTGTCTAACCCTCCACCGCCTCCCCCTTTGTCTGCGGGCCATTCTGCGTCTCATTCCTCCTCAATCTCCCCGACTGCGACCAGCGCATCTCCGGCGAGCTCTATGTCGTCTCCGCCGCGGCGCTAGTGAGGATGGATGAATTGTAAGGCTGAGCAGCGGCCACTACGAGAGGCTGCCTATCCAGATCAAGATCGACGACGAGAGAACGGACCTGACGGTGGAGGCGTACAAAGGCACCGGAGCTACGCGGAGGAGATGTGGCGGAGGAGCGGCGAGAACCACCACTGCCGCCGGCAATATTGGGGATTTTACCGTACTTACTCCGAAAACCACCACTGCCGCCGGCGTCCACCACCAAAATTGGGGATTTTAATTTTTTATGGTATTTGAGAGCAGATTTGGGGATTTTGATTTTGATAAGCAGATAAATGAAGAGAGAGAGGAGTGATTCGGACGCAAGAGAGCAGATTTGGGAATTTTCATAATATATATATATAATATTTATTGTAATATCACACCGGTTCAATCCGATCCAACCGATCCGACCCCGGTCCAACCTTTTTTTTTGGGTCATCCGGCTCAACTTCCGGTTCCAGTTTTTAAAACATAGGCTAAAAGGAGTATTTTTTATATGATATTAATGTAATTATCCAAAAGGTACTGTTTTGAATTTTTTTCTGAGAGTGCAATATTGTATTTTGAAAACTTGATTGATAGAATTATATGGATAGAAGTATAATATCAAAATGCCATTATTGTCAAATATATTGGAAAATAGGTTCTCAAACCAAATCTCGTGAAAATGTATTAAATGCTGGATTTCCCATTTAATAATGCAAATTAATTAATTGAAACAAATTTAATGCTGGAAATCATTTCTTACACTATAAAATAATATAGATAGATGTTAATTACTTTTTTCACAACAAGTAATTATAAAAAAATGCCTCGAACATATTCTCTCTTATTGCTCCCCGGCCTTTTGGCTCTAATTTCCGGAATGAGATCATATAATTGGTGTAACTTTGTATTTTATAATATAGATAGATGACACGTGGAATAATAAAAATATATCCAACAAATAATCATATTCTGGGTTCATGCGTTAAATATTCAGTAGGGTGAAACATCAATGAAATATGAAAAATAGAACAAGAAAATCGAACCCCTAATTTCCATACCCACATCTATATATGGCTCGTATTCTAAAAGAAGATTCATCATTGTTAAATCCCGATATAAGTGAAAATGATGATTAAATCTTTGACGATGAAGTGATATTGTGGACTATTGATGACTCGTACAACCAGCACCACAGCCACCATGCTCATCCGCCAAAGCACCACGACCACCACCAGCTCCTCCACTAAAAGGGTTTTGAAAGCATATACAAGTTATTGAACAAAATAAATTAGTACTTCCACCAACTTTTTATTATGACATTCCCCGTTACTAAGTCTTGTTGTGAGGAAATAATTTTGTCACTAAATAGTCATGGTAATATGTTATTTATGACGTCCAATGACCTTAACTAATTTGATCTGAAATTATTATTTTTTAAACTTATATCCTTAAAAAAATTCCATCTTTTCTTGTTTATGATTATGTCAGTTTTTTACAATTGAGTTATCGTCAAAATTGAGTTAAGATAAAAGAGTTTTGATTTGTGCACATCGATTTGTGATTAAAGGTGAGTGGGCTTCTAAATGCTATTTAAGAAGCCTAAATTACTTATTTGGGCTCAGCTTCTCTATTTGACCTAACATCACTTTTATGGGCTTGCAAAACTAGTACCCTATATTTTTACGTTGGGCAAACTTAGGCCAAATATGACGCTGGAACCCAAGCCTGATTTGAGCCCTCACATGAGAATTGATCCGCATTTGGTTAAATTTTGCCTAAATTTGCGCAACTTAATAGATAGTAAATGTATGCTACACGAATCAATAATAAATTCACGTTAAATAAAAAACAAATCGAGCCTTTAATCCCAAATAATTAAGGGTAGGTGTTAGAAAAGTTAAATAAACAAATTAATTTCACACCTCTCTACAAATTCAGACTTTTAAATTAAATGAAATTCTTTCATGGTATCAGATCTGCTCACGCTCCACCCATATTAAATTGTTCATTCAATGGGTTTCCTCTCAATGATGGAGTAAGAGAATTAAGCCCATGAGTAAGGGAAAGTGTTAGAAAAATTAAATAAATAATTAGTTTCACACCTCTCTATAAATTCAAACTTTTAGATGAGACGAAATTGTTTGAGTAGGCTATGTGAACCAATAATAGAATCTCTCTCCTCCCGCCTTCATCTCTATAAATATCTCATCTCATTTCCTCCACTTTGTGTTTTTCTTTAGAAATTTTAAGTGGCCCCGTTATACGTCCAGCGCTAGATGGAGTTGATCAATGAGTATCTTTTGGGCACTGAAAATAAAAAAAAGTCTTAAATTAAATTAGAAGACAGAATTAGACGGGGTGAAATAAGGTATATAAATGAAATAACATCGTTACCCCAGCAGCTTCCAATATCAAGTCAACGCCCAAATACACCTAGGATGAAAATCGTACATCTAGGACCAAAAAATGATAAAGTAGAAACGTAGGGGATTTATTTTGTAATGAACCAAACTTACAGGATGTAATATGAAAATTTCCCCCATCACAACAGTAGTTCATATCGCGAGAAAAGGGGAATCTTGTATGCATGAGACTGGCTTCATTTGTAAGACTAGAGCTTCAACTGCGGATTAATTAGCGGATCTTTTTACAGGATATCAACTTATAAAAAAAAAACAGAATACTAGAGCTTCAATTTGGTAACGGTAAAGGCCCTAAGCATGTGATTCATGTAATAGTGCAAAATAGATCTTTATCTCACACAAGTTTTTCCCTACCATAAAATATTTGGTTCGGATAATGTTGTGCAGGGCTGGTCGCATCGACATCTCTCACATGGGCACCAAACACTCATACGGAGTACTCTTGCTACCTTGCTCCTTTATTAATTACTTGTAAGTTTACTTGTAATTACTCAGACGGTATGTTCACTATTCTCCTTGCTCCTTTATTAATTTAGGACAATTTTGTAACTCACGCAATACTTCAGCCCAATTTGGGCTTATTCGATCTCGATTGTCCTACATTTACAAATTTAAAAACATATTATCCTACATTTACAAGCTCGTAAAATTATTGTCTTTAAAACAAACCCCCCTAAGGTAGTGGCCTAAAAAAATATTATTCCCTGGAGGTTTCAGTTGCTGTCTTCTTTGTGGTCCCTCTTTCTTAATCGAAAATATTGTTCTTCGTATTTTCTGGGCCGTGGTCGGCCTAATACGTTTAATTGTGAGTCATATGTGGTAGTCTTATAAATCAACGAAGGTAGGCAATTTAGAAAAAAAATTCCTAAATACACATTAATAGTATTTTCCGCACAAAAATACACACATGCACGTAAGTACGTATACATAATATTTATGATGTATGCAACCTCAATTTTATGTATTTGCAGATATTCGAGTGGAGGCAGAGCGTCGCGTAAAATTAATTATAACAAAATGAGAAAGATCGAAACTACTAACAACCACACTGACAGATTCACATATCAAGACCAAACCATACACTCAATGACGGAGCCAGGACTTGAGATTAGAGGGGGCCAACAGTAAAAAATACACCAATATTTCTTCTATAAAACATTGCTTACACTTCATATCAATGGAAACTTAAGTATTTATGCATATTCGTGAACATGATTTGTAGAAATATAAAAAAAAAAAAGACGAAAGAACCACATAATTCATGTATATTAAATTAGCCATAATATTCTGAATATACCTTAAAATGATCAAACTGTTGGAGTATAATATTCTTGTATATATAGGGGTGGGGGGCCATGGCCCCCCTAAGCATAGGGTAGCTCCGCCCCTGCATACACTTACGTATTTCAACACTCTTAATTGACTTTGCACATAATTCCGTGACTACGTGAAGAATTTGGCTACACTTGCATTAGGAAATTCCGTTTAAACTGCAGTTCTTTCACACATTAAGTTGTTATTTATTTTATATGTATTGCAATATATGAATTAAGCTGTCAATTTCTTTGTAATTCTCCTTTTGTTAAATCTCACATCAAATTTAAAAAAAATGATTCCCTGATTTGTACCCCTCATAGGCTCTACAAACAAATAAGTCCATGATATCAAGATACTACTACTTTTTTTTTTATATAACTTAGTATCCGGCCCAAAGGGCGACTAATTCGGGGACTATAACCCACCGTCCACTCACGGTCCCACTTAAGTCTCAAGATACTACTACTAACCAGCATACAGAATCAGATCTACAATAATTATAGGCTCTACAAACAAACAAGTTCATGATATCAAAATACTACTATAAATTATCCAGCAACATATTATAAATTGACATAAAACGGCACCGAGTTTATCGTGTAGTAGTTGCCGTCTCCAGTCTGGCTCGATTGAACTACATTTTCTCGTAAACTCCAAAAATTCTTGAAATGCATGAGTCAGTCCATACACAGTTCTACTATGCCTTCAAACGGAACTCCCGTTAATAAATGCTAGAATTGATCACCAAATTAATTGATCCTTTGACACGATAACGAGTTGTTAAAAAAAAAAATCTCCAAAACAATTTGAATATTTGATAACACAAAAGACAAACTCTTCTAAAAAGGTGGATAAATGAAAGACCACCAAATTAACGGAAACAGATCCCCTATTGTATAACATTGTGCTATGCAGTAGTGAAACAGTTGGATCACAGACACTTGCACGGGTATGTGTATGCGCGTGTGTAATTCAACAGTTCCATGCATTAGCACCATGCTATACAACTAGAGATCCACTCCCCAAATTAACTCCTCTCTATATATAATCTCAGCACATGCATAGAAACACCAACACTCCTCAACATCTCAACACTCCTCCTCCGGCGGCTGGACCTGCGCCGCCACGGCTGAATCTGACTGAATTTGAGGATCTAAATTTATAACATTCTTCGGAATACATCTAATCTCAATTCCTCTTGAGAATGCAGATCTTGTTCTAATATTGGAATCCTTTTCTTCATTCATTATATATCCTTTTCTTGTCCTGAAACAAAAATTATTATTATTAAAATGAACTAAAACATAACCAAAACCATTATTCAACTATATATCACTGCCCAAAACAAGTAGCAGAATCTGAAAGGACTGTCAATTTTATCAAAGTGGGGTTTCTCAAAATCTAGATCTGACAAGATCTTCGGTTTTATTGAAGTGAGGTTGCATAAAATAATTTTTTACCCAAAAAAGAATTTAAAAAAAAAAGAATCGATTAAAAAATTCATAAATAGCATTTAGTTAAGAAAAGAAAAATGCACGGAAAGAGATTAAAAAACAAAGAAATGAAGATTTAAAAACGAAAAGAGATATACCTTCCTCTATAATTCTAAATTTTTGGCTGAAGAAATTTGGATGAGTGATTTTTGGAGGAGAGGCGCTGGTGGTGTAGCTCTCTAAGGTTTGTCCCTCCTTTTATAGGCAAGGAGATTCCAGAAGCTTCGAGGCATATTCCAAATTTTTATTAAATTGAGGGTTGTACATGTAAAGTTTATTAAATTGAGGGCTGTTTTTTGAAAAGTTGAAATCCAGATGGCTTCTTGCTATCCTCCAGGCTCCAGCTGTTATAGGTGTGCATTTGCCTCATGTTTGTATTTGTGAACTGAAAAACTAGCATATTTATATATAGGAAACATGTTTAAATTTAATTTTATAATTATTTTTTTTATTTAAAGGATTATGTTTGTGAGCAATTTAACTTTTCATTTTAGTAGCTAGAAAGCTTATTTTGTTGGTGATTTAAAAACCTTTCTTATAACTGAACATTAATTATATTTCGGAATACTTGATACGTAAGATAAATCGGCACCATTACCGCAATATTTTCTAACGCGAGAAAGAGGGAATCTTGTATGAGACTGTCTCATTTGTAAATGTTAGAAAAATTAAATAAACGAATTAATTCTACACCTCTATAAGTTTGGACTTTTACATGAGACAAAATTTTTTCATGGTATCAGAGTTTTCACGCTCACGCCCATATCAACGAATTAATTATACACCTCTCTACAAGTTCGGAGTTTTAGATGAGACAAAATTCTTTCAGTAAGACTAGAGCTTCCATTTGGTATTTGAGCCACGTTTTTCTTTAAAACATTAATGGGTAGAGGCCATGAGAGCCCGTGATTAATGTAATAGTGCAAAATAGAACTTCATCTCACACAAGTTTTTTACCCTAGAGATATCCTACCATAAAAGATGTGATTCAGATGTTGTGCCGGCCTAGTCGCATAGGCATCTCTCACATGAGCGCCAAATACTCATACATATAGTACTCTTGCAACCTTGCTTCTTTATTATTTGCATGTTGTTCGGCCGCTGGGATGAAGAAGCGGCACTGATGTTTGTGGGAGAACAAGTGTTTTCGTGTTGAGGAGGGTGGTCTGGGTTTGAGATGGTTTTGGGATGTGTTTGTTGCTTACAACATGAAATGTATTGAAGGTTTTGGGATAAATAGTTTTTTAGGCTCGTAACTTAAGGGCAGTTATGTTTTAAGGACAATAATTTACGGACTTGGAAATGTTGGACAATATGTTTTAAAGCCTTTAAATATAGAATAATAAGTTTTAAAATCTGTGAATGTAGGACAATCGAAAATTGAATAAGCCCAAATCGGGATCAATGTCACTCAAGTTGCACCATTGTCTTGAATTTACAAATTTACGGACTTGTGAATGTAGGACTCTATGTTTTCAAAATCTGTAAATTTAGGTCAATTTTGCAACTCACGCAACACATCAACCGATTTGAGCTTATCCAGGCTCAATTGTCCTACAATTTTCAATTTATAACATATTATCCTACATTTACAACCACGTAGAATTATTGTCCTTAAAACACAACCCCCAAGTTACTGGTCTAAAAAAACAATATTCCCTAGAGGTTTCAGTTACTGTCTTCTTTGTGGTCCCTCTTTCTTAATCGAAAATATTGTTCTTGTATTTTATGGGGCGTGGTCGGCCTCATAGGTTTACTTGTTAGTCCTTTGTGGTAGCCTTATAAATCGACGAAGGTAGGCAATTTATAGAAAAAATTCTAAATACACATTAATAGTATTTTCCGCATAAAAATACACACATTCACGTAAGCACGTATACATAATATTTATGATGTATCCAATCTCAATGCTATGTATGTGAAAATATTCGAGTGGAGGCAGAGCGTCGCGTAAAATTAATGAGATAATTTTTATTATGACAAAATAAGAAAGATAAAATCTACTAACAACCACACTTATAGACTCGCATATCAAGACCCTAATGCACCAGCTATAAAAGGAGGAAGAAACCAAGTTTACACCCACAACCACCCTCAACTCCATCACCCCCATATCCACATGTCTTCTTATTTATGCAAAACAGTGAAGGTACATATATAGAAATCTCATTTGGTTTTTATTTTTTATTTTTCATATACATAGATCTGAAGCTTTCTGAATTTCCTCTATGTTTTCTAAATTTCTAGTATTTATTAATTTCAGATCTGAGCTCAAGCTTACCTCCAGCTGAATAGTGACGGTACATATCTCTCTCTATACATTTTTTATATTTAAAATCCAGATCTCAATTTCTCAATCTGTTCAAACTTTGTATATATAACAGGACCAAGCTCGATTTCATCTGCAGACCTCAATTCCTCTTGCAGATCTAAAAACAGTAAAGATATAGATCTCATTTTGTTTTTTTTGTTTTTATATATCATTTAGTTTGTTTGCTCTAATTTTCATGCAATCATGTACCATCACCAAGGTTCTTATGGATCTATAGCACCTTATTAGTCTTTTTCATTGACACTTTACTTGTATCTTCCTATTTTAACTTTGGTAACAGTTTTATTTTGTTAAACTGCACTTTTATAAAATCAATGACTGTTTATAGACAATGATAGATGAATGGAATGGTTTTGGTTATAGTTTAATCACGTTCCGATCTATTGGCATAGATTACATTTTCCTTTAGAAATTGATTTATTTTGGAATTGAAAGAGTCAATCATTTTCTTCTCGTTTCTTTTAATTTATTTATTTTTACAATTTTAAAATTCCTTAATCACGTTCCGATCCACTTTTGTCGATATTTAACTTCTAACTAACTATGCAGGAAGCATAAAGAAAACAAACGTTCATTGGAATTCTGATTTGATATAATCTGCAGGATGTTAATTTAGATCCTCAAATTTAATCAGACGTTTCATACATAGATTTGCTCTCATACAGGGGGGAAATGATAAATCTAGTGTTGGATAAGAAAGTGCAATGCTTGAGAAGTCTATGAGGTGGAGCTAGACGAAGGGAATTTAGTTAGGACATTAAATTTGGGCGGGTGCAAAGACTAGGACACTATGTTTTGGGCTCTCAAATAGGCGAAATTGAGAGACCGCGTGTTAAACTCAACATAGCCCGAAAAATGACAATCTTGTCATATAATTGATCAATTTAAAAAATTTTATCCTATATTTGGAAGCCCAAAAATATAGTGTTTTATTTTTGGCACCCGCCCATAGTTAAATAGTGTCCTAAAAAAGATTTTTGTCTTCTCCACTTCTCCAATAGCCTTTTCAAGCATTACACTTTTTTGTCCAACACTATGTCTATCATTTCCCTCCTGTATGAGAGTAGACTTATGTATGAAACGTCTGACTGAATTTGAGGATCTAAAACAACATTCTTAAGATTATATCTAGTCACTCTAATTGCAAGTTGGGGGGGTTTGGAGGCAACACCTTTGTTATTTACAATGTGTGTGGTGGTTGGGCGCGATTTCTATTTTTTTGCTTATTTCGTAGGCCCAGTCTAATGGGAGTATATATAGCTTCCCTATTGTTGTACCTATGGTCCTTTTGTATTGTATTTAACACATTGTTAGTGAACCACATAATTTATGTGTTCTTATTTGTCGATATAACAACATATTTGTAGAATACATATGTAGAGGAAATTATTCGTTTCTTTATTTATTATACTTGAAAATTAAACAAAGGAGAATTAGAACCTCTCTTTTTTTTGGAAAATTGTAGGTCAATTTTCCTACACCAAAGGGCCTAATTGTGCGGAAAAATTAAATTGCAGGCCAAAATTTGTAAAAATTCAAAACTTAATTAAAGGCTTACATTTGAAGAAAAAAATTAAAATTAATCTCTCACATTTTTTCAAGAATATTGAGAACAACCCCAGGGCCCGTTGGCTCGATTGATACTCTTATATGGCATTTTGAACGTGATGGTCGGTACTCGGTTTCTTTGAAGATAGAGGAGTAAGGCATAATTTTGTGGCATCTTTTGATGTATAATGTTGTATCTTTATGTAGTTGAATATATGGATGTATAGTATAATACGGTTGAATTTTATAATGGTTAATTGGTATATGGTAATAAGTGTTAATGTAATGACAATTGATTGGTTTTTAATGATAATATAATTGTTACTTTGAATTGAATTTGTAATTATTGTTAAATGTTAAAAAAATAAAAAATAAAAAATAAAAAGAAGATATTATAGTGATTAATAACTGATGTTATAAAAGCGCATTATAGCGGTTATTAACCGCTGTCATAGGTTGTCTAAACCGCTGTCGTAGGGGTTAGGACGTTAACATCGTTTGCCTTTAATATCGATTTTTTTGACCTACTATAGCGATTAAAAACCGCTATTGTACATAGCTATTATAGCGGTTAAAAACCGCTATCTATCAGCGTACTTTTTAATATCATCATATCTAATAGCCGGTTTTTTTACCCCTTTAATAGCAGTTAAAACACACTATCTATCAGCGATTTGGCATAGTACAAATAATTCTGATCTTTGAGAGGAAAGAAATGCCTACTAAACTTGTAATCCAAAAATGTGTTGTAGATAGGGGTGATTTATTCTCATACTCCTGTACTTTATGTTGTAATAATCATTTTTCTTACCTCTGGTACTTTTTTAATGAATTTCATTTTTCCGATAAAATGGAGGTTTTAACCATACGGTTTAAGTAAAAGATATAATGGTCTAAGATCAGCGGTCTTTCCCCCTTGGGAGTATTTTGGAAGTTTAAGAACACTTGTAATAAGTCCCATGGTGAAGATCCAAATATGTAACAAACGTCAAAAATTGACACTTTAAAACACAAGTGAGCGAACTAATAAAGATCGGATATATATGCGATCAATGTGCATTGTTTAAAGACTATAAGATAACGTATTTGAAGTTCTAATAATGGTTAAGAATGAATGAAAAATGACTAAAACCTAAGAAAACTGTGCTAGATGAATTGCGACATAAGTTAAAGCTCGGACGTCCCTGTCATGCTATATATCAACGTTTTTCCTTGGTTGATGTAATCTCCCAAGCATTTCATCTTTAAGAACCCTGATGTATCATAGTTAAAGAGTTAAACGATTAATCATGTCTCCAGCAAGGAGACTTAAATGTCCTCATTGGAGTTTTTAAGCTAACTACTTTATGAATCTTTCTTTTTCCAATCATAATTTCAAGATTTTACCACATCGCCCCTTTTAACAAGATCTACTTTGAATTCCACAATATTGATGCAAATCTCATTCCAATATTCTAATTTTTACTTAGAATAACATAAGAAAACAAGTTGTGAATAACCTCGAAATAAATGATATATAAAATACGAAATGAATTAAGAAAAATAGAGAAAATTAATATCCAATCTGGATTTATTTTCACCATTGTTGATTTCTTCAGCTTGAAATCGAACTTGTAGAGATTACATCATGCAATATATATATATATATATATATATATATATATATATATATATATAAGAATCTAAACTACAAATATCAAGATTTATCAACCGTTTGTTTTGTAGATCTTGTACCACCTTACAACAGTATAATAAGAATCTAAGCTACTACTATCAAGATCTATCAACCGTTTGTTTTGTAGAGATCTTGTACCATTACAACAACATAATTAATAAGACTCTAAGCTCCTATATCAAGATCTATCAACGACGTTTGTTTTGTCGAGATCTTGTACCATTACAACAACATAATTAATAAGAATCTAAGCTACTAATATCAAGATCTATCAACTGTTTGTTTTGTAGAGATCTTGTACCTTTACAACAACATAATTAATAAGAATCTAAGCTCCTATATCAAGATCTATCAACCGTTTCTTTTTCAGATCTTGTACCACATTGCAGATGCCTATAAACAAGCTACAAACAAGATTTATGAGGAGGATCTCGTCTTCACGTATTTGTACTCTACTGAAGTTTGGCAATTCATTCATATATTGTAGAGTAAATGTGTTATGTTGCAACATCATAGACCTAATGCCACCAGTCCTCTTCTTATATCTCGAGTTTAATATCAATGCAACCTTCATCGGAGCATCTGACTGAATTTGAGGATCTAAATTACCGTCCTGAATCCCACTTGATCTCGTTCTAATATTGGAATCTTTTTCTTCATGCATTAAACCCGCCATACAACACAACTTTTGTTTTCTCTTAATCGGTTTAGCCATACGTACCTACTACATCAAATCAATCCATAAAAAAAAAATAGAATTGGTATAAAAATTTAACTAAAAGATGTTAAAAAAGAGATTTAAAAGCAAAAAAAAAAAAAAAAGAGATGTACCTTCATATCCAAAATAGAGGAAATCTTGAAATTGGAGTGTAATTAGAAATGTAAAATGGAGGCGCTGTGGTGAGTATTGTAGGGTTTTAGGTCCTCCTTTTATAGGAAGGCAGTGACATTCCAGAATTCCGTTGGATAAAGTTTCACTGTCAATGACACGTCATTAGTTAGTTGGATGACCCCAACATTAATTAGGAGAAAGAACAGGTTTTCAATGAAACTAGTTCATAGCATGAAATTTATATCACTATATGTACAAACTAATGCCATTAAATTTATCAATTGATATCATTATATATTATAAATTGAGATTATAGTATTAAATGCTATAGATACTAGTTTATAAGTGTAGTGTTATCGATTTATAAGTGTAATGATATAAATTTCATAGTATGAACAAGTTTAACATGAGAGTTTGTGTAAGGAGAAATTAAAACTCTGAGAGAATCTCTTCAGGTCATGGTACATTATTTTGTTTTAATAAATTTACCTTGTAATTTTTATGCCGCCGCTCCAATATTTATATATAAATGGAGCTGATGTTACATTTTATCATAAATGTTACGTATACGTATGTATATACGTACAAGTGTGTATTTGTATACAGAAAATATTGTACATGTTATTTCTGAGAAAATATTGTACATGTTTATTTAGGAAATATTAATATAGAACCGGCGTTGTTGGTGATTTATAAGACTTTCTTATGTAATGAAAATTCGTCTAGATGCAAAAAACGGTTCAATAGAGGGATAGTCAACACCGTTGAGGAAGTTAATCTATTTCCAACTTTGGAAATTTTCCTCACAAGTAGGTATTCAAACAAACATTTTGCTTTCTTGGTTAATTAACTGATCAATGCTTTTGCTATTCGTGGGAAGTCTTGTGAAAATCTCCCGTAGTAGCCCGTTAATTGACATTGCATGGTTGGGGGCTTTCTAGTCGATTATGGCATAAAAATTTGTAGAATCCATTTTAATTTCCTTTTCCGAGATTATGTGTGTCCTAAAAACATAACTCAATCCTCATTTCAAAGTGTTGCAAGAATGTGTTGAGGTCTCATCCTCATTTCAAAGTGTGTTGAATTCCTCGTGATGCCAATGTTATGGCTCACCGTTTGGCTATGAAGGCGAGAGAGTTCTCTAGTCCTCATTATTGGGTCGAGCGTCCAAACTTTGTGGATAGCCTTCCTGATAGGTTTTGTTCGTGTTGATGTTCTTGTCTTGTTAAAAAAAACATAACCCAATCGATATTGTTTGAGTACACTAGTGTGTCATCAATGAACATGATGAAAATTGAAGTCGAGGATACATTTGATCACACATGTTATGTATGCGTATGTAAATTTACGTATATATCAAACAAATATTAATGCAGAGAAAATGTAAAGCGCATACAAATAATTGGGACTTAATCGTCAAACTTAACATTTTAAAGATTAATTATTTTTTGAGACGAAAAAGGAAATTTAAATGTATCCTGCAAAGTTGGATTCCATAATGTACTGAAAAGCTCCAATTGAATGTCAAGGAAATTCAGAATTTTCTTAGAGTAATGGGCTGCTACAGGAGATCCTCAAAAGACTTTTCATAGACAACATAAGTACTAACTCAGTTAATCAAGGAAAAGGTTTGTTTGGGTTAGAAAAGTTTCAAGAAATTGAAAAAGATATTAACTATCTCACAAGTGTCAATTATCCCTCTATGGAACCGATGTTTTCACTTAGATTGGTTTATGTGATTGTTTTGAAGTCTGTCAACTAATCTTTAATACACAAAAAAGTTTTAAAAATCACCCACAAGGTCGGTTCTCTAGAGAATATTGTACATGTTTATTTAGGAAATATTAATATAGAATCGGTCCTGTTGGTGATTTATAAGACTTTCTTAAGTAATGAAGACCCGTACTAGTTTACGTATCATGTATTTTGAAGTCCGAACACAGATCTTCATTACATAAGAAAGTCTAATAAATCACCAAAAGGTCGATTCTCTATTAATATTTTCTAAATAAACATGTACAATATTTTTGGTTAACAACGGCTCCATGGGGCATAATCAACACTGCTGAAAAAGTTAACCTCTTTGCAATCTTAGAAATTTTCCTCACAAGTAGGCATGGACGGATGTATTAGGGGGCTGCACCAGCTCCAGTCCAGTGCAAGCTCCCACTAACCTGTTATATATCTATAATATAAAATGTAAATAAAATTCAATACACAAATTTAAGCTCAGCCCAATATTATTTTTATTTTATATTTAATTTATAAATTTCAAATTTAAAATTAAAACCCATCCCAACACTCTCTATTCAGTTATTAAATGACAAAAACTTGTATTGATCTGGTTCATGCTATGAACTCGGTTATTTAAGTATCACTGTTACATATAAAAACTCTCACTGTTATGTATAAAAACTATCACTGTTATGCACAAAAACAATCACTGTTTAGAAAATTCTTTATATTTTTAAACAGTGAAAGTTTTTGTGCATAACTGTGATAGTTTTTACACATAATAGTGATAGAGTTCATATATGAACCTGGTTCACATGAGTGTTACTCTTATTAAATTAAGATACAAATTGATGTAAATTTATTTTCCTGATCTATCGTGTCTCTCCTTCTTTTTCTTTTCTTATTATAATTTAATTAAAGTATTGAGATTCAAGAATTTCATCCACAGTAAAAAAATTTATTTTATTGTAATTTTGGATGTACTTTCTTGAGACTCTCACACCCAAACATTTAAAGTTTAATCATCTAAATATGCTCCTATTTTTTTGATTTAGTATTTTTATTTATTTAACTTGTTCAATGTTAAATATGTACATTGTTCTCTCAGTTTTTGTCCTTTTCTTTTGTGGAGTATGTTGTATGTATGATTAATTTATTTTTTATTTATTATATATTGTGATAATGATAAATTTTTTACTACTTTAATCTTAGAAAAAGAGATTATAAATGTCATAATGTATTAACATGAGTTAAATGAGATATTTTTTAAAACTGATTAACGTTTTTTGAAATGATTAAAAAAATATTGAGCATAAGTTTTATGATTTTGTTTTAACAAAATATTATTTATTAATAGAAAAGCAACATATTTTGTAAATGAACACCGATCTTTTAGAATATATTTTGTAAAAAATATAGATAATTTTGAACATAATTACTGATGAGTTTTATGTCTTGAAGTCTCATATGACACCACCTAAATTAATATATTAAAAAAATGCAATAAATAAATATAAAATTTTAATGTGATAAAACTTCAAAAAATTTTAGCCCACCCTACAGTTAAATCCTAGATCCGTCCCTGCAACTAGGTGTACAAACCAATGTGTTGCTTTCTTGGTTAATTAACTAGTCAGTGCTTTTGCTATCCGTGAGAAGTCTTGTGAGAATCTCCCATAGTAGCTCGTTAATCCAAGAAAACTCGGAATTTCATTGACATTGCATGGTTGGGGCTTTCTAGTCGATTATGGCATCAAACTTTGTGTCCAAAAACATAACTCGATCAATATTGTTTGAGTACACTAGTATGACATCAAATGAACACGATAACAATTTATATATAAATGAAGCAAAGGTTACATTTGATCACAAATGTTATGTACACGTATATAAATTTATGTATATATAAAACAAATATAAATGCAGAGAAAATGTAAAGCTTATATGAAATCAAGTAGTGCAAAAATTGCGACTTAATCATGGAACTTAACTTTTTTAGGATTAATTCCTTTTTGGGACGAAAAAGGGAATTTAAATGTACCCTGCAAAGTTGGATTCCGTAATGTACTGAAAAGCCCCAACCATGCAATGTCAAGGAAATTCAGAGTTTTCTTGGAGTAACGGTCTACTACAGGAGCTACTCGGTCCCGCTCAAAGTCTCTTCCTTTCCCTGGAGGCTTGTTCAAGATAGGATTCCCACCATCCTTAATCTCCAGAAACGAGGTGCCTTTAATATTAATTTTTCGACAGCAAAGAGAAAGATGTTGATCATCTCTTTTTTAAGTGTACGAAATCTCTTTTTTAAGTGCACGAAAGTTCATAAATTTTGGGGTAAATTATATTGTCCGAGGCACTAAATTGGATCACTTCGTTAATCATTGTAGTTGCATGGTTTCTAAAAGGAGGAACACAAGCTTGTGCTCTAATTTGGCATTGTACAGATTGGTATATCTGGTCCCTGAGAAACTCGATTATCTTCAAAGGCTACATCCTAAATGATCAAGACATCATGCTCAAAATCCGCATTTTTTTTGGTTAAAAGCAAATAATTGTATCAATGGTTGGAACTCCATTAGTACATGATTGGTTTAGGGAGTCTTCATTGTGTGTTAGTTGACTGACTAGGCTCCCAATTCTGCTTCTGTGATGTTGTTTCTTAGGGGCATTTCTTATGCTCTCCTAATTTAATAATAACTTTTCCTTTTCCAAGAAAACGGGCTACTACGGGAGATTCTCACAAGACTTCTCACAGACAACATAAGCACTAACCAAAAAAGCGAAAAGATTCAAGATATTGAAGAAGATATTAACTACCTCACCAGTTTCGACTATTTCCCTTTGGAACTGATGTTTTTACTTAGACTAGTTTACGTATCATGCGTTTTGAAATCCGAGGATTAATCTTTAATACACAAGAAAGTCTTATAAATCACCCACAAGATCGATTCTATACTAATATTTCCTAAATAAACATGTACAATATTCTCTAGACACAAATACCCACTTGTAGTACGTACACTATGCCAAAAATTGGATACGACAACGGATATTTATTCATCCCGTTGTCATAGGTAAAAAACTCGTTGTCGTAAGTAAACCCGTTGTAAAATGGTCAAGGAATGCGGGATAACGCACTGAAAGACAACGGGGTTTTACCCACCGCTGTCTTTCCTTGTTATCTTTTTTTTTTCCTTTTTTAATTAATTATTGGGGTATAAAAGGGCCTTAAAAAAATTTCACCACTTTTCCTCTTTTCCAGAAACAATTTCTCTCAATTTCTCTCTCCTCTAAACAATTTGCCGTCCGCCGTTCGCCGCTCACCACCGCCTTTCGCCGCTCACCACTGCCGTTCGCCGCTCACCGTCGCCCTTCGCCGCTCACAACCGCCCTTCGCTGCTTCACCGCGCGTCACTGCCACTTTGCCTTCTCCATCCCACTCGCTTTGTTTGGCTTCTCCATTGCACTCACCGCCGTCTACACAAGGAATTTCAGGCGTCGTTTCGCTCGCTACTCACTACCGCTGTTGTAGCCTTCGTCTTTCTCCTCCTGCTGCGTCATCAGGTAAGAGCCCTAATTTAAAACCTAATTCTTCTCTATTGAGGTAATTCGCTTTTTTTGGTTCCTGGAAATTAATTTGTCCTTTAATTTTACTGCTTTTGTCTTTATTTGGTGATTTAATTAATTGTGAGATGTTATTGCTGTTGGAATTGAATTATCACTATGTGAATCGTGAAATTCAATGATTAAATGAAAGAATACACACACATATCATATTAGGGGCTTCGAGGTGCTATTTATGGGATGTCTAATATTCATGTTCGTCATGAATTAATTATTGGGCATGCTCATAGTTGAGGTGTATAGGTATGAAGAAAGTGTGTGTTAGTGTAGATAAAGACTCGACAAGTTAACACAAGGCATTCAGAAGCTGCAGAATTAATGGCCCACTTATAGTGAAGCTGGAGAATTAATGGCCCACTTATGTATGTAAAAAGGTGAATTTTTGGAATATATCATCAGATTGTAGAGACTAATTATTGATCTCTAATAATATTAATTGGATTAAAGCTGTGAAAATCATCTTGCTTTTAGAGATAATCGATACTCAATTAATCGAATGCTTATATCAAATTGACAATTGTGCTTACTGTATGAAGTTTACCTCGGCCTTAACTTTTATTCTAGATGTAGATACTGTTATACTTTTTCTTCTTTCTGATTAGGAAATTCATCAAAAGTACTTCCTCCACATAAGCTTTGGTTGCTTGAATTGCCATCTCCATCGAAGCCTTCCTGCTCTTTGGAATTCGGAGAATCTTTGGTTCTTAAAGAAGAAAGCTAACAAGACTATGAATGTAAGCACCAGACAAATGGGGTTCTTTCAGCTTCTCGATATCTAGTGCACCATTTTTCGACTTTGATGATGAAAAAGAAGAGTTCACTCTCATCTTTCTTGAAATGAAGTGTTTTTTTTTTTCTCAGTTTGGCAGATTGAGAAAATGGAATAAGGAAAGAGGATTCTCACTTTTCTGCGGCAAAGTACAGAATGCAGAGCACAGGTCCGGATGATCAGATTTATGGTGAGTTTAGACTTCATTCTCTTCTTTAATGGTAATGCGGCTGAATTAAATATAAGGGGCAGAGTGGCCTTTGGAAATGGTCACTTAGAAGTCTTTTTTTGCTGTATTGCTCTTGTTGGAGGACTCAATACAAAACTAATAAATCCTTGTGAATTTCTGATATTATTAAAGTTGATTAAATGAGAACTTATTTTCATTATATGCAGTTCAGCTCTTATGAATTTTTCAATGGCATTATGGCAGCTAATGTTATGTAGTGATATCTTTTGGGTTTCATCTTTGGCAGATTGAAGGCATGGTGATACAGAAGACTCTCCAAGGAAAAGAATTTGAAGCTCAGGGTATGAATTTCCTCTCTAAATGACACCGTTGTAATAAACTCATTTGCCTAGATATGATTTTTATGTCTAAATATATGAACCTCATCAGCTTAAATTGATCAGAAGTGAATTAATTCGAATTTGTATTGTAACGCCCCGAATCCGGAATGAAGCTTTTAACACTCTAGATTCGAGTTGTCACTTAGTAACCAAAAACCCGAATTAAAAAAAAAATCTTTTTAAAGTAATACATCGAGTAAAAGATATAAGTTTACACAATTAATAATGATTTATAAAATGTGAAAAGGTGTGGGCCCGTGTTATTTAAAATCATATTACAAGTATAACGTGTTTAATACAAAAGTATTACTTATTAAATAGAAAAGTATAACTTGTTAAACAGAAAAGTATAACTTGTTAAATAGAAAAGTATAACTTGTTAAATAGAAAAGTATAACTTGTTAAATAGAAAAGTATAATTTGTTTAGATAGAAAAGTATTAGTTGTTAAATAGAAAAGTATAACTTGTAAAAAAAATGAATTATAGGACATATAGAATTAATTTCATTGAGTAAACGCAAGAAAGCAAGTGCCCGATAGGAATTGATCCTCGCTTAGGCGCCCTAGGTCCCGTGTTCGGTCCCCCATGGGAGCGAATAATTGCCTCATTTAATTGGGAGGCTTGGTGCTTATATATGAGTTGTTTGGTGTTTAGGTTCGAGATGATCCGTGGCTCGGGTGGTTCGGTGGCCGCTCGGGCGCCCATCGAGCCTGGGTTCGAACCATAGCTAGCCATATTTTTTTCTCGAAAATTCACGATTTATCGACGGTTTTAGCGACGCCTCGCGTGGTCGCTAATAGTGACGGAATTTTACTGTCGCTATTCCGTCACTATTTATCGACGGTTATAGCGACGAATATTTCTGGTCGCTAATAGCGACCTTTGTTACCGTCACTATACCGCCGTTGATTGTCGACGTCTTTAGCGACGGTTTGACGACGATTTTTTCTGACCCGGGTCCGGACCTAGCAACCGTCGCCAAAACCGTCGCTAAGTAGAGAAGGTTATGTGCCGTCGCTACTTAGAAACCGTCGCTAAAGTCTAGCGACCCTCGTTTTCCCGACGGTCATTAAACCGTCGCTACACATAGTAGCGACGGTTATTTACGTCGCTAAAACCGTCGTTAAACACTGTCTTTTTTGTAGTGTAAAACGAAAATTATTGTATAACATTTTACCTTTTCTGAAAAGGATCCACAACTATTTAAATTGCTCGATTTCAGTACTTGATCGCCGAAAACTGTAAAAATTGGCATCTTTTGTTTCGTACCGGTTTGAATTTTTGGGGCTTTCTACATGGTAAAATTTGAATCCAGATTACTAAAAAAAATTCATCACATATAAAAACACAGATTTATACAAACAAAAAACCCCACACTCACACGGGAACAAAAAACACCCCAAATTGCTAAAGAAAGTCATTGTAACAAAGTCCTAATTTGCTCAAACGACGTTGTTGACCTAGGTTTGAAATTGGGCATTTGAGACTAACTTATTCCATACAACAGGTATTGGGACCTTTTTAAAAAAGTTAAAAAATATATGGAACAATTTTGAATTTAATCTCTATAAAATCTCTAGAAATAATCATAGGAACAAGAAATATTACAAATATTATTAAAGATTCTTCTTCTTCCCCTTGAGACAGTTTGGTTTCAATGTATATTACTTTGCAAATGCACTTGTGTATGTCTTGAGAAGTATGGTACAGAGAGTCAAAGACGCAACAAGTTATCAATAGCTAAAAGCTATGTTTTAAAATTCGGTCCGACCGGCCGGTCGGACCGGAGAACCGCCCGTCAGCGGCTCAATAGAGCTGCAGAGAACCGCTATTAAACCGCTCCCCAAAAAACTGGAAAAACAGGGTGAAAATCGGGAACCGGTGAACCGTTGATTTTCACCGGTTTTCACCAAATAAACCCCCCCCAAAAAAAAAAGAAGCTTTTTGTCTAACCCTCCACCGCCTCCCCCTTTGTCTGCGGGCCATTCTGCGTCTCATTCCTCCTCAATCTCCCCGACTGCGACCAGCGCATCTCCGGCGAGCTCTACGTCGTCTCCACCGCGGCGCTAGTGAGGATGGATGAATTGTAAGGCTGAGCAGCGGCCACTACGAGAGGCTGCCTATCCAGATCAAGATCGACGACGAGAGAACGGACCTGACGGTGGAGGCGTACAAAGGCACCGGAGCTACGCGGAGGAGATGTGGCGGAGGAGCGGCGAGGATACCAAATACCACCACCATGCCACCGCTCATGGCCTCAGTCAACAACCCCTCAGCCGCCTCTCATCCACCCACCACCACCGCACAAACCACCACCAAACACCATCTCCACTAAAAAAAATTATATATATATATATATATAATATTTATTGTAATATCACACCAGCTCAATCCGATCCAACCGATCCGACCCCAGTCCAACCTTTTTTGGGGGTCATCCGGCTCAACTTTCGGTTCCAGTTTTTAAAACATAGGCTAAAAGGAGTATTTTTTATATGATATTAATGTAATTATCCAAAAGGTACTGTTTTGAATTTTTTTCTGAGAGTGCAATATCGTATTTTGAAAACTTGATTGATAGAATTATATGGATAGAAGTATAATATCAAAATGCCATTATTATCAAATATATTGGAAAATAGGTTCTCAAACCAAATCTCGTGAAAATGTATTAAATGCTGGATTTCCTATTTAATAATGCAAATTAATTAATTGAAACAAATTTAATGCTGGAAATCATTTCTTACACTATAAAATAATATAGATAGATGTTAATTACTTTTTTCACAACAAGTAATTATAAAAAAATGCCTCGAACATATTCTCTCTTATTGCTCCCCGGCCTTTTGGCTCTAATTTCCAGAATGAGATCATATAATTGGTGTAACTTTGTATTTTATAATACAGATAAATGACAAGTGGAATAATAAAAATATATCCAACAAATAATCATATTTTGGGTTCATGCGTTAAAGATTCAGTAGGGTGAAACATCAATGAAATACGAAAAATAGAACAAGAAAATCGAACCCCTAATTTCCATACCCACATCTATATATGGCTCGTATTCTAAAAGAAGATTCATCATTGTTAAATCCCGATATAAGTGAAAATGATGATTAAATCTTTGACGATGAAGTGATATTGTGGACTATTGATGACTCGTACAACCAGCACCACAGCCACCATGCTCATCCGCCAAAGCACCACGACCACCACCAGCTCCTCCACTAAAAGGGTTTTGAAAGCATATACAAGTTATTGAAGAAAATAAATTAGTACTTCCACCAACTTTTTATTATGACATTCCCCGTTACTAAGTCTTGTTGTGAGGAAATAATTTTGTCACTAAATAGTCATGGTAATATGTTATTTATGACGTCCAATGACCTTAACTAATTTGATCTGAAATTATTATTTTTTAAACTTATATCCTTAAAAAAATTCCATCTTTTCTTGTTTATGATTATGTCAGTTTTTTACAATTGAGTTATAGTCAAAATTGTGTTAAGATAAAAGAGTTTTGATTTGTGCACATCGATTTGTGATTAAAGGTGAGTGGGCTTCTAAATGCTATTTAAGAAGCCTAAATTACTTATTTGGGGCTCAGCTTCTCTATTTGACCTAACATCATTCTGAACAATAAATTTTTAGGACACTACCTTTATAGGCTTGCAAAATTATGACACTATTTTTATGGGCTTGCAATACTAGTACACTATATTTTTACGTTGGGCAAACTTAGGCCAAATATGACGCTGGAACCCAAGCCTGATTTGAGCCCTCACATGAGAATTGATCCTCATTTGGTTAAATTTTGCCTAAATTTGCGCAACTTAATAGATAGTAAATGTATGCTACACGAATCAATAATAAATTCACGTTAAATAAAAAATAAATCGAGCCTTTAATCCCAAATAATTAAGGGTAGGTGTTAGAAAAATTAAATAAACAAATTAATTTCACACCTCTCTACAGGAAACGACATAAATAGAAATTACATAGGGCCCCACGAGAAAGGGAAAAAGACGTAATTGTGGTATTAAATGTATATTTATCGCTGAGGCCCTTAGAGGAAACGACATATGATGTAAATTGTGGTATTAATGGTATACATGTCGCTAAAGGGCCCACATAATAAGTTGTTGGTTCGAATTATGCTCAATGCGACAGATTGTTGCTGGTTCTAGTATAAATGAATTTATTTCACACTTCCCTACAAGTTTGAGTGTTAAATTTATTAAAGTTTCAAATTCTGAAAAATGCAAAAACACCCATATTAAATTGTTTATTGGATAAATGTGTTAATTTTTCATCTCTACTTGTTCGAACTCTTGCAAGAGATCACATTATTTCCTTCACACGGAATGAGATTCATATTACCCAAGTCTGAATAATTTTATAACATGTTCCAGAAAAAAAGAAAAAAAAATCAGATTTAATTTTATAAGGTTTTCTAAGGATTTTTTTTTATTTGGTTATTGAATTATTTTTTAGTTTATATGTTTTTCAGATTTATTTTGATATTTAATGTATTGAATAATCTATATTTCAAAATTAACAAGAATTTGAGTTTTTCTGGCCAAAATTGGTTAATAGCACGTGACATTTAGCACAAATTTGGCCAATAATTGGCCCTAATTGACAATACTAAAAAGTTAATGTCCTGAATTCGTTTACATAAAACAAATATATCCTCATATTGCTATCCCACAAATTTAGTGTACTATTTACAAATATAAAATTAAAAATATTACTAAACACAATAACAGAAAGATATCACCCCCAATTAATCATTAGAAATACAACGCGACCGATTGTAGATTTAACTAGAGGAGCCGGAAGATTTAACTCAAATTGAAACGGCTTGTTATAATAAAACGGGTCTCTGTCCCACATCGATTGTGAACATAGAGAATGGGCATCAAATTACTATTTAAGAAGGTTGTATGTACATGATACAAGTGCACCAATCAATACAAGTATTCTTTTAAATTTAAATTTTATTTTTATATTCTCTTCTAGAAATAGTCTTGTGAGAAGGGTGCGAGGAAGGGTACGCTAGGAGATTAAGGAATTCTGTGCGACCGTAATACTTTTTATATATATTTTTTATTTTGTTTTTTCATTTTATTTTATATTCCCCATGAATGAATGGGGACTTAATATCATTCTTAATCTTCTTCTCTTGCTCCGCATCTACTTCCTCCGAAGCCGGCATCGTGGACTCGCCTGAGCGGCGGCTCCGGCATTCCGAACAGCCGTATGCCGTCTTTGTTCTCTTCTTTGGGCGCCTGCTCGGCATACATCCCGTAAGAGCGAAAATATAATGCCAAATTTTTTGTTCTCTTCCATTTCCACCTTTACTCTCCACATTTTTCACCATTTTCTCCATTTCTTAGATCCTCTTCTTCAACAATTTCAAAACCTTATTTTTCTCGCCACAGCCGTATTTGTGTGTTTATACCACCGAAATGGACATTTCACCTTAATTCAAGTTACGCTTCATGGAATACGATTTGTAATCTCATACAAGTCATATCCTAAATTTTAACATTTGTAAAATTTAAATGGAAATCTTTGTAAGCACCATGTGCACCATCCAATAAAGTTTATTTTTAATTGTATTAGTTGTTTTCATAGAAAAGTAATTAGTTGATTTGTATTTGTTGTTTTGTATCTGTTAATTTCATTGAACAATATTAATTCCTTTGTATTAGTTGTTTTGACTGAATACAATTAATTATTTTTATTAAAAAATAATATTAATTGTTCACCTAACAATTACATATGACATAACAAAGTCTATTTCCTCTAATATTAGCCGTCCTAAACTCACATAAGTATCTATCGATCATTTTAAATTTTTAAAGAAAAATGTTTCGAAACAACTGTTAATTCACACATTAATTTAACATATAGTTAAATTTTTTACGATCTCGATACATTTTTAAGAATTTGTTCTTCTTTTCTTTTCTTTTTTTTGGATTAAGGCAAAGAATAGTATTAATATATAGAGCTCTGTTTGTGATTGGATGTAGGCAAAGAATGATATTAAGGGCCCGTTTGGATAAGATTATTTTAAACATCTTATAAGTTGTTTTGAAAGCTTATAAGATGTAATTTTTAAGTAGCTTATAAATTGTTAAAATGTTTGGCTAATAAAACTTATAAGTTCTTTAATAGTAATTTTTTGAAAACTATTTTTTAATTTTAAAATTAATATAAAGTTTTTGATTTTTTTTAATAATATTTTTTTCGAAAATAAAAATATTTTTCTAGAAAAAAATATTTTTTTTCGATTTTTTTAATAATATTTTTTTCCAGAAAAAAAAAATCGAAAATAAATATTTTTTACAGAAAAAAATAGAAAATATTGAAAAAAAAATAATTCAGAAAATAATTTTTTTTCGAAAATAAACATTTTTTTCAGAAAAAATTATCGAAATTTTTTTTTTTTTTTTAAATAAAAATATTTTTCCAGAATTTTTTTTTTTCGAAAATATTTTTTTTTTTTTTTTTTTTTGCGAAAAGAGAAAACGGGCTGGGTTGGATTGAATTCAGACCGAATTTGGGCCGGGATGGGTTGAGATATGAATAGAGCTTATTTAATTTTTGTAAAATAAGTTGGGATATTCCAACTTATTTTTTGGAGCTTATAAGCTCTAAAGAGCTTATTTTTAGATCTTATAAAATGTTAAACATTTTATTTTACAAAATAAAATTAATGAACTTATAAGTTCCGAAACAACTTATAAGCTGTTTTAAAGAACTTATAAGCTGTGCCAAACACCCCATAATTAATATATAGAACCTTCCCTTCCCTTCCCTTCCCTGTGTTTATGTTGATGTATTTGGTGGGTTCCTCTCACTATTTCCTCTGTAATCGGTTTTTACAGGGCAATCTTGATGCTTTATTTTTTTTCTTTTTTTTATCGGACAAAGTTAGTTGTTAGTAGTTAGTACACCAAGCACTCAAATACTCCACAAATTCATCAAGCCACCTTATAACTCATATACTCCAATTCATTACCAAAGGGAATCGAAATTGGGTCTCTTATTCAATTGGGGAGCCCAGTGGCCAGGTGGGCTAAGCCACCTGATTGCTTTATCATTTAATAATTTTTTTGCTTTTAAAAAGAAAATGTAATTAAATTTCACTCTACTTAACTTTCGAAAACAATTAAATATTACTATATATCAAATTTTAAAAATCCATTATAAACCCAAAGAGTAATACACCTGTGAATCATATACTTGAACTCTATCACTGTTATGCACAAACTATATGACACAAATTATATTACGCATAAATACTACCAATGTTTAAAAAATGGGATTAAATCTTAAATGGTCCCATAGCTGTGTACCTTTTTTGATTTAGTCCAGTAACTATTTTATGGAACGATTTAGTCCCGTAACTGCTAAAATTGTTCAATCTTCGTCCCATAACTATTTTTTAGAATGATTTATTCCCATAACTACCACAATTTCTTAATTTTAATCTCAAAATAATTTTTTGGAATGATTCAATCCCCTAACTACTAAAATTGCTCAATTTTCTTCGTATGTTGTTGAAAATCCTAAAATGACGTCTCTAAACACTTGTCTAAAAAAATATTATTCCCTCTTCATTTGAGTTTATTTTGACTCCACAACGTCAAATAAGCTCCACCTCAACTATTTAAATTAACAATATTTATAGAATCTGCGCTATGAATCAAACTAAGTCAAAATTGCATCAGTTGCACTATGCAATTGATACGCTGAAGTGTGACTCTAGTTTTAAAGAGATTTTCCATCACTTGAAATTTAATGGCCTTGTGGTCCTTGTGTTGTTTGAAAGAATTTCTTCTTATTTAAAAGGTTTGAACTTGTAAAGAGGTGTGAAAAAATTAATTTATATTAATTTAATACTCATCCTCGTTCGTAAGCTGGATTTTCGATTCTACCTTTGTGGAAGAAGCCCATCGAGTGAACAATTTAATGTGGACGGAGTTGCTTTCAGCAGGATTTGAACCTAGGAGATGTGGGCGTAAGTCAAAGACTCTCATACCATGAAAGAATTTTATCTTATCCAAAAACTCGAACATTGTAAAGATGTGTGAAATCAATTTATTTATATTAATTCCCTAATAACACAATAGTCATCATATGTGTTATTAATGATATGCCTATATTTGAGGGGCACACAAGAAATGACCGATGAAAAAATCTGTGATATTAATGATATACCTATCGTTGAGGCCCCCATAATTGTATAAATGGCCTAATCGAGGGGCACACAAGAAATGGAAAAAAATATAAATTGTGGTATTAATTGTATATTTATTGTTGAGATCCCTATAAGAAAGGACAAATGATGTAAATTTATTGTATTAATAGTAAACATATCGTCTAGGACCTCATAGGAAATAACAAATAATGCAAATTATAGTATTAATGGTATACCCACCGTCGAGGGCCTCACAAGAAATGAGAAAAGACGTAAATTGTAGTATTAAATACATACCTATCGTTGAGAGCCCTATCGGGCAGAGACATTATTCTTTTTATGTTACAAGAAACCCAACAAGTGAGATGGAGAAGCTGTATCAGTTTGAAAAAAAAAAAAAAAATTCTATATATTTTTTTTAGATTTTTTTCTTCTTCAAAAAAATAATTTAAAAAAATTATATTTTCAAAAAAATAATTATTAATTTTTTTAATTTAAAAAAATAAATTATACTATTATATTAAAATAAAAAATATTTTTTAAAATTATTAAATAATTTATAAATTTTATTAGTCAAACACTTTAAAAACTTATAAGCTACTTAAAAATTACTTCTTATAAACTCTTAAAACAAATTATAAGATATTAGAGCTTATAAAATATTTAAACTTTAAAATAAACTTAGTCAAATGGGCCCTCAGTCTTGCGGTTCTCTAGATTAATTGGTGGAATATCTTCTGTTTAGTTATAATTTAAATTCGAATCTTTTAGAATGTCTTGTATACTATTATCTATTATCTACTTCTCAAAGTTATTTACCCTTTTTGCTATTGATATGAATTTTTGATTAGGACAGAGGAGGTAGTATTTATAAGTGATAAAGTGATTTTTTATTTAAAGTATTGTAGTTTTATATATATTATTACTAAAACAAATGATTTTTTTGGGTAAAAGTAATAACATGAGATGTAATTTTAAAATGTTGTGATGGGTCATTTTTTTTAAATGAGTAAATAACTTTGAAGTGGGAGAACTACGTGGAGCAATTAAAGGGAAATTGTTTTATTTAAACTGGATGAGAATATAATAATAATTGAATCCGGTCGAGTCAAGCTTAATTATATGACAATGATTTTACAAGACACTCGCATGAAATTTTCTGATAATTACTTTAGTTACAAAGATAAAGAGGTGTGAAAATTAATTAATTATTATTTATATTAATTTTTTTTTTTTGGAAAACAAGAATATAACCCATACAACTGTACAAATTATCCACATGTAAAAATTCTCTAATTTTGACTTGGTCAAAAAAAAAAAATCGCTTGTCCTAGGATTCGAACCAAAGTCTTCCTTATTTGACTTAGTCAAAACTGGTAAGCAAGATTATTTTCGCCAGAGGATTTGAACCGGGGTGTCCAAAAAAAAAAAAATTGCACACCTTACCATCATGCTACAACAATATAGTGTGATGAATATGACATCGGGCTATATAAAATGATTCAATGTTTAATATGGTTCATGTTATACTTTTGACAAATTCGTCGCTCTTTTCTCCTTTTGTGAGTCTTCTTTTCTCCTCTTGTGCTTTTATTAGTATTCTTCAGGTAAGATTTTTAATTTTTCAGTTTTCATGGTAAGTTCTTCAATTGTTGATTCATCAATTCGATAATTTACCATTATGTTATGATTCTCGTATTTTTTATTATAATATTTGTTGCATTTTGCATGTAATACTGTTCCGTTTTGATTAAATTGTAATTTCATTATGTATAAATTGTAATTTCATCATCTTCCTATTACCTTAATTTTTCTTTATGTATAAATTGTAATTTCATTATGTATTTTCTTGTAATACTATTATGCTTTTTTATTTAATACTGTTGTGTGTTATTTGTAATACCGTTATGTTTTTCTTGTAATGCTGCTTCACTTTCTTATTTGAAATCAAAGTTGAAGGCATTTATAATTATTCATTATGAATTTTTAATACGGCTTCAACTATGCAATTAATACACTTCAAAATTTAAAATAATTTTGTATTTGAATATAATACTTTTATATTTTTACATGTAAATACTGTTACGTTTTGTTTGTAATACTGCTTCAGTGTTGCATATACCCTTCAAATTAACTTATGTTGATAATAATGTATGATTATTCAAGTAAATAAATTAGTAAGAAATTAATTTAATGAATATTTAATGTGTCATAGTGGTGAGTTTACTTGTAAATTATTTTTTTGATCAGAGTTTAATTCCAAAGAAGAGCTGGTTTTTTAATTTTCAAAAAAAAAAAAAAAGCTAATTTTTTTATTTAAAAAAAAAAAAGAAAGCTCGTCTAAACCAGGATTAACCAAACACGGTACCAACAGTTAGACCACGGAGCTACCCGCCACTAGGCTACAAGAGCCGATGCTACGAAAATACAATTTTTTTATATAATTTTTTTCAGATATGGAAATTTTCACACAAGACCTACTCATCCTTATATTGTTATCCCACAAATTTATTGTACTATTTACATATATTGATTTTATTTTATTTTTAATTTACAAATATTGAATTAAAAGTATTACTAAACACAATAAAAGAAAGATATCACCACCAATAATTAAAATACAACGCGACCGATGTCGATCTAACTAGAGGAGCCGAAAGATTTAACTCAAATTGAAACGGCTTGCTATAATAAAATGGGTCTCTATCCCACATCGATTGTGAACATAGAGAATGGGCAACAAATTATTATTTAAGAAGATTATACGTCCATGATACAAGTGCACCAATCAATACAAAATAGCCTTGTATTGTATTCTTTTATATTTAAATTTTGTTTTTCATATTCTCTTCTAGAATTAGTCTTGTGAGAAGGTACAAGGAAGGGTACGTAGGAGAGAGAGAAATTATGTGTGACTGTAATTCTTTTCATATATTTTTGTTATATTGTTTTTCATTTTATTTTATATTATGTTCCCCATGAATGAACGGGGACTTAATATCACTCTTAATCTGCTTCTCTTGCTCCGCATCTACTTCCTCTAAAGCCGGTGTCATGGACTCGCCTGAGTGGTGGCTCCGGCATTGGAGCCTCTCCAGTCGGAAAGTTTGTCTTGCATTCCGAACAGCCGTAACTATTGGAAGCTCGGTCATAAGCCAACGCCGCCTCCTCCGCGGTGTCAAAGGTGCCGACCCAGACCTTCTTCCTCTTCGGTGGAATGGCAAATAAATCCTTACTTTTAAATGCCTTGTTCGCTTCTTTGGGCGCTTGCTGGCATAGATCCCGTAAGAGAAAATATAATGCCAAATTTTTTGTTCTCTCCATTTCCACCTTTACTCTCCACATTTTCCACCATTTTCTGCATTTCTTAGAGCCTCTTCTTCAACAATTTCAAAACTTTATTTTTCTCGCCACAGCCGTATCTGTGTCTTTATACCACCGAAATGGACATTATTTTTGTAATAAAACTTTATATGGTCATGTTATTAAGTACTAAATGTGTTATTTCAATTAAACATTATTATGTAATATAATTTCGATTGAATATTATTCCTTAGTATAACTTATGTATTGAGCTGATGTTATTTGTATGACAAAAACTCATATGAGACGGTCTCATGTATGAGACGGGTCTAGAAACAACTTTTCATGTACCATGCACGAACGACATTTGAAGTTTGTATATAAGGCTTCTCTCTCTTTCGACGTCTTCACAATTCTTCTCCCCTTAATTAATCTGAGATCAAATGAGAGAAACAAAGCGGAAATACGTCAACACTCATGGACCGGGTAATTGGAAAAAGGTTGCAGAAAGCATAGGTACTCCAAATTCCGATCCAATTATTATTATTATTATCTAGCTTTTTTAACCATCCATGATTGAATATTAATGTTGTTGATATTGATGAAGGTATTGAGAAGGAGAGAAGTTGTTCGCAGAGATATAATAATCATCTCTCACCGGAGCTGGTACATGGGGAATTCACTGGGGAAGAAAGGGCTAAGATCGAGGCAACAAGTGAGTAGTAGTGCTAGTGGTATTAATTAATTAATTAATTACTTCATATAATTAGTTAGTATTGATCAATTGATCAAATTTGATTGATGGATGGCCGGAGTATATATATATATATGTAGGTGGGCGTTTATAGCAAGGCAATTGCCCGGTCGGACTGCTAATGCTGTAAAGAACTGGTATCACAAACGATTTATTATTATTTCTTAACGATTTATGGGGGGTGTTTGACTCTATGGAAATGAAGTGATTCCCTTATTAGTGTAAAGTGGGGATAAGGATTGAGCTTGATTGAAACTTTCACTACTTCACATTTGAGCTTGCACAGCTACACTTGGACAACCTTTTTTCAAACAGCTTGAAGAGCGGTTTTATTAAAAAAAAAAAAAAAAAGACAGCGGTTTCAAACCGTTGTCTAAGATCACTTGCACAAATTTAGTAACCGTTGTCTAAGAAACGGACTTTGGACAGCCGCTTAATAACCGCTTTTTTTTTATATATATCTAATATATATTCCAGAATCGAGACCTAGCTCTCAGATTCCTTCATTTCTTTCTTTCCAATTTCCTCTCCCCCCAAATCGCCGCAAAAACCGAAGACCAAATCCTCATTGTAAATCGGTTTCCTTCAACCAAATCGCCACCGTCATAGTTGACACCTGCTTCGGCCGTCGTCGGCTTCTCCCTCTCCCCCAAATCATTGCGCGCCCTCCTCCCTCCCTCTCCTACCGCCGCCGCTGCCCTCCCCTACCGCCGTCTCCATCCTCCCCTACCGCCGCCGCCGTCGCCTCCATAACACTTAGTTGGTACAGTGGATTGTGGGATCTTTTGGCTTTTTTTAGCTGAAATTATATATTTTGCTTCAATCTTAGTTTTGTTTATATTATGTTGCTCTTGTTGTTTTTTGAACTGAACTAATCTCGTGATTGGTATCATTTACAATTGTGTCTTTCATGGTATAAGAATTAATTTCTTGGTCTACTTGAGAAGACAATGTCATTCAAGCCTAATACACATGTGTTCATAGTATAAGAGTCTCTTTATCAACCTGAAATTTTAATTTACCATCTCGTGTACCTCCCACAAATATATGATGATGCATATGTAACTTATAAGTAGATATATCATGTATGCATGCATAGATAGTTCTTATCGGAAAGTGTTAATGTTCTTTAGGTCTATGGCCTAGAATGCTTTCTGCTATATGAAGTAATTCACGGTTCTTTTTTTCGTTTCCATGTGATGCATGATTATTGTGCTGGTAGAAACAAATGGGGATATTCATGTAATGTCTCATGCAGATTTAGGTTCTTATTCGGACCATTTTATGGTTTCTATACAAGGTCTTTCTCCTAGAACGCCTAGTGTTGTAAAAAATCACACACCATTATGTCCTCCTCCCCACCACGCTATGTATGATTGTACCTTGTAGAAACAGAGTTCAATATTTTGGTCCAAAGTCGGTACAGAAGAGATGAAACATCCGGTTGACCAATCGACTATGCCACATAGAAATGTTGTTAATACATGAAACATCCGGTTGTGAATATTGTTTGTTTTTATTTATTAAATGTTGTTTCTTCGCTTTTAGGATCATGTCTCGTTTGCCATATCCCTAGATGATGGAGATTCTGATGGAGATCATGGCGCATATGATCATGGTGCATATGATGACTTGAGAGAGTGTGACACCGATGCTCCCACCACCACTACTAGCACTCAGGGAGAAGCGCACTCGAGGTATAGTCACCATGTCATCTATTAAGAGAGCTCGTAGCAAGGGGAAAACACTTGAATAATTTTATTACAATTGAACAGTTTGAAATCGATAAATAAATTGATTGATCGTTGAACCTAATTAATACTATGTTATTGCGATTTATCGTTCAATGAGTTTGACAGCAATAGGAAAAAAAAGTGAGTCGTTGTCCTTCTACATTGGAGCCGCAATCGGGAGCGTGATCCTATCGTCTTTGCCCGACCAAGGATCAAGTAGGCTGTTGGGATTATCTTGAAAAGTATGCTTTTTACTTTGTATAATCGAAACTGAATTTTCGGACTTATTTATTTGAAATAAATTGTTTATCACTGATGCTTTAAATATGATTGAATGTTACATATATTTACTGCATAAATGTTCAATAATTCGTACGTGTTACATTATAGTTAATTTAGTGATACCAGATCACAGAAGATTAAATTAATAGTCTCTTGTAACTAAAAAAGTACGCTTTCACGACCTAGATGGAAATGAACAACCCATCACGAAAAGGTTGAGGTGTAAGGCTCGATTGGTTTGTCTTGACCAAGAGATTACACTAGTGCATGACTGATCGTTGAATAGGACCTACAGGAGGATAAATTCTTCAGAACTGAACAAGGAAGAATTAGACCTCAGTGGTTTGTTGTTTCTTAACCTTCGTCCCTTAAATAGTATCATGTGGGATTGGTAACTATTGCTTTGACTTATCATGGGTAGCGAATCAGAGAGATTCAATACTTTTTATCTTGGGCAATATTATTGGTCACATGTGATTGCTAAAATTTAATACGTAGAATCGTGTGCAAGTACGCTTGCTTGATTTGCCCCCTTGGGAGGTTCATAAGCTTTATCATACCAAATCTTGCAAGTAGAATTAGTTCCGGTATGGATAATAATGTTGAACCGTTCCTCGACCAAGGACAAAAGATGTTAATTAATGGAAAGCTATTTCAGTGGCTTGAATTAATTAATGGGCTAGATAATCTTAAACACGGGAAATAATGACCGGGAGCCATATTGACTGTAATATGGGTTAAGATGGATAGTGCAATATTAATTATGTAGTGGGATTAATTAATATTTATGGGCTTGAATTATATTGTGGCTCAATATTAGATATTCAAGATCCATTAGAAGATCCAATTTTAATTCTCCTAAAGGCCCCCTGAGTAGCCCAACAAATAGTCCAATAACTGAAAAAAGGTGATTAAAATAAAATAAATATTGTTGCTTAATTTTTCCTCTTATTTTCGAAATTTATGGATAAAAGAGGGAGAAATATTTTCTTTGAATTTTGTTATGGAATGAAGATATGTATTCTTGGAATACAAGATTATCTCATTAAATTCAAGAAATCTCCCACTTGGTTATCTATATAGAAAATTTCAAATTTTGAAATATAATAGTGGGCAAGAAAGATTTTCTTGATTTTCTTGAAAAGATATTATGGAAGATATGTATTTCTTGAAATACAAGAATATCTCATAAATTCAAGAAGATCCAAATCTTGGATTCTTGCTTATTTATTTTCGAAATTTGTCCATAATTGAGGAGGTGGGATTTTTGTGGAATATTTTAATTATGGGAAAAAAAATATAGAAGATATATTCAAGATTTCTTGGTGACCAAGAAAAGTCTTTTCCCACATTGTTTTTCTACAAGAATTTCGACCCCCTCCTCTCCTATAAATAGGGGATGATTAGTTCATTCCCAAGTACAATTCCATGTGCTGGAAATATTAGCAAACCCACAAAGGTGGTGCAACAAAATTTATTTTTTCCTTTTGTTAATTGTTCGACAAGTGTCCTTCCACCGGATAGTTGAGCAAGGGCTAAGGGAATACTTGGGAAGTCCTTTTGGTTAGTCCGTCCGACGAAGTCACTGTCATCCCGAGAGGTACGTTCACGTAAACCCGTAAATTCAGCATGCGTAGGTTTTACGTGGCTTTTTATATGCATGATATGTTGTTGCAATTGTTATTTGAATTAATATAGGATTAATTCATGTTAGTAATAATTAATGAATTAAATTTGTATTTAAATATTCACCCCGAATAGATCTGTGCAACTCATTCCCCAACAAGCGCATCGAGCCCCACGGTTTAGACTCAATTTTTAAATTGAAATTTAATTCGTGGACATTAAATTTGAAATTGGATAGTAGAACTGTTAGATCTGTTTTGCAGGTACTCAATTGTCATGGATTTTAATGTGTTTATTTATGTATGCATATAAACTGTGTTTTTTAATTCGATTCGTTCGGATTTGTTTTGCCTCGTGAGAAAATCCACGAGTAGACTAGGATTTGTTTGATTTGATCAATGTAATAGACTAGTCTAGATCTAGGTTTATTTATTTTTTTTTGTAAATAAATTGTAACAGATCGGAAACGAAGAGACGAAGAATTAGAGGACGAAATCCGTAACCGTGCATAAGCGGCGCAGCGCCGCACGCACGGGCGCAGGGCGAGGCCGGGCGGCCGAAGGCGTCACAGTGGAATGGCATGGACGAGCTAAGGGCGGGAGCTGTACCGCGGCGCGCGCGCCCATGCCGAACAGACGGGCGGATGCACGCTGGATCTGACGCGATACGCGGCGCCGCCGAGGTCGCGGTAGGGCGGAGGCGGGGCGGGCGCGCGCGGATGGATGCGCCAGATTGTACGCCGAGATCTGCCGACGCCTTTGCCGACACCGCGAGGCGTTGCCGAGGCATCAAAGCGGCGCAAGCCGGGCGGTGCCGAGGCCGCCGAGGGTCGTTTAAAACAAGTGGTAGGCCGGATCGGCGTTCATCCCGGCCGCGAAGCCGGCGTGGCATTTCGAGACGGCATTTTTTTTCGAGACGAACGAGTGGGAGAAATTGAGACGTGTTTCTTCAAGATCAAGCCAAGAAAATCAAATCATGACAATTGGATAATTTGTGCCCAATATGTTTATTTTTTCTGTTTTTGCTTGATTTATTTGTGCTATCTTATGCTTTATTTAATTTGTTTAAATGTGTTTTTGCATGAGGGTTGCCAAATGGAAAAATCTCACCTTCAAAATTACTAAGTATGTTTAAATAATTAATTGACAATTTTATTCCTGATAATAAAATTGAATTAATTTTGACCTCCATGATTTATTTATTTGTGAATTCTTTTGGAGAAATTCCCCAACCAGGATGGTCAAAAGATAGGTTTCACATGAATGAATTCCAAACGGATGATTGTGGGTTATTACTAGTGGCGACGATGACCCTCCCAACGAGGCTCAATCAAAGCGAAATAGTAATCCTGTATTTAATCATGGTTATTACTTAGGTATAAAATTGATATGCATATACTTCCCCAAGTCCCTGTCCAATTTTATATTGGTCAAGGGAGCCAACTATTAATCTGGATATTAAAGGTTTGTAAATTGTTCTTGTTTGTAACTTTTGCTTGAATGTGTTTAAATAATGACCCACCCAACGTGGCTTATTTAAACTGTTTTGAGATGTTGGTTGATGCATTGTTCATATTTTTTTGAGATTTTAAATATGATGCATGTGATCGAATTTTGTGATATACTTGTGCTTTTGCATATAGTTGTTTATTTCAGTTCAGCATGTCGTTACCTTTTTAATCCACTGTTATTATACTTGAAGTCAATACAATATGTATGGAAACTATATTGGAAACGAAAAATTATAATTGTCCTAACTGCACAAAAGCACAAGTGGATTCTTGACACACCAAAATCAGATGAGCCAACTGATGAGTCAAAACATGCGGGACTCGTCAGATCACCTTGCGAGAGATGTCGTCGCTGAAAAAGGTGGAGGGCAAACCCGTAAGGGATTACGTCCTCAAAATAGATGGTCCATCTGAACAAACTTGAGATTCTGAGTGCAGATTATGATCTGGAGACTCGGATGAATTTGGTACTTCACTCTCTGCCCAAAAGGTTTTTGAGCATTTTTGCCTCGCTAGCTAATTTGTTGCAAGCTTTTGGTCTCGGCAGAAATGATGATAAGGCACCAAACTCAAGCTTTGACGGCAAGTGGTCCATCTTCATCTTCTAGGCCAAGGGTAGGCAAGATAAAGAAGAGGACCAAAGGCCATAAGCAATAAAACTCAATTGTTGCCAAGGGCAATGGTAAGATGAGGAATGCTTGTTTTGTCAAGGAAAATCCAAAGAGGAAGTGCTTAAGATGCGGTAAGAGAGGACAATGGAGGTTTTGCCTGTTCCAACCCCAAAAGGGACGGAAATAAAGGTAATTCTCACGCACTAGTTGTTAAAACTTGTTTAGCGGCGTATACTTCTCATTCATGGGTGGTTGATACGAGATCCACTAATCATGTTGGTTTCACGGGTTCTAAATGATCCGGCAACTTAGTAGGAGTGAGATCCTCATCACACTGGGCAACGTTACGAAATTAGAAGACATTGCAATGCTACGTAAGTGGCAGATATTGCAATGTTGCGATAGTAACGATTATTGCAATACTACGCAAGTAGCAGACATTGCAATGCTACATGAGTAGCAGTTAAAGCAGTGGGAGAAGTGCACCTATCTTTTGAAGATAAAGTTTTTTTAGATTACCTTTATGTTCCCAGTTTTAGAAAGAATTCACCTTCAGTTTCTAAAATTCGATTAAAGGACACTAAGTTTCTTCTAATAAGAATGACATCATTTTTGAAATGATGAGTGTATCTGTTACGGGACATTGATGGAAAATCTCTATACAATTAACTATGCACACCACTCATGAAATGCATCCTATAACACATCAACTATTTTCGACAAAAGAAAGCGTGAACGAAATACTTCTTTGGCATCTAAGATTAGGTCATATAAATCCAAAGAGGATCCAAAGGTTGGTGAAAGATGGTTCACTGGAGCGTCTCCATGTTGAACAAATTCCAACCTGCTAATCATGTTTGGAGAGTATTATGACCAAGAGGGCATTTGGAGCCAAGGGGAATAGGGTCAAAGAACTGTTAGAGATCGTTCACACAGATGTATGTAGTCCAATGTCAACCAAAGCAAGAGGAGGTTATGAGTATTTTTATTGATGATTACTCAAGGTACATTTTCCTTATGAAGCATGAATATGAGCCTTTTGAGAAATTCTAAGAATTTAAGGCTCAAACAGAGAATCATAGGGAAAAACGTATCAAGTCTCTACGATCTGATCGTGGAGGCGAATACCTCAGCAATGAGTTTTTGAACTACTTATCTGATGAAGGGATTGTATCCCACTCATCAGCACCTGAACCCCTCAACAAAACGGGGTTGCGGAGCGAAAAAACATAATTCTTTTGGAAATGGTTAGATCAAAGATGAGTTATGCGGATCTTCCCGAGTCGCTTACGGGGTCATACCTTGAAACAAATGACTTACATTCTCGAACTTGGTGCTATCCAAATCGGTTCCCAAAACTCCCAAAGAAATGTGGACTGGGCGCAAGCCTAGTATGAGACACATGAAAGTTTGGGGTGTCCGCCCACGTGTTGGACAAGGAAGCCGTTAAATTGGATCCTCGATCGAGAATTAAGGTTGTTTGTAGATATACCCGAGGGAACAAAAAGGGTGTATGTTCTATAGTCCCAAGATCAAAAAGTGGTCATCGGCACCCACTTTAGATTTTTGAAAGAAGACTATATGAACCAAAGAAAACCCAAAAGTGAGATTACCTTAAATGAGCTTAGAGGGAAAACCTCGATTGCCAATTGTACTAGATGATATACCAAACTATCTGTTTTTCTGGCAACCTGAGCCTCGTCATAGTGGGAGGGTTGTTAGTCAACCGAGAGATTCATGGGAATAGGAGAGTCCTCGGACTTGATTCCCGAACAAGGCGAATCGCACCCATGGATATATGACCAAAAGCACTCCAAGATAAGGATCACGATTCTTGGTAAACAACAATGAAAGCCGAAATGGGTTCTATGTTTCATAATAGAGTGTGGGAGCTAGTCGAACCACTTAATGGGGTCAAACCCATTGGATGCAAGTGGGTATATAAGAGGAAAAGAGGACCGGATGGGAAGGTTGAAACCTTTAAAGCAAGACTAGTGGCGAAGGGTTATACTTAGAAAGAAGGGATCGATTATGAGGAAACTTTTTCACCAAGAACCATGCTTAAGTCCATCTCAGATTCTCTTATCGATTGCTGCGCATTTCGACTTTGAAATCTGGCAAATGGATGTCAAGACAGCTTTCCTTAACGGAAGTCTTGATGAAGAGATCTATATGCAACAACCCCAAGGTTTCATTGAAACAGGCCAAGAACACCTAGTTTGTAAGCTCAAGAGGTCCATTTACGGACTCAAACAGGCATCCAGAGCTTGGAACCAATGTTTTGATCATGTTATAAAGTCTTATGGGTTTGATCAAAATGATTTTGAAAGTTGTGTGTATAAAAAGCGTGTCGGAACTGCATTGGTATTCTTAGTACTATACGTAGATGACATTCTAATCATCGAGAACGATGTGAAGGTGTTGTCAGACATAAGGGCATGACTTTCAAAACAGTTTGATATGAAAGACTTAGGGAAAACCGGACACATCCTTGGGATCAAGATCACTCGAGATCACAAGAAAAGGATGATCGGGTTATCGCAAGTTTCATACATAGACACTGATTTTGAAACGATTTAGCATGCAAGATTCCAAGAAAGGATTCGTACCTTTCAGACTTGGAATCCATCTATCTAAGAAAATGTTCCCTAAGACGAAAAAGGAGATAGATGACATGAAAGGTATTCCTTGTGCTTCGGCTGTCGGAAACCTTATGTATGCATTGCTGTGTACGAGACCGGATATCTGCTTTGCCGTAGGCATGGTGGCAAGATTTCAAAGTAACCCAGGGAAAGCGCATTGGACGACAGTTAAAAACATTCTGAAGTGTCTGAAAAGAACTCGGGTTAAAATGTTGATTTATCAGTCAGATACTCCAATCCCCATCGGCTACACGGACTCGGTTTTCCAATCAGATTTAGATTCCAGAAATTATCTGCCTCAGTTAGTGTGTTTCCATTTGGGAATTGTAGCCATCAAATGGACGAGTGTGAAGCAGAAATGCATCACTGACTCAACCATGGAAGTCGGGTAATTAGCTGCTTGTGAAGCAGTGAAAGAACCGATTGGGCTCTAGACCTTCTTAGTGGACTTGGATGGTGTTCTGAATTTGTCTAGCAATATCTGCTAGGGGCAGTTGCAAATTCAAGAGAACCAAGAGTCCACGAGTCAAACAAACACATTAAAGGAAAGACATCTTATACGAGAAATCGTTAAGAGAGGAGATATAGATGTGGCAAAGATAGCGTCTGAGGACAACCTAGCAGATCCATTCACAAAGCGTCTGCCTCTGAATACATTCGAGAGACATGTGAGTGGAATGGGTGTCAAGACCATTGCCAATCTGCTATGAGTATAAGTGGGAGAAATTATTAGGTTCGTGTAGGTGACATTAGATGTCACGGACTACGCGAGACATGTTGTAGTATACTTAAAAGCAGATTTTGAGTATAAGTGGGATATTGTTGGGATTATACTGGAAAGTATGCTTTTTACTTTGTATAATCAAAACCGAATTTTCGAACTTATTTATCAAATAAATTGTTTATCATCGATGCTTTAAATATGATTGAATGTTACATATATTTATTTGCATAACTGTTCAATAATTAAATGCGTGTTACATTGTAGTTAATTTAGTGATACCGGATCACGTAAGATTAAATTAACAAATCCCTTGTAACTAAAAAAGTACGCCATTCACGACCCTAGATGGAAATGAACAACCCATCACGAAAGGTTGAGGTGTAAGGCTCGATTGGTTTGTCTTGACCAAGAGATTACACTAGTGCATGACCGATCTTGTTGAATAGGACCTACAAGAGGATAAATTCTTGAGAATCCAACAAGGAAGAATTAGACCTCGATGGTTCATTGTTTCTTAACCTTCGTCCCTTAAATAGGATCACGTGGGATTGGTAACTATTGCTTTGACTTATCATGGGTAGCGAATCGAGAGAGATTCAATACTTTTTATCTTGGGCAATATTATTGGTCACATGTGATTGCTAAGATTTAATCTGAAGAATCGTGTGCAAGCACGCTTGCTTGATTTGCCCCCTTGGGAGGTTCATAAGCTTTATCATACCAAATCTTGCAAGTGGAATTAGTTTCCCAGATGGATAATAATGTTGAACCGTTCCTCGACCAAGGACAAAAGATGTTAATTAATGGAAAGCTATTTCATGGCTTGAATTAATTAATGGGCTAGATAATCTTAAACACGGGAAATAATGACCGGAGTCATATTGGATTGTAATATGGGTTAAGATGGATAGTGCAATATTAATTATGTAGTGGGATTAATTAATATTTATGGGCTTGAATTATATTGTGGCTCAATATTAGATATTCAAGATCCATTAGAAGGTCCAATCTTAATTCTCCTAAAGGCCCTCTGAGTAGCCCAACAAATAGTCCAATAACTGAAAAATGTGATTAAAATAAAATAAATATTGTTGCTTAATTTTTCCTCTTATTTTCGAAATTTATGGATAAAAGAGGGAGAAAGATTTTCTTTGAATTTTGTTATGGAATGAAGATATGTATTCTTGGAATACAAGATTATCTCATTAAATTCAAGAAATCTCCCACTTGGTTATCTATATAGAAAATTTTGAAATTTTTGAAATATAATGGGCAAGAAAGATTTTCTTGATTTTCTTGAAAAGATATTATGGAAGATATGTATTTCTTGAAATACAAGAATATCTCATAAATTCAAGAAGATCCAAATCTTGGATTCTTGCTTAAATATTTTCGAAATTTGTCCATAATTGAGGAGGTGGGATTTTTGTGGAATATTTTAATTATGGGAAAAAGAATATAGAAGATATATTCAAGATTTCTTGGTGACCAAGAAAAGTCTTTTCCCACATTGTTTTTCTACAAGAATTTCGACCCCCTCCTCTCCTATAAATAGGGATGATTAGTTCATTCCCAAGTACAATTCCATGTGCTGGAAATATTAGCAAATCCACAAAGGTGGTGCAACAAAGTTTATTTTTTCATTTTGTTAATTGTTCGACAAGTGTCCTTCCACCGGATAGTTGAGCAAGGGCTAAGGGAATACTTGGGAAGTCCTTTTGGTTAGTCCGTCCGACCGAAATCACTGCCATCCCGAGAGGTACGTTCACGTAAACCCGTAGATTCCGCATGCGTAGGTTTTACGTGGCTTTTTATATGCATGATATGTTGTTGCAATTATTATTTGAATTAATATAGGATTAATTCATGCTAGTAATAATTAATGAATTAAATTTGTATTTAAATATTCACCCCGAATAGATCTGTGGTAACTCATTCCCAACAAGAGTTTAAACTCGCTTTGAAGGAAAGATTATGGGACAAGCTAACGGTATGTTAATTATATATTTATTGAAAGTTGTATTATGACCCTTAAATTTACTAAATTGTTATGTTATATCCAGATAGACTACATTCGAGAGGTCTTGACCTCACAAAGAAGAAATAAATATTGTCGCAAGTTGGAATAATGGCCAAGAATTTCCTGGACTTGGTTGAGAAGTAACACACGAGATCCTAAACCGGTCTTTACTTGGCTAGTCCACCTCCGGCAGATCGAATAGCCCTATGGTGGCTCCATATCGAGGATTTTGTGAAAGCGAGCTATGGAGGATGATTTCGAGTAAAATTGATCAATGTCATTTCCTCAATTTCTAATGCCCTAAGTTTTTTTAAATGTTTATCATATTTCTATTATAACAGTAGAATCGAAGTAATAAAAATCGCGATCAAGCCAAGTCGATGGAGGCGCGATATCGTGGATCGAACAAAGGTTATGCATGAATAAGAGAAAATATGGTGAGATCAAAATCCTAACTTTTAATTTTTTTTATATATTCACTTTTAATATATCTAATAAAGGGACACGTTCATCACTATCGTAGAAAAAAAAAAAAAGAAAAAACCGGAGAGAGTGAGCCTATTGTTACCCGTTTAGACTTATTTCGCACTACCGAAAGGGGTCGAGATGGGAATATTCACGATCCCAAAGGCACAACGATCATTGAAGAAGTGGTAATCTATCCATTAATTTATCTTTCAATTACAAACTATTATTTATAAACAAATAATTAAATAATAATCTTTTGTTTTTGTGATTCAGAGTGTCTATTCCTCGACCATGACGCCCGACGCGACATTCGCATGATCGCCCCGATGATCTGTTTGGACGGACTATGGGTCGCAAGAGCATCCCGCCGCCATTTGGAGTGTCGGATATGGCGTGATTTAAAGACATCTTTAGCAATGGCACCGGTCTTCAAGCCATGAATATGGTGGGTATACTAACGGACAGGTTACCAAGTTGTCTAAAGATGTGGAACGCTTGAGGTCCGAGAGAAGATCGAGCCACGGAATGTGGTCGAGTGGAGCAAGCAAAGAACATAGTGTCGCTAATGCTATGTTTTTCATTAACCCTAGGGGCGACTTTTATTGAGGCACTTCAAAACGTCTCCTGTATCGATATATGCATGTCTCACATTTGTTTTAATTAAAGACTAGTGTATTAAAATTTTCTAACTAAATATCTTATTCAAGCGATAACGACCTTTTGCTACCTTTTTTATTTGGAGGATCCCGATCGGTTGGTGGCCCAAAGCTCGTTACCGCACTCCCCATGGAATGATTCATAGTCATCCCATCACTCCCCGGTTTCGTGAGGGTCACACTCGATGTACCCGTGATCGGAGAGGAGGATTCACGGTGCAAAAACCAATCGATGAAGCCATCCACAATCGAACGTGGGTTCGGGCACTTCATCGAATGGCCGAGCAACTTGGTCTCTAGCACCATGAGGGTTAAATATTTGTTATTAAAGTTCATTATCTTATTTGTGGTTCTAAATAATATTGCAAATTAATTGTAGAATCTGTCAATTCCCCACATGAGGCTAAATCGAGGGACTCCATCAAGGCTCGACTTGGTTATCCCATGACCGGAGACTTAGATCACGATGGTCATTTACGTCTAGGGTGCATCGGATGGTGTCGTCTAATGCTTTCGATATCGTCCACGCTTCCCATGCTTGCTCACTTTCATCTAATACTTTCCAAGAATTCGTCGATGAGGAACATGTCTGCGCGAAGTCTTGAATGACGAGTGGTTGAGTGCAACCACCATAGCCCTTTACCTCGTATATGTGTTTACTAATTCTCAATATTCACTTTCAGATAGTTTAATTTTTCTTTTTAAATATTAATTAGCGTATATATGTTGGTTAAAGATATTTGGGTGAGCTATATCTCTCCGTAGATAACCGAGCAAAGTGGAATGTACTCCTCGTCTCCCCAAGTGTCTTGCATAATGGGTGATAAGGCAGACCATGGATGAGTTCGTTAATCATATGGTGAATCTAACTGGGAGCGATCATCTCATTTTTTGGCCAACAAATGTGGGGTGAGTGATAAATATTTCGTTAAAATTTGTATTCATGTTTATAATATTTGCACATATATATGCTAAATTTGCAGTTAATTTTAATATTCTCAATATAATATAGGAACCATTGGGTGTTGGTCGCCATACACATGAATACATTAAGTGTGTATTTTATGGACCCAGCTCATGATGGAGTGTATTCAAATCGCCCTGGTCTCGTTTCATATATGGAAGCGTAAGTTCATTTTTAATATTCTATACAATGATTTGTTTTACTTTTAAAATTATGCATATTTAATCTATTTTTATTTTTTAATTATAATAATAATAGTGTGATGACGATGTATCGGAGTCGCCTTGGTCGAGGTTCAAGATCCAGGTTAAATAAAGTGAACTGGATTAACATTAAGGTAAATTTAATTTAGTAAATTATCAAACTAATTAATAGAAAGAAATCATAATTGTAATACGTGATTATATTGTTAATCAACAGGTTCCGAGGTAACGAGATAATGACCATTGTGGACATTTTGTGTGTTGCTTTATAGAAGATATAATCCGCGCTTCTATAACGAACATTCCTCTCAATGTAAGTCAATTTATTGATTTATTTAAATTATTATTGATTGAATAAAAATTCATACTATATTGATTGATTCGTTGTTTGCAGTTTGTCTTTGAACGTGAGCTCAAGTCTTACTCTAAGAAAAGACTGGAGAAATGGAAAAACGATTGGACGGGGTACCTTTACAATCGATTCTTATATTCATACGATCAATATTGAGAGAATGTTGTTTGAAATATTGGTAGCATGTAATTAAATTATATATTTGTGATGATATATATTTCATATTTTTGGTGTATTGGACGTATGTTTATGATTGTATGTTTATATATTTCGATGTTTTGGTATATATATGTGGTTTATGGTTTTATTATAGGATTTTTGATTTATGTTATATGGTATTGGACGTATATATAAGTTTTGGTTTATAGTTTTATTATAGGATTTTTAAAATGTAAATTAATAATTAAAAAAAAAGAAAGATATTGGAAAGCGGTTTTCAACCGCTGTCTATGTAAAATAATAAACGAATTAAAAAAAATATATTAGCTTGGACAGCGGTTGATAACCGCTGTCCAAGCTTTTGGCTTAGACAGCGGTTATCAACCGCTGTCCAAGCTTAAACTTGCAAAGCGGTTAAAAACCGCTGTCCAAGTTCTTTTCTTGTACATCGGTTTTTTATCAGCTGTCCAAGCTTGGACAGCTGATGCTTGGAGAGTGATTATAACCGCTCTTCAAGGTTATTTTTCACAGCTGTTCAAGCCCAAATGTGTATTAGTGTTTATTGCAAAGTAGAAGCACTGAACATGGACTGAAGTCACATTTATTGTGCAGCCCGACCCTTCTCTCTTTTGAAGGCAAGTAGAATTTATTATTATTTTCCTAAGATTAGTTGCGTCGAACTTTAGTATAAAGTGGGGCTAAGGATTGAAGATGGATTGAGACTTTGTTGTAAAAGTAGAGGTACATAAGTATTGAATTGTGCGGTCCCTTTTTCTTTTTTGCAGGCAAATGTAATTTATTATTATTCTCAAAAGATTTATGGGGGGTGTTTGGCTCTATGGAAATGAAGTGATTCCCTTATTGGTATAAAATATGTAAATTTATAATTAATCTAGTCCTATTTAATAATTAATATTAAAGAAGAAATAAATAATTATTAATTTTGAATTATTATTAAATTAATTAAATATAAAAATATAAAGTAAGAATAATATATGAACAAATGACTTTTAATGTAACGTGAACTTTGATATAAAAAATCACAACTATTGTACAGTCTTTTTTTTTAATGGAAAATTGAATTTATTACTATTTTCCTAAGATTTATGATGGGGGGTGGGGTGGGGGGAGGGGAAGTTAATATAAAATGACTATATAAACTTATAATTAATTTAAGTAGAAATAAATAATTGTTAATTTTAAATTATTATTAAATTAAATTAATAAAAAAATATGAAATAAGAATATTATGTGAACATAATAAAAAGTTGGAGAATGATGATGAATTTTAATGTAATGCGAACTTTGTTATAAAATAGCCTCAAACTTTAGTGTAAAGTAGGGCTAAGAATTGGAGATGGATTGAGACTTTGCTGTAAAGTAAAGATAAGGATTTTTTTATGGGAAGTATGGATAGACCTCGTGCATATGAGACGATGCTTTTATGATTTATTTTACTTTTTACCTATAATAATAATATTTATATTATATTTAATTATTATTTGTTTATTAATTAATACTATAATTTTAACACAAAAAAAGTAATAATAATTCCTGGTATATTAGTTTATACTACCTCCGTCCCACAATATCATGCACACCACCTTTATTATCAAGTTTTAATGAGCGAATTATTTATTAGTATTTCAAATGATAAAATGATTTTTAAGGAGGGGTGTTATAAATCTATCTCTCATCTTTTATATGCATCTTTAAAAATTAATTTATCATTTTAAATACTAATAAAAAACTCGCTCGTTAAAACACGTGAAAACAGTAAACAAGCATGTTATCACGGGACAGAGTGAGTATTTTTTTAATATTTTTTACATTTTATTTAACTTTAATTGATTTTTTAAATTTATCGATAAAAAAATTGTGAAAAGGAGATCAACTTCTTGAAGTAAAATTTCTACGAGATCGAATATACAATTAACCTGAATTTCTCTTATTTTTGTCCTTCCAACAAGTAAATTGCTTATTTTTCTCCTTTCAACAAGTAAATTGCTTGACAAAAATTTATGTATACCTGGTTTATGCTATAAATTTGGTCAAATTTGACCCACACATTATAAATAAATCACATATATATCATTTGAGTTTATATTTTATTTCGCGTCCTCCCTCTTCTCCTTTCACCCGTTGTCACGAAAACTACCCTTTCCATCTTCTAAATCGAGTCTAAAGCAACCGGATTTCCTTCACACGAATCGCGTCTTAAGCAACCGGAAACGTCTCCGTACTCAACGCCATTGAAAATCGCCGCCGTAGATTTATCTTTTTCATTGTTGTTCGTCTTTTTTCGTTTTTAATTTGATTGACGAATTTGTGACTTCATTTTCGGCGATCTCATTAGTACCGGAAAAAAACTATCAACAATACACATAAAAACTATTATTATTACTCAAAAAAATTTATCACTGTCATTGTATGTTAAACTAAGTATCACTGTTATACACATAAACTATCACTATTATGTATAAAAATTCTCACTGTAACACTATTAAATTATCACTGGTATAAAAAGAAAAAAATATCATTTAATACACATAAAAACTACCATTGTTATTCAGAAAGACTATCAATGTTACTCATGAAAACTATCACTTTCATTGTTATACGCATAAACTATCAATGTTATGAAGAAAAAACATTATTAATGTTACGCAAAAAATATATCGTTATCACTAATGAAAACACAATTTCTATCTAAAAAAGTTTCTGGTCAACGTATTCTTCAAAATGGATCATATTGAATTAGGGTTCATAGTGTGAACCTGATTCAAAAAATATTAGTGAAATTGCTTTACAAATCACATCACCTTCTCTCTGCGCCGTCGCCGTTTTTTTATGTCGAATCAAAATCAAGGGGTGTTTAAATGTTTGTCGGATTCACCACATCTATTAAAACTCGAATATATGTTCTGTGAATCTGATATTTTCCACACAAATTTTTATCATAAAACACTTGATTGGTTTGGATGAAAATTCCTATAATATGATAAGAAATTTTTTTGGGTAAGTCGTTGTTACTATTTAAGGACGAAACTATTTTCGTTGAGAATTCTGTAGGCATATAAGAATACTTGTAGCGTTTTTACCTTCAATTTGTTAATGGTCACATATAGGCAATATACAACAAGACTGCATTTCACTTTCATATACATAAATCATAACCGGGAAACTGATAAAAAAAAACCCAATACAAAATGTAGAGAAAAATAAACTTATTACTGCACATATTCAATGTAAGAATATATAAGCATATTTTGAAATGGATGTTTGATTCTCTTGTGGAGTCATCCGTGTTTAGAGTATAGAGTGTTCTGTGAGGCAGTTATGGCAATTCCACTCACCCCACTCATGTCCCCTACACTTTGGACAAACCCTTTTTCCTTTGTTTTATTTCACTCTCTCTGCCCTGATATTGCTACATATTCTGAACAAATATATACTACAACTTATCAATTTAAAAAAATTAAATAAATTCAAGTACAATAAACCAAATTAGACGGTTTTTTACATGAAATTAGGGCATATACACCAAATTAGAGGATTAAGAAAAATCAGTTGACAGAATTTCAGAATCTAAATCTGAAGTTATCAATTAAAAAAATTATATAAATTCAAGTACACGATTACATGAAATTAGGGCAAATAAACTAAATTAGAAGGGTTTTTACATGAAATTAGGGCAAATAAACCAAAGTAGAAGGTTAAAAAAATCACCTGACTGAATTTGAGGATCTAAATCAACGGCTAGATCATCTCTGGTAATATTGGCATCCTTTTGTTGATGCATTCTATGTAACCGCGACACACCGACATCAAAATGAATTAGGACTGGAATTTAGACAAGAACGGCGACAGTGATTGAACCCACTAGGGTTTCACTTTCTTCCCCCTTTTATAGGGGACGCATGAACATTCCAGAATTGTTCGCATTCCCTAAAATTTTTTTAACTTGAGGGCTCTATATGAAAACCTGATGGCATGTAGGGATGCATTTGCAAATAGATACGAAACCACCTTGGTTTCTTGTGCCCTTTTTATATATACAAGTGCAAAGCTATCTACGGGGTGCGTGTTTCTTTGTCTCCTTTTTTTTTTTTTTAATTTATAATATTACTCCATAATATTATTAAATTTGGAAATACGTGTATATTTCATTGTGTGTGTACAATGTACAGGGCTGCAAATATATACAAGAAATAACCAAGCCTAAAAGGAAAGGATATGTACATAATGATAGTCAACTAATCTTCATATGATTTGCGGAAGTGATGGAAGATTAATTATGAGACAATTACGGAAGATTAATTATGAGATAATTACGAAATTAATTTCCAAGACTCCTCCTCAAGTTGGCGTGTGTAGATTTCGAACACCCAACTTGCCACGTAAGAACTGAAAACGATCAGAACCGAGAGCCTTTGTAAAAATGTCTGCCACTTGGAGATCCGTAGATATTTTGCAAGGTTTAATATCACCACTCTCAACTCGCTCGCGTATAAAATAACAATCCATTTCAACATGCTTAGTGCGTTCATGAAAAACGGGGTTGACAGCAATGTGACGAGCAGCTTGATTATCGCAAAATAGGGGTGTGGGACCACATTGTTTTGCCTTTAAATCGTGAAGGAGCCAACGTAGCCATAATATCTCACTAACTGTGGTGGCCATTGCTCGATATTCCGCTTCAGCAGAGGAATGAGAAACTACTGACTGCTTTTTAGTTCGCCAAGATACAGGAGAGCCACCAAGTTTAATGAAATAACCGGTGCTAGAACGTCTAGTGAAGGCACAACTGAGAAAATTCCGTCTCATCTAAAAGCTCGAGCTTATAGAGAGGGTCGGGAATAATCTATTTATTTAATTTCCCTCAACACTCCCCCTCACTCGTGGGCCGAATCATTGCCTCTGCTCTCTGGAGAGGAGGCCCAACAGAGTGGACAATTTAAATGGGTGGAGTGCTTCCACGGGAATCGAACCCACAACCTGGGCTCTGATACCATGAGAGAATTCCGTCTCATCTAAAAGCTCGAGCTTATAGAGAGGGTCGGGAATAATCTATTTATTTAATTTCCCTCAACAACAACCTCCCCAATCAACATCACAATATGCTTCCAAGTTCATATCTCCACTTGCCGGTAGAAAAAGGCCTTGTCCAGGTGTCATTTTGAGATATCGTAAAACACGGGTGGCAGCATCCATATGTGATTGGCGTGGAGCATTAAGAAACTGACTCAGTTGACTCACTGAATATACAATATCCGGCCTTGTGACTGTAAGGTATAGTAATCGACCAACAAGGCGCCTATACTGAGAAGGGTTTACCTCTGGAGTAGAATCCTCTTTATGAAGTTTGAGATTTTGCTCCATTGGAAAAGAGCTAGGGCGGCCAGCTTGCAAACCACTCTCTTCAAGTATATCTAAAGTGTATTTTGTTGACTTAAGACGAAACCTTCAGATGAGCGAGCGACTTCGATTCCCAAAAAATATTTCAAACTTGATCTTTGTATTATACCTGGGTAGAATCAAATGCTATGAATTAAAAAGAAGTTCATAGCATGAATCAAGTCTATACAAAATTTTGTCTACTTATACATGTATAAATGTGTTTAGGGTACATGTATACATGTTGAGTTCCCCCATCTTGACACTTTGTGATCAGAAAATTATTTGAGACATATAGAATGATGCCTTAGAGTGGGAAATGCACTAGTAATTTTCATGAAATTGATGAATCGAGTTTTTCATCGGTACTCGAATCAATTTGTCATCGTGTTCAATTATTACTTACGAGTATCTTCATGCAATAAGGAACCACAGGAGAAACATCTCATGATTTTTTTGGAAACAATAAGAACTTAAAAACTTTATGCAAAGTTCGGCAAATGTGAATTTTGGATCCAATAAGTTATATTTTTGGGACACAAAATCTAAAAAAATGGAATAGAATAGATCCTGCAAAGTTGGATGTCATAATGGATTGGAAAGCCTAGTTAATGTCAAGAAAATTCGGAGTGTTCTTAGATTAATGGGCTACTACAAGACATTCTCGCAATACTTCCCAAGGATAACAAAAAAATTAACTCAGTTAACCACGAAAGCGAAAAGTTTGTTTGGACGCTTGCTTGTAAGGAAATTTCCAAAAATTGATGTAGAGATTAACTTCCTCACGGGTATTGACTGTCCCTCAATACAATCGATGTTTGCACCAAATAATTGTTAATTTACGTGTATCATGTATTTTGAAGTCCGGCGACTAATCTTCAATAAATAAGAAGATCTTATAAATCACCAACAGGACTTATAAAAAACATGATTAGCATTTTTTATCCACAAATACACGCATGTATATAAAAATACGTACGCAGATATAACATTGATGATTAAATGTGTAACCTCAGCTTCACTTATATGTAAATGTTGGGGTGGCGGCGGCGGCATGAAAATTACGAGATAAAATTACAAAGAAATGAGATACACAAAAACTACAAACGGCCGATATATATGGCCTATAGACTAAGGGTCCGTTTGGTACAGCTTATAAGCTCTTAAACAACTTATAAGTTGTTTAAGAGCTTATATGCACCTTAATTTTGTTTGGCAAAATAAGATGTTTAGCATCTTATAAGATCTCAAAAAAAGCTCTTTAGAACTTATAAGCTTTAAAAAAATAAGTTGGGATATCCAAACTTATTTTATCAAAATTATATAAGTTCTACCCTATCTCAACACATCCCGTCCAAACCCGACCCGAATTCAATTCAACCTGTCCCGTTTTCTGCGAAAAAAATTAGAACATAAAAATATGTTCGAAATAAAAAAAGTTATGTTCAGAAAAAAAAATCGAAAAAAAATAATTTTCAAAAAAAAGAGAAAAAATATTTTCAAAAAATTCGGAAAAAAAAATTATTTTCGAAAACAAAATATTTCGAAGAAAAATCTATTTTCAGAAAAAGTTATTTAAAAAAAAAAAAGTTTCAGAAAGACTACAACTAAAAACGACCATGACTACTAGAAATTCTTTTGGCTTTATCACATGCACTCTCACACATAGAGCTAGCAATTCGGGCCGTCCGACCCAACCCAGCCCATCGGGCCAATTGATGTTCTTGGGCTGCGTCGGGCAGGCCCAAATTCTCATTGAGCCTGTAAAAGTGTAGTCCAGCCTAACCTTACATGGGCTAGCGGCCAGCGGGCCAGCCCGACCCAGTGTCCAAATTTTTATTTTTTTTATTAAATAAATATACGTGAATTAAATTTAATTTTTTGAAGAAAAAAATTAGCATAAAAAAATTATTATAGACATCTGAAGTCCTTTTCTCATGCACAAGGATTGTATTAAATCGAAACACATAATTTAAAAATAGATTTTTAAATGCTCCATATTAATAATCTATATTTGAAAATGGGATTAAATTTTTTGTAGCCCAATAACTTTGGACTGATTTCTGTAGGTACCAATTTATAATATTTTCCCCATATGTTTCAACTTTTTTTTTATTTTAGCCCTCAAAATCGGTCAAATCGGTTAGTCAATAGGTAACCGCCTATGTGGCATTTCATTTTTAATTCTCCTTTATTTTTTATCCGCCACGTGTTTATTTATTAATTTCATTATATTTTTATTTTTAATCAATATTATTAACCGGTTTCGGGGCAGTTCGATTTTTTGAATCGAGTCGGGTTTAGGTCAATTTTTTAATTAATACACGGGTCGGGTTATAATCGACCCGAAAGTATATTGGCTTTTTTAAACATTATTTACCTGCCCAGGTAATCGATAACTTTACCAATATCACCAAAATCAAGAATATTTCAAATTGCTTGGTTATTAACTCGTGTATAGCTGTTCGGTCATACCATCATTTTACAAGAACATGCTGAAATGTTTCAAGTTGTGTATTCGGAACATAACTGACGACTCCTTTTTTCCATGATTAACTGAAAGATAATCTTTGTGTATTTGGAAGAAAACTTAATCCCTTTCTTTTATGCTCAAGGTACGTACATCTCATTTTGTTTTGCTTCTAAATCTCTTTTGGTTTACTTAATTAAAATCAATGCACTTTATTTCTCTAATAAAATCATTTCCAATAACAATATATAAATGCTATTGTGTACTTAATTATTGTCTCAAATAACATTGATTAACTTCCCTCTATAAAGTCGATGACCTTTTAATTAATTTTAACATCAATTTTATTTTTTTATTGGTGCGTACATCATCAAGTAGAAACCAGATTAAATCTATCCCAAACAGCGTTGGTTTAATTTAGATCCTCAAATTCAGTCACGTGCAAATAGTTTAACGTTAGTGAAAAGTCAAGAAAAAAGATGGAGGCAATTATACCACAAGGACAGTGCTCAAAATTCAGTGATTGCAATAAGTACTGTTTGGATCATAACTATTAATCAAGAGCATGCGGAATATGCGGATACACTACACCACTTTATCATGAGCCTAAAAACTATTTTTGTTGTTGCATTGTATAATGATTAATATAAGACAAAAACTCATATGAGATGGTCTCATGCATGAGACGGGTATAACTTAGCACAAATAACATACACCCCTCTCAAAGTGTTAAAGGGTACGTCAATGTCCAACTTATGTCCCGTCTCACCGTGAGACCCTCTCATATAAATGTGCCTCTTAATGTATATGTAACAGCTATGTATTGTATGCATCCAGGTATACCGTGCACTCATAGTGCATTTTAGAATAGTGTGACTTGTTATGTTGAAAAATGCAAGTTATTCACACTGAATCATGCAACTATTAATATGGAAAAAAAATTACACGGTTCAATGTAAATAAGTTGCACTTTTCAATATAACAAATCGCACGATTTTAAAATACATATGATTGCACGGTGCACCTGGGTGTACATGATACCCACTCGTATGTAACAACCATGTTACCCACGACAAGGAAAACTTCTAGCCCTGTTGTTTTTGATACTTGGATCTAAACTTATTTTCATCATTGTTGATTTCTTAACCTTGTACTCGGACTTCTGGTGATTTTTGCAACTCTTTTGATGGGAAATCATGTCTTTTTTAGTGAAATGAAAATTATATATATAATATATACATGCTTATTTACTTCCAAGACTTACATTACAGAACACCTTCTTCTTTAAGGATTGTGTCAATTGTATTGAGTTGATGATAATGCATGTGTGAGTGAAAAGTAGTGATATCATTATATTGAGTTGTATGAAAATTAAGTGCATAAGCATGCTATATAGAGGTTGATGTGTATTGAGATTAAGAAATAAATGTGCCCATCTAAAATTAGGCTTATGTTTTTAACGTGTCAATCGAAAATAAGGGCGTAAGTGCATTATAGAGGTAAATAGGGATTTAAACCAAAATCATCCCATAAATTGCACTTTTATTGAAATGATTTCATAATTATCAACTTTTTTAATTTAGTTTTATATGTATTCAATTTGATCCAATTTAGTCTCAAACTGCAGTAAAATAAGTACGTATACATTTATTTTTTTCATTCATTATATCTCCTCCTTTTTTTCGTTCATTATCCCTCCTATTAATATAAAATAATTATGTAAAAACTATAATTAATTTAGTCGTATTTTAATAATTAATTTTAAACAAGAAATAAATCATTATTAATTTAAATTTATTATAAAATCAATCAAATATAAAAATATAAAATAAGAATAATAAGTGTAGAAAAATGAGCTAAAGAATGAAGATGAATTTGAATGCAGTGGTCCAGAGGACAACTCAGTCAACAAGTGAGGGAGAGTATTAGGAAACTATATAATGAATTAATTACACATCTCTTTACAAATTTCAACTTTAAGATGAGATGTAATTCTTTCATTACACTTATATACACTAATACCATAACACTTATATATTAATATCATAAGGGACCACTTGGAGTGCTATTCGAAAAAAGGGTTGTCCAAGTGGAGCTCTCCAAGCTCAAATATGTAGTAGTGAGTTTACAAGAGTATTAATATTAATTTATAAGTGTAATGATATTTCATACTATGAACAAGTTTCGCAAAAGATCGTTTGTGTTGATATAAAGTAGTATTGGACTTCAGTATAAAGTGGGGATAAGGACTAAGATGGATTGAGGCTCTGTTGTAAAGTAGAGATAAGGATTGAAGATGGACTGAAGTCACATTTATTGTACATTCCCTTTTCCTATATGAAGGCTAATAGGATTTATTATTATTTCCCTAAGATGTATGGGGCGATGAATGAATTACACACCTTTCTACAAGTTTCGACTTTTAGATGAGATTGAATTATTTCGTTACACTTATACACTAATATCATAATATTTATAAACTAATATCATAACATTAAATGCTACAGGTATTAGTTTATAAGAGTAATAATATTAATTTATGAGTGTAATAATATCAACTTTATGCTATGAACAAGTTTTAAAAAAAGAGATATTGATATAAAGTAGTGTTGGACTTTAGTGTAAAGTGGGGAGAAGGACTAAGATGGGTTTAGACTTTATTGTAAAGTAGAGATAAGGATTAAAGATGGAATGAAGTCACTTTAATTGTACAATCTCTTTTCCTTTGTGAAGGCAAATATGATTTATTATTATTTCTGTAAAATATGTGGGGTTTTTCTTGGGGGGTGGGGGGGAGGGGGGTGATGTTTGGTTCCAAGGAGTAATTCTCTTATCTCTATTTTTTTTTAAGAATGAAATATTAATAATAATATCTATTATATTAGTTTATTATATTTTTTAATATTTTTCGGGTTATACTTAGATTTCATTAATTTTTTCAAATTATTTTTTTTAATTATGGACCATAATTGGTGAAAATGACCGATTTCGTGAAGCCAAATTCCTACGAGACTAAATATGCAATCAATCCGAGTCACTCATAGTGAATAATTTTTAATGGTTTTAAGTGTAAGACGTTTTGAAAACGTTTAAAAGAACCCTATGAATTGAGAATCTATTAAGATCAATGTACTTTTACTCTTGGAAGTATTTTGGAAATTTAAGATTACTTTAAATAAGTCACATCATGATTGGAATGTAGAATTTGAATATGTAAAGAACGTCAAAAATCAACATTTTAAAACCCTAATTGAGCAAACTTATGAAAGATCTGTTACGTGAGTGATGTGCATTGTCTTTAGACTTTAAGACAACATATATGAATTCATCGCTAAAATTAATATTAATTATTAGAATTGTGAAATTCAAATAATGGTTAAGAATGAATGAACGACTAAAACGTGAGAAAACTGAGCTAGCTAGGTGACGTGCGACATAAACGGCAACCCAAGTCTAGTGCATTGAGGCCACAAAGGCGGGTATTTCGAATTCAGGGTGTTACAACATGGTATTAAATTTCATTTTAAATCTTGTTTAAATGTCTGCTTGTAACGAAAGTTTCCAAAAATTGAAGAAGAGATTAACTTCGCCGGTGTAGATTATCCCCCAATGGAACCGGTGTTTGCACCTACTTGAAGTCCGACGACTAATCTTCAATACATAATATTAAGTCTTATAAATCACTAGCAAGGTCGACTCTCTACTAATATTTTTTAAATAAACATGTACAATATTTTCTATATACGAATACACACCCACGGATACGTACGTACATATACATTACATTTATGATTAAATGTAACCTCAGCTTCATTTATATATTAGTGGCGACGGCGTCGCATCGTAAATTTTTTGAGATATATAATTTTTATTACAACAAAATAAGGTACACAAAAACTACAAACGGACCATGAGTGCTAGAAATTCACACTCTTTCTCTCACAATTTTCTCCTAATTAAAGTTGGGGTTATTTTTCAAAACACTCACCAACTAATTATACATTGAGGACGTGTGAGTGACGGTGAAAACTTATCCGAATATTCATAAGCTTCATATAAAAGGAGGAGGTAAAACCCTAAAATACTCACACCGCCTCCATTCCATCTCAATCTCTCTACATTTTATATCTGCAGGTAAATCTCATTTTATTTATGCTATAAAATATATTTGTTTCGTTTCAACAATTTTTACATTCTTGTTATTAATTTTATGCTGGCTGAGTTGAGTATATAGATAACTATATATCATTTTCCTTTTGTTATTGATTTTAGGAATAAGCATCAGCTGAAATCGATGATATAGCAACCAACTTGCAGCCGCTTCTTGTGTCATTCTGGCTAAAATGACTAAATTAACCCTCGAGTACTAGAAAATAGCGATAATTTGTTGTGAAATCCCCGTCTCTTTTTTCGGGCTAGGGGTACAAGTTTTCCTTCTTGTTGGTGGCATGGTTGTTACAGATTTCTTATTTCTTCGGTTCATCTACAAAACAAAAAATAGTCTCAAATATGTGGAGTTCATAAATTAAACTCAAAAGTTTAACCAGGTGAACTCTACATATGTTACCTTAATATTAAAGTTATTTTTTGTTTTGTAAATGAACCGCGGGAATAAGATATCTGTAATAACCATGCTACCAACAAAATGGAAAGCTTCTACCCCTACGCCCCAGGGAATAAACGGGGATTTTGCAACAATTCTTGCTATTTGTTAGGATTTGAGATCGAGTTTAATCATATGATAACCTGCAGGGTGAGTTTAGTCAGGATACTCCACAGGAAGCGGCGCATTTTTGAGTGTCGGCACTGCAATCACAAGAAAGAAGATGTGATGTTTTGATTGTAACTCTGAGAAAATGCAATTGAGAAGATGTTTATTACCTTTTTTTTTTTGAAAATAGAACCAATTAGTACTTGTAATGTGAGTATTTGGAGGTTTTCACGGGTTGGATTCTATTGAAATTATGTTTCTCTATTTCGTACTCCCTCCGTCCTATTTTTTATTATCCGGTTACTGTATACACGGAGATTAAGAAAAAGTAGGAGATAATAGTATTAAATAGTATAAAGTGGATAAAGTGGGTTTGGTGGAGGAAAATAATAGTATTAAATGGTGTAAAATGAGTTTGGTGGAAAGAAATAATAGTATTAAATAGTATTGAAAATTGTTTTATTTCCTTTTTAGGAAATGACCAAACAAAATTAGGACGGCTATTTACAGAAAGTGGACAATCAAAATTAGGACAGAGGGGGTATCATTTATTTCGAGTTGATTTCAATTTGTTTTATTACTCATTGTTACTGCATATTTTTTTAGTGCATTCAGGGGAATAACTTGAGAATTAACAATATTACAATGAGATTTGCATCATCGAGTGGAACTCAGATTAGATCTAATTAGAAGGACGTTGGTCGTTAAATTCAGTCCGACGATAGAACCTACAAACTATCACAGGAAAAAGAAAGATTTGTGATGAGATGAGTCAGTTCATACAGAGATTCGTTCTGACTTAAAGTAGGGCCCCCAGTAATGGACGGTAATTTTTGATTCCAATTGATTAGTCAATCATTGGACTGGATAAACGAATTATAGAAAGAAAAAAATTATACTACCATAACCTGATGGGATTTAAATCAAAATGGTCATGTAACTTTGCACTATTGAAAAGGTCATGTATATATCACATGTTTCAATTTAGTCTCGTATGTTTTCAATATGTGTCGATTTAGTCCCAATTTGCTAGAGACCAGTCAAACTACCCCAAAACGACGTCGTTTTTGGGGAGTGTGATACACGCGCCCCTAATTTTGATCGGGACTCAACATTTTCCGGCGAAAATTAGGGGCGCGTGGCGGCCACGGGTCTAAAACGACGCCATTTTGGATGATATTGGTCGACTTTCGGCAGTACGGGACTATATCGGCACACATATTGAATACATACGGGACTAAATTGAAACAAGTGATATATATGGGACATTTTCAATAAAGATGCAGAATTATGGGACATTTTTTATTTAAATCCCATAACCTGATGAACCATAAAAAAGATTTAGAAGTCAATATTTTGCCCAACCAATAATAGTTAAGGGAAAATTATATTTTTAGGACACTAATTATGTGAGTGTGGCAAAAGAAGAACACTTAAGTTTTTGGGTGAACACTAAGTTTTTGGGTTGGCAAAAAAAAGGACATTAAATTCTGGAACAGGCAAAATAACACTAAATTCTCGAATTGGCATTAGTAAGGCGTTAAGTTTTTAATTTTGCTAAATTGGGCCCGGAAACACCTAAAATAATTTATAAAATTATAAATATATAAGATATGATAATAATTTAAATATATATATATATATACACAATTAAAATTGTCAATATTATTGTTTAAATCAAATATTATTTATTAAATTGGAAAATATTACAATACAAAATAAACTAAAAAATTTGATTTTTTTTTGGAAAATAATTAATTTTTTCAAAATACATTTAAATAAAACCTGGATTTATGTAAAAAATTATACATCAGAAAAAATTTGCAAATTATTATAAAATTATAAATAATCAGAATACTAATTATATTTAATTTTTGAAAAAAAAATTATTAAATAATTCAAAAAAAATTATTTTATATTATTTGGTTTTAAAAAAAAATTAAATTAAAAATTTTAATTTTTTTTATATTTTAAATTACTATCATATTTTATTTATAATCTTATAAACTATTTTTGGTGATCACCCATTTTGTACTAAAGTATTGAAAATTTGGTGTCCTTAATTCTTTTGCTCGTTGGAGAGTTTATTGTCTTTGTTTTGCCAATTCAAAAGCTCGGTGTCCTTTTTTTTCCGGCTCGAAAATTCAGTGTCTTTTTTTGTCACACTCCTATAATTGGTGTCCTAAAAAGATCATTTTCCCTAGTAGTTGGCTTCAAAAGTCCAATAAAGACATAAAGTCTCTATATAGTGGGAGTTCACCAGGCTTCCCGATTTTGTATTATTTCTTACGTTTTTTCTTCGGCTTTCAAGTGTTTGAACTCCCGATCTTGTGTTTCTTTTTAGGATAAATTCTGGTATCATTCTTTAGACATTAAAAACATTTACTTAAAAGGTCCTGAAGCTGGAATTGCCAAATTAGGTCATCCAAAATTCCGGTATCATTCCGATTCTTCTTAAACAAATTTTATGGTTTTCGGAGCTTTTAAATCCATAATTCTTTTCATAAATGTATTAAATAACTTCTTAACTCTTTAATAGTTACTATATATATATATATATAACATTCAGTATATCAGTAATTTAAAGTTACTAAACTGTTCATGAAGCTTAATGGAGTCGTTAAGCTCCGTGTTAGGGTTATCTTGCTCCAAAATGTGTTTTACGTGTCCTTAACATAAGTTAGTGTGATTAGGTCTCTCAGGTCATCCAAAAATCACCAAATTTGACCAAAACTAAACTATGAAGTACATAAACCATCTATGGCAAAGAATAGGATAAATAGTTGGAACTTGATAAACGAATGGATGAGAGATCCAAAACCTCTGTTTCTTCTAGTTTTCGAGTTGTAAACTTTCTGTTGTTTTGTATCTTGTATCTCGGGCATTTCTGATGCTCCTTTTTCTAATAAATTTTTGCCTTTTTCCAAAAAAAAAAAAAATAAACATTTGGAGCAGTTTCTTGCTCTTAAATGCCTCAAAAGAAAAGGTGTGATCGCAAATGGATCTTAGGCTTTAGAACGAAGCACTTTGGGCAAGAGTTTGAATTTTACTATGCGGATTAATTTTTGTATCGACTCAACGTTGTTAAAGTGAAGTTTGTGAAGAGTTTACATCCATTTGCAAATTGTGTTATCAAGTCTTCTATTGCACTTTTGGTCCCACCAACCAGGCTATGTTTTCAATTTGGTTCCACCTCTGCCAATATAGTCCCACAAGAATTTTAATTTGCAAATGTGATCCCGCTGTTACGATTTCCGTTAAATCAACTTGCAAATGTGGTCCCATAAGTTATGAGACATAATTAATACTTAATTAAGGCTTAATCATTTTTCAACCAATTGCAGTTTTAGTCCCATACTTTAGGAAACATAATTAACACAAAATTAACTAATTAAATTGTCTCAATCAATTGCACATATGGTCTCATAGGTTCAAAACACTCAAAATTCTTGCCTCCAATTTTTTACTCTGCACCTGTTTTTCAACTAATACTTTATAGTAGAACAACTAATACTTTATAGTAGAACAACTAATACTATCAAACTAATACCTTATATTGAAAAGACTAATACTGTTCAAAATTACAACTAATACTGTTCAAAATTACAACTAATACTGTAAAATTGGTTACACCAGACTTTGTCATCTCTGGGGATAAAGGATACTCCAAATCCAGCCCTTCCATGAGCTCCCATGTGTTGATAACCGAATCTTGGGATAGAGGATCCTCCGAATTCCCAAAATCGTGAACCGCCTCTCCTGACCCGACGAATTCGCGAAATCCACGCCATTGAAACTCCGATTTGAATGCGAATTCGAATGCCAGGAAGATGAATTCCTCTGTTTCGCCTGATTCCAACATCCCTGAATTGGGACTTTATGAAGCAACACATCTGAAGCATCACCATTTCCAGGTTGTTGCAAATTAGAATTTACCAACAAATTAAAAATACCATCTTCGAAATACCAGAAACTTTCAAATATATTTAATGAAATAACTAAAGTTGTTTAAAAATACTCACAAAATGCAAAATTGTATGCAGGTAAAACTAATTTATATGAGACTTTGTTTTAAAAGTTATATCTCCCATGTTCATATAAAATATATATATTCCTGCCCAGATCTACTTGTCTTGGAAACAAGTGAAAGGATGCAATAAAATTGGTAGAATAATAATTAGTCAAAGCAACCAGGCTGTATTTCGAATCGATTGCAATTAATGCTATATATATATATATATATATATATATATATATATATATATATATATATATATATATATATATATATATATACCTAGATCAAATTGGAGGAATAAGTTAGTTTTGGATATCAATGATGAGTAAATTATTAATGCACATTTTGTGGATTGTTTTGATGATGACCTCCATTGCGAATGCAAGATTAATTGTGGATATGAAATAGGAAGAAGCAGCGATTACTTCGCTCGGCGGCAGTAGAACCAGTACCGGTGGAAGTCCCAACCATCCTTAATATACCTCCATTTCTTCTCTCATCCTAAGTCATCGGGTTTTTTTTTTGGTATTAAATAAAATTGTGTTGTATGGTCTGTTTGTATTTAATTAAGTGGAGATTAATAAATGTTTTTAATTTTTATATCTATCTTCTTTTGTTGTATTCTTTACTCATTATTAGCATATATATATATATATATATATATATATATATATATATATATATATATATATCTTCTTTTGTTGTATTCTTTACTCATATATATATATATAAGAATTGTTTGTAGAGATGTACGTTTTGTGTAGAGTCAAAATCATTTCATAACTTTTCACTTTTTTTGAAATCGTCATTTTTTGGAATGATTATAAACTAAGACTGAGAGGTGTTGCTCGAATCACGGATTTGTTTGCTATCCAGATCCATCAAATCTAGGGTTTCTTCTTCATGTTCCAATGGCAGATCAGCGTTCATGTTCAAATCTAGGGTTTCTTCTAAAAATTATTATTCTTCAATTTCCTCCTAAAAAATATAACCATTACTAATTTATAAATTATCCACATACACTAATTTCCACACATCAACACTACATTATACTAATACCTTCAGTGGTATCAGAGCCCCGTTAAATTTTTAACTGGGCGTAAACTAGCTTCCGCATACCCAATAATTTTCTATTGTCATTTCCAAGCTTACAAAAATGTCCCTATCAAATAACTCTCAAATTCCAATTCCAACTTTCTCAGGAGAAAACTATAACTATTGGGGCATTAAAATGAAGACATATTTTATGTCCCAAGGTCTATGGGAAATCGTTGAGAAGGGATACACTATCCCCGAAGATACGTCTTCTTTGTCTACGGCAGACAAAGAAAAACTAGACAAAAATATGGAGAAGGATAGTTTGGCTCTCTACGTATTGCAAATAGCTATGGCGGAGTCTCTATTTCCAAGGATTAGTGGAGCTACGTCGTCGAAAGAAGCTTGAGATACTTTGAAGGAGGAATATCAAGGCAGTGATAAGGTACGCAACCTCAAACTCCAAACACTTAGAAGAGATTTGGAGAATTTGAAGATGACAGAATTTGAGACCGTAAAAGATTACTACACTCGATTAAGAGAAGTAATTAATGAAATGAAAGCATATGGAGAAAATATTATTGAGAAGAGAATAGTAGAAAAGATACTAGTTACTCTTCCAGCTAAATATGATCCAATCGTCCACTACGACAGAAGAGACTAAAGACATAGATAAATTGTCTGTGACAGAATTAATAGGCTCACTTGAAGCTTATGAGAAAAGATTGAGTATGCGTGAAAATGAATCTATAGAAAATGCATTTCAATCTAAATCAATATACAGTCTCAGAATTATAGAAATGGTGGGAGAAAAATTGAAGAAAACAATAAAAATAAAAATCAAGGTAGTAATAATTATCAAAGAAAGGACAAATATCCACCATGTGGAATTTGTAAGAAGACCAACCATCTTGAAAGAGATTGTTGGAACCGAGACAAACCACAATGTAAAAGTTGTGGAAAGTTTGGTCATCTGGAGAAAGATTGTCGCTCTAAACTCAAGCACCAAGCTAATTACACTGAGGAGGAGGATAACAGAAACAACTTGTTCTATGCGTACCATATTGCATCTGAAGTAATGAACGACACTTGGTTCCTGGATAGCGGCTGCAGTAACCATACGACAGGAGACGAGAAAATTTTCCAGAACATCGACAGATCAATCAAATCACAAGTGAAGCTCGGGAATGGAGCTCTAGGAGGCGTCGAAGAAAAGGGCACGATCGCCGTTAATACCAAGAAAGGTACGCGACTCATCCACGATGTACTACTGGTTCCTAAGCTCGACACGAATCTTCTCAGCGTGGGTCAGATGATGGAGAGAAGATATTCTCTACTATTCAAAGGAGACACATGCAAGATATATGACGACAAAAATAAACATGAAGAAATTTCTGTAGTAAAAATGCAGCAACAAAGAAACTTCCCTATCCGCTGGCAATATGTCGAGGCAGCACTAAAAGCCCACGAAGATCAATCCTGGCTATGGCACCGAAGGTTCGGGCACTTCAACTTCCACGAATTAAAGATTCTCCACCAGAAGAATATGATGAAGGATCTTCCAGCTATCCAAGCGAACGGTGATGTCTGCGAGAGATGTACACCAGAAGCCATTCCCTTCAGGACAAACATGGAGAGCGAAGCAAATCTTGGAGCTGGTACATACAGATGTTTGCGGCCCAATGAGGACACCGACATTCTAAAAGAACAGGTACTTCATCCTTTTCATTAATGACTATACAAGAATGACGTGGGTATACTTCATGAAAGAAAGATCGGAGGTCTTCAATATCTTCAAGAAATTCAAGAATCTGGTCGAGAACCAAAGTGGTCGACGAATCAAAGTCCTATGAAGCGATAGAGGGACAGAATACACCTCTAACGCATTCAAAAAATTGTGTGAGGAGGAAGGAGTCAATCATCAACTGACAGTTGGCTACGCTCCAGAGCAGAACGGCGTGTCAGAAAGGAAGAATAGGACGTGATGGAGATGGCTAGAAAAATGCTAGCAAAGAAAAATATGCCTAAATATTTTTGGGCAGAAGCTGTATACACTGCGGTCTACGTACTAAACAGGTGTCCAACCAAGGCGGTTCAGAACAAAGCACCAATTGAAGCGTGGAGTGGACGAAAGCCATCAGCTCAACATCTGAAGATCTTTGGAAGCATCTGCTACGTGCACATCCCAAAAGAGAAGAGACACAAACTAGAGGAGAAGACGGGGAAAGGTATTTTTCTCGGTTATAGCTCTCAGTCTAAAGGTTATCAAATCTATAGTTTTAAAAATAAGAAGCTAATCATCAGTCGAGACGTTGAATTTGATGAGAATGCAACATGGAATAGGGAGGAAGAAAAAATTGAAAGACAAAATATCATGCTACCACAACTACGACGTCCTACCGAACCACGAGAAGAAGAGGAAGATGAAGCAGAAGGACCAAAAGAAGATCCAGAACCTTCTAGTCCAAGGACACCTACGCCATCACCAGTCTCAATTGAAGAAGAATCATCTCCAGAATCACCACCAAGAAAAATAAGACAACTTAGAGAAATTTACGAGACCTGCAACTTTGTAACACTGGAGCCCGAAAGCTTTGAAGTTGCCATCAAAGAAAAAGAATGGATAAAAGCCATGGAAGAAGAAATCAAGATGATCGAGAAAAATGAAACATGGGAGTTGGTGGATCTACCAAGCAACAAAGAAGTCATCGGAGATAAATGGGTGTATAAAACAAAGCTCAACCCAGATGGCTCAATCCAGAAGCACAAGGCAAGGCTGGTAGCTAAAGGTTACTCGCAAAAACAAGGAATTGACTACGACGAAACTTTCGCTCCAGTGGCCCGGCTCGACACCATTCGAGCACTCGATCGCCCTAGTTGCACAAAGAAGATGGAAGATCTACCAGCTTGATGTGAAATCAGCATTCCTTAATGGATATCTTGAAAAAGAGATCTATGTGAAACAACCTCAAGGGTTCGTGATACAAGGACAGGAAGACAAAGTCCTCAGGTTGAAGAAAGCACTCTATGGTCTAAAACAAGCCCCACGAGCCTGGTATAGTAGAATCGGCAACTGCTTCACAAAGTTTGGATTCAGGAGGAGCCTGAGTGAGCATACACTATACATCAAGACCCAAGGTATGAAAGATACACTCATTGTCTCTCTATATGTTGATGATCTTATAGTCACAGGAAACAATGAGACAATGATTAAGGAGTTTAAAGAAGACATGATGAAGACGTTAGAGATGACCGATTTGGGCTTAATGCATTATTTTCTCGGTATTGAAATAAATCAAAGGGAAGACGGTATATTTATCTCACAGAAGAAATATACCGATAACTTACTAAAAAGGTTCAAGATGGAAGGGTGCAAGACAGTAGCCACTCCACTTGACAACTCTAAAGCATTACAAAAAGAAGATGGCTCACCAAAGGCAGATATCTCAACATTTCGAAGCCTTATTGGAAGCTTACTCTATCTCACAGCAACTCGACCGTATATAATGTACGCGACGAGCTTCCTATCAAGATTTATGCAGAATTCAAGTCAGATTCACAATGGAGCAGCAAAGCGAGTACTCCGATATCTTCAAGGAACTAAGAACTTCGGCATCTGGTATGAATCAACACCCAACTCAAAGTTAATTGGCTATACTGACAGTGACTGGGCAGGTTCAGTTGACGACATGAAAAGTACGTCAGGTTTCGCATTCACGATGGGCTCAGGAATATTTTCTTGGGCATCTAAAAAGCAAGCAACAGTTGCACAATCATCAGCAGAAGCGGAGTATATAGCAGCGACAATGACTACAAGTCATGCAAAGTGGTTGAAATATATACTTGAAGATATGGGAGAGCCACAATACAACGCCACAAAAATCTACTGCGACAGTAAATCGGCGATAGCAATGGCAAAAAATCCAGTGTTCCACAGCAAAACCAAACACATCAAGATCAAGTACCACTTTATACGAGAGGCAAAAGCAAATAAAGAAATCGAGTTGGAGTATTGCAAAACTGAAGAACAGCTAGCAGACATCTTTATAAAAGCACTACCGCGTGGAAAGTTTGAGACACTACGAGAAAGAATTGGAGTCACACAAATATGCATCAAGGAGGAGTATTAGAAGATGATACATATTTGTAGAAGAATCTAGTAGAGAGGAAGATTCTAGGCTAATCTAGTTTAGAAATTATTGTATGATTAAACAATTAAGTCATCTGGTGGAAAGACTATGGACGTCGGGGGTAAGGAGTTGAACCAACGGTAAGCTTGGTTGCCTAGAGTGAGCGGGAAAAGGCGGCATTGAGTGGCATCAGTCGCGCCCATGGAGTTCATGTAGGACGTGTATTTGCTCATGTGATTTATCGGGTCGGTGCTGCCGTTGTATTGGGTGATGGAGTTGACATTGATCTTGATTTGTACAGGAGCGAGCATGACTGTGGGTGATAATGGCGAAATGGGTATTTTTGTGGTGAGAGGCACTCCCCCTTTGCTCGCCAGCTGCTCTTGGAGGTCCTTGATGTTCTGAAGGATGGCGGCCATCTGCGGAGAGTCGTTCTGTCCGGCGACCTCCCCAGGATGACGGCGAGGTGGAGAATTTCTTTCCTGTCGGCGGGGTGATGGGGTTCGATGAAGTCTGCAAGGTGAAAGGGTTCTTTCCACCCTGCGAGGTGAAGGACTTCGTTCGAGCCGATCTTTCGCCGATACTCGTTGTCTGGGTCTGCCTTGGGCTATCGATCCTGAACACGAACTTTCGGGTTCGGCATAGTTGCGTTGCGTCGGCCTGGGCTGACAGCGACCTCGGTGTGGGCCGTCATTGAAACCCTCTGAGAACAGAAGCTTGTGGATGGGATTTGGCCCCTCGTTCGGATTACGCCGATAGACTGGAGTATGTTGGGTTCCGCGGGAGTTAACCTCTTGGCTTTCCTCGCGGCAAGATCCCTCATGGCGAGGCTCCTCGTGGCGAGGCCCCCTGCAATCAGATTTCTCCTGGTGAGGCTCCTCGCGGCGGTATGCAATCAGATTTGTTTATATACATATATTTACATATATATTATATACCCTAGCTTGAACTTGACTTATAATAAATATAGAGGTAGCAATATAAGTAGCATGTACATTGATTGCATATTAATTGGTAATCAAGTAGCATGTGTTAAAGTTTTAGATCAATGATGAGTAAATTATTGATGCACATTTAGTGGGTTGTTTTGATGATACAGGTTATGTTGATGCATCAACCTCTCACCTCCATTGCCAATGCAAGAAATCTGGATGTGAAATACGAAACGACGTCGCATCGTCGTCGTATGATTATTTCACAATCCCGACTCAACCTCGCTGCCACAAGTCTCAGGTGGGGGCAGGGACGGACCCAAGAATTTAGTCGAGGGGAGCCCACTTTATAATAAAGTGTAACTAAATGCACTTTTGAATTTTTTATATATATTCAAAAATTAACTGGACTAAATATTTTTATATTTCGGAGTAAAAATATCTTTATATGTACATATTTTTAAAATGTAAGTTATAATCTTTTTCTCTCTCTCTCTCTCATTTTCTTCATCTGAAGGATAAGACTTAGGTTTATCTTAAATTAAGCACCGACGTATATAAAAAATAAGAAAATTTGTACTAGAAAAAAAGACACTTAGAAAAAAATGCAATACTTAGAACTTGAACACTCATGTTCGTTTTTTAACTCCACTCTCATACCATTTAGCCACAAAATAAGTTAATAATATATATTACAGTATCTAAATATATTAAAGTTTCAGAGGGGCCACGGGGCCCAATGACCTTCTTTGCCCCTACGTAGGGCCGTCCTTGGGTGGGGGGTCCCGAAGGATTTGACAGCGGTACGGGTGGAAGTCTCGACCATTGGTAGATTAAGGTGTTGTTTTGAAACACCATTTATACTTAAAAAGCATTTATTTAAAATAAAAAAAAAAAAAATTGGCTCTCGTCAACTTTAAAAAAAAAAGGTTTTTAACCGTAGCAGTTATGGTTCAAAATAGGCATTAATTTCTTCTCTACTATTGATCCTCAAGTGACGAGGATTCTCAGTGATAGAGAAAATTGTATTGTATGGAGTAACTCTTTGTATTTAATTAAATTAGTGGAGATAAATAAATGTGTCTATTTTTTATTTATTTTTTGCTAGAAAAATGGATCATATATATTATAATACTATATATCTTAATTTGTTGTATTCTTTACTCTTTATTACCATAACAACTGAATGTAGAAAATATAATATTCCTAGCACCAGTACGTGTGAATTGCACACAAACTGTCTGAAATTGAGGAAACATATTTACGAGAAAAAGTGAGATTTTTCAAAGTTGTATAAATAAAGCATATTTACAAGGAAAACACATATGAGCCACTTTTTATCTTCAAAAAATGACAAGTCTTTTGTGAAAAAGTCTCACATATGAAGAAAAGTCTTCAAATTCCTCAATCTCTTTTAACGTAAAAAATACAACTTATATTTTCTTCAAAAAATCAATTCTTATAGTACTACTTTAAAAATTATTACTATGATTTAATTACCTTAAAGGTGATAGATTGAATTCGTCGTTGCACAGACAGTTCTGGTGACTTCAAATTTATTTAATTTTTAATTTTTTGGGAAAAATAATACTTTGTTTTCTCCATTGCCCTATGAATCACCGATATATTACACATGAACTTTTGTTTCTTTAATTAATGCTTTTGCGTTTTAAATAATGCTGAAATTCCCAATAACATTAAACAAAATGATAGCAAACAAGATTATTTTACTCTAATATAGTAATTTAGTATAAGTGGATTTACCACTAGAAAATTGAAAGATAGAGGAGTTAACACCCAAAAAGATAAATATTAATTAGTTCCGCAACCTTCTCGAATCTAAATTACCATCATATTTCATTGACTTAACTCGATCATCTTCCCTAAGCAAAATATATAATACAATATCCTATATCACTAAAAAAATCACTGAATATATAAATACATATATTTATATATCTCATCATGAATATTATCATTGGAGGGTGGGGCTGATCCATAATTAATAACTAATTTTTGTATACTTGTGTTTGAAATTTATTTTGTTTAACAATCACTAGCTAATATTAAAATAATAGCTGCGAGACATATATTATTTTTAATTTTGACAAAAACTTGTATGCAGTGACGGATCTTGGATTTAACGATGGGGTGGGCTGAATTTTTTAAAATTTGTCACATTAAAATTTTATATTTAAATATATTATTTTTTTAATATATTAATTTAGGTGTGTCATATGAGACTTCATAATATAAAACTCATCAATAGTTAAATCCGAATTTATTTATATTTTTAGCAAAATATATTCCAAAAGATTGATGTTATTTGTAAAATATATTATTTTTCTATTAATAAATAATATATAGTAAAAATAAAATCATACAACTTATGCTCAGTATTTTTTTAATCATTTCAAAGAAATATTTATAAGTTTTAAAAATATCTCATTTAACTCATGTTAGTATATTATTACATTTATAATTTCTCTTTTTTAATATTAAAGAGGCCAAAAAATTATCATTATCACAATATATAACAAATAAAAAATAAATTATTAATACATATTCTTTCAAAAGAAAATGATAAAAATTGAGAGAACAATGTAGATAATATTGAACAAGTTAAATAAATAAAAATACTAAATGAAAAAAATAGAACCATGTTCAGATGATTAAACTCTAAATGTTTAGGTGTGAGAGCCTCAAGAAAGTAAATTCAAAATTACAATAAAATAAAATTTTTGTTGTGGATGAAATTCTTGAATTTCAATACTTTAATTAAATTATAAAAAGAAAAAGAAAAAAATAAGGAGAGATAGATAGATAAGGAAAATAAATTTATATCATGTTATATCTTAATTTAATACTCCCTCCGTCCCAATTATAATGGTAAAGTACCCCATATTTTCGTCTCAATCATAATGGTAAAGTTACTTATCACTTTATCACTTTATCATATAAAATACTAATAAACAACTCTTCTTACCCCACCATTTTATTACTTTATCACTATTCCACTAAATCCTTATGAACAGTAAAAATGTCATTATGATTGGGACGGAGGGAGTAACTGAATAGAGAATGTGGGGGTGAGCTTTAATTTTAGATTGGAATTTATAAATTGAATATAAAATAAAAGAAAAATATTGGACTGAGTTTAAATTTATATTGAATTTTTTTCCACATATTATATACAAATATATAACAGGTTAGTGGAGACTTGCATTATGCTCCAGCCCAATGCAACCCCCTCTAACATCCGTCCATGCTTGTATGAGACGGTCTTATGCATGAGAAGGAATACAACATAGCTCAATTAACACCCACTCCTCCCTAAGTGTTAAAGCGTCAATGCTCAAATTATATTTTATTTCACCGTGAGACGGTTTCACGCAAAAGTGCCTCTTTTATTCTTATTCGGTCAAAACACTTTTATTATAAATATTAAAAAAGATAATTGTATTTATACATATATCAAACGTTTACATGCATTTGGGGACAGCCTGTTCTCTTTTTTTTTTGGACATGGTCGTAGGTTGAAAAAGTACTTTTGGCGAGTTCTCATGGGGTGGAACTTTCTTAAGTGTGTTTTTTATTCTTTATTGGTTGTGCAAGAAGTCACTTATCAACTTAGTCATCAGTTTTTTTAATCCCTCCGTTTCCCAAGTATTTGTTCCAATTTTTATACTCACAGATCAAGAAAAATGTGTAATTAATTAAGTGTTGAGGGGCTAATTTTATAAATTTTTTATGTATAAATTATTGAATTAAATGGATTGAGTGCATGGGTAGGCTTAAAAGTAATAAAATTTGTGTAAATTTGTGAGAATAAATTTTAATGAGAAGTTTTCTTTTTTTAGTGTTTAAATATTTATAAAATGCATAAAAATGAAATTGCTCAAATTTTATAACACTCATGTGAATCAAGTTTATAGACTATACAAGAACTCCATCACTATTATGTATAAAAACTATCATTGTTATGCATAAAAAAAATTCATTTTTTGAAAGTATAAAGTATTTTTTAAACAGTGAAATTTTTTATACATAATAGTATTAATTTTTATGTATAACAGTAATAATTTTAACATATAACAATGATACTAATAAAATGGAGTTAATTGTGAATTCATATTCATGCAAGTTTTTGTCAAACTTTAGGGACGGAAAGGAGAGTAAATCTTTTGATGTTCGTGACACACCCAATTTTTCATGTATTTCACAAATGAAATGAGACTGCACACCGCTACCTATAACGAGTTTTATATCTAATTATTTAGACTGATATGATCAATATATTTTTATTGTAATTAAATAATAATAATAATAAATAATAATAATAATAAAAGCAAGAAGTCAATGTTGATGGACGAAAGTTAAAATACAAATAAAAAATTACGAGCACATCTGGTTTGACTTTGACCCCAACCACTACCAAAACCCACATTTAAAACCAATGTTTTCAAAAACCGGTTGAACCTAAATTTAAACCGTGAACCGCCATGTCACGGCCTAATTACTCCTTAAAAACTAGTTAATTCGATTTTATTATTTTTATTATTTATTAAATCACTTTTTTTTTTTTTTTTATTATTTTTTTCTAAATCTCTTTATATAATGTTATTGTTTTTATCTCAATATCATTTTCTCTCAAATAAATTCATTCACAAGTCATTAATTTCATTTAATCTCTTTATCGTCGTCACATATTATGTGGAATTAATCCACAACGTCATCATCTCTGATCTACAAACTCTATTGTATTTATTTTAATATAAGATTTATAAGTTATAAATTAGTATAATTTTAATATTTTATAAATAAATATTTATTTTTTAATGTAACATACAAAATATAAAAAAGAAATATGATAAATCAATTTAATTGGTTGAACAAAATCGTTTCAGCTCAATCCTGGCCCAACCTGCCGACCGCAAGAATCACGCCAGATTCGGTTTGATCACCTGGGATTAGTTATGAAAACACTGTTTAAAACCCCACACGGAATTAAATTGTGGCATGGAGAAAATCAGAAGATGCGACCTATTGTAATTTAATATTCGAATACGACCATCCACAAAATGCTCAATATTCGTTACACATAATATAAATATTGGTACAAACTCTAATATGCAAAGTTTCATACAAGAATCTATGAAGTTGATTTAGAGGTGTGATTTATATTATTAAAATGTATTAATTGTGATAATTGAAAGGTGTGATATTTTATTATAAAGGGTATTACTCATAACATTAAAGAGTGAGACTTATATTACAGTAAGGGGTATTATAATTTAGTAGTAATAGTTGAAGAGTGTGACTTATATTATAAAAATGTATTAATCATGATAATTGAAAGGTCATGCCTATTAAAAAAAAATCACGAAAACAAATTTTACAGCATAACAACTTTTTTTTATAAATAAGTCTCAAGATAAATTATTTATATAACAGTTTTGTCAGTTTATCAAAACTATATAATTATATAAAACAATTGAATTTACTCCCATGGTAACCACTAACCATCAGCATTTAAATCATATGCTAGGTGCCTAGTGGGTGGGACATAAATAGAAGACAATAGCAAAAAACACGTAGCAGTCTTTTTCAAACCAAAATAAAATAAAATAAAATACAGCAAATCTTCAACAGGCATTAATGAACGCGTTCACACTCCAAACATCATCAATTTTGACAAAAAAAACCACTGTAATAGATCCTCATTCATCATTTCTCTTCCTTTTCCTTTTCCTTATCCTAGTTCCTACAGTAAATCACCATGCATCTTCATATAAATGAATAACAAATAATTAATAAGAAGCAAATGATAGATGCATCTCAGAAATGACAGTATCTTTGTATAAACCATACCTTTTCTTGCTCCATATTTTTCTTTTCACATTCAAAACAACTTCGTCTGCAACCACAGAAGCAGGGGCATTAGTAAGATGGAGGAACTCGTTTTCTTCGCCTTCTCCTTTTCTATCTTCGTGGTCACTTGCCAACATCCCGAGCCTTTGCAGATGGAGAGGCATTCGTTGCAACAGTGTGGGGTCCGTCTCCGGGATTAGTTTGCTCAATGGAAACGTTGAAGGCGCTCTGGATCGGCTGGATTTCGCCGCATTGCCAAATGTCGCGAGTTTCAACATCAATGGCAATGCCTTCAACGGGACGATACCATCCGGTACTGATGCAATTCATTCACTCTTATTTATATTGTGTTGTTTTAGATTATAAGATTTTGGATGAACAGTTTACTTCTTGTAATTCTGTGGTTGAGCTTCATAGTTTCGGATAATATTATCAGTTTGTTTGAGTGTTTAGATTTGGTTATGCACTAGGTGCACCTTGCAACTCAAGTTAATTTTTAAAAGGTATTAGTTGTTCTACTGAACAGTATTAGTTGGTTAGTATTGGTTCTTTACACTGAACAGTATTAGTTGTTTTCATTGAACAGTATTAGCGACTAGCGTGCAAGAGACTTACTCTTTTAGATGGCTTTTAGCTTAGGCAGAATTGCATCTGAATTATGTGATTGATTGTTCTTCTTTACTCCATCAGGTATTGGTAATCTCACCAGGCTCACTTTCTTGGACCTCAGCAACAACCTGTTTGTGGGCCCCATCCCATCGGAGATTGGCAATTTGGTTGAAATTCGATTCATCAATCTCAACAACAACAACATTGTTGGAGAAATTCCTTACCAAATCAGCAATCTTAAGAAGATAGAGTTGTTGGATTTTGGCTCTAACTACTTGGAAACTCCCGATTGGTCGACATTCCGAAGCTTCCCATTGCTGAAGCGTCTCAGCTTCAATCTCAACTTGCTCGCTTTGGGATTTCCAGGTTTTATAACAGATTGTCTGAACCTAACATATCTTGATTTGTCACAAAACAACTTCACAGGCCAAGTTCCTGAATCATTGTTCACCAATTTGATCAATCTTGAGTATCTGAACCTCAGTACAAATGCATTTCGTGGGCCCTTGTCGAAAAACCTCACCAAGCTATCGAAGTTGAAGGATCTTCGATTAGAGAATAACTTCTTCTCTGGCCACATTCTTGATTCCATCAACCTTATTCCCAATCTTGAAGTTATTGATCTTAACAATAACTCTTTTCAAGGGGATATTCCCCCTTCTTTGAGTGAACTCACAAATCTGCGTTGGCTAGATCTTCGAATAAACTCCTTTAACTCCTCGATTCCCCCAGAGCTCGGCCTATGCACTAATCTGACATACTTAGCCTTAGCCCAGAATCCACTCACTGGAACCCTGCCTTTATCCTTTTCAAATTTGACCAAGTTGACCGAGTTGGGATTGTCTGACAATCATCTTCACGGTGATATACCACCTAATTTGATCCGCAGTTGGAACAAATTAATCTCATTACAGCTCCAAAACAACCGTTTCACCGGGGAAGTTTTGTCTGAAATAAGTTCACTCACAAATCTCGATACCCTTTTTCTGTTTAATAATTCATTCACTGGCACAATTCCAGCAGAGATAGGAAACCTGGTGAACTTATTGGCATTAGACATTTCAGGTAACAAATTTTCAGGTGCAATACCCAAAACAATCGCAAACCTCACAAATCTTTCGACCCTACATCTTTTCTCCAACAATCTCACCGGAGAAATTCCACCTGATATTGGAAATTTAGCTTTACTAAAGGATCTTGATCTCAGTACCAACCAATTGAGTGGGCAACTGCCAGACTCCATGTCCAGCCTCAGTAACCTGATAAATCTGGCTGTGTTTGCTAATAACCTTTCCGGCAGCCTCCCGCAAGACCTGGGAAAAAACAGCCCCCAATTAACAAATGTTAGCTTTTCAAAAAACAGCTTCACAGGGGAGCTGCCACCTGAGCTGTGCAGTAGCTTTGCTTTTGATCAATTTACAGTGAATGAAAACAGATTCTCTGGGCCATTACCTGGCTGCCTTAAGAACTGCTCGGGCTTGAGAAGAGTGCGTTTGGAAGACAACCAATTCACTGGAAACATTTCTGAGGCTTTCGGTTTTCACCCTCTACTCGACTTCCTCTCACTCAGCAGAAACCGATTCACCGGCCAACTCACACCAATGTGGGGCCAATATGAACAGCTCACAAATTTAGAGATGGATCAAAATCGAATATCTGGAGGGATCCCGGCTGAGTTAGGGAATCTGACTCAGCTTGGAGTTCTTGCCTTGGATTCAAATGAATTCGTAGGTGGATTTCCTTCTGAGCTGGGGAATCTAGAACAGTTGTTTGATCTCAATCTGAGCAACAATCAGTTGAATGGAGAAATTCCTCAAGCTATTGGTCAACTGACAAATCTCCGGAATCTTGATCTGTCAGCGAATAAATTCACAGGGAATATTCCGGAAGTCCTTCGGAATTGCAGAGATTTGCTGAGCTTGAATTTGAGCAACAATTTCCTGTCTGGAAATATACCATCCGAAGTTGGAGAATTGAGGAGCTTGCAAATCATGTTGGACCTGAGTAGCAATTCGCTTTCAGGGACGATTCCGTCATCGTTGGGAAGGCTGAACTCTTTAGAAGATCTCAACTTGTCACACAACAATCTTTCAGGTAAAATTCCTGGAGCATTATCCGGTATGATTAGTCTGAGAATTTTCGACTTCTCCTACAACAAGCTGTCTGGTGAAATCCCCACTGGTGATGTGTTCAAAAACGCATCTGCAAATGCATTCATAGAAAATTCCGGTTTATGCGGAGATGCAGAAGGGTTACTTCCTTGTGATGGGGGGTCTTCTGCCCCCAAGTCCCGAAGTAAGGGGACAAAGATTCTTATCGCCGTCCTTGTTCCCGTTGTTAGCGTCATAATCTTGGCAGCCATTATTGCTGGATGCCTTGTTTTTCGAAGAAGAAGCAAGAACTGCGATGAAGAAGCCAATAGTATGAAGAAAGTCGAAAACTCTCAATCACTCATTTGGGAAAGAGAAGGGAAGCTCACATTTGGAGATCTTGAGCAAGCAACTGAAGGTTTTGATGAGAAATACTGCATTGGAAGAGGAGGATTTGGGAGTGTTTATAGAGCTGATTTGGAATCTGGACAGATTGTGGCTGTCAAAAAGCTCAATATGTCAGAGTCGAGTGATGTCCCAATGACGAATCTAAAGAGTTTTGAGAATGAAATTCGAACACTGACAGAAGTGAGGCACAGGAATATAATTAAGCTCTTTGGATATTGCTCTAAGCAAGGGTCAATGTACTTGGTGTATGAGTATGTTGACAGGGGTAGTTTGGGAAGAGTTTTGCACGATGATAGAGAAGCCATGGGACTAAACTGGAGTACAAGGGTAAAAATCGTGCAAGGAGTGGCGCACGCACTTGCATACCTGCATCATGACTGCTCTCCGCCTATTGTACATCGCGATGTAACGGTCAATAATATTTTACTGGAGTCTGGATTCGAGCCAAAGCTATCAGATTTTGGGACGGCAAAATTGCTGGCTTCTGATTCGTCGAATTGGACAACAGCTGCAGGATCCTACGGCTACATGGCCCCAGGTATACGAGTTAATCTGCACTTTGTACTTCTTCATAATTCTCTACAAGTGCATTTTTAAATTGTATTAGTTTTTTTATTAAAAGGTATTATTTGTGTGAATGCAGAGCTAGCACTGACCATGAAGGTGACAGAGAAATCAGACGTCTACAGCTTTGGAGTGGTGGCCTTGGAAGTTATGATGGGAAGGCATCCAGGAGAGTTCATCACTTCACTATCAGAAAAGGCAGCCTTGCAAACTGACCTGGATATGTTTTTGAAGGATCTGATTGATCAACGACTTTCACCTCCGACTGGTGAAATAGCAGAAGAAGTGGTGTTCGTAGTCACCATTGCATTGTCATGCATACGTGCCCGCCCAGACTCACGTCCAGACATGCGTTCCGTTGCACAAGAGCTATCTGCTCGTACTCAGGCGTACTTGCCAGAGCCTCTGGGATCATTAAGAATAAGCAAACTGTCAAATTTTTCAAAATAGGAGTTGGGTATTTTGCTGAAACTAGTGGAAATAATGCCTTATACAACCGTACATCGCATGTATATAAGTAGAATCTATGCCATGATCTGGAGAAATTACTTTCCTCCCAAATATATCTATATAATATGGATGATAAATGATATTACTGCTTTCATGATAAAATTAACTAAAAATATTGAATGACATGACACTGGATAAATTAGGGAAAGATAAGAATAGAGATATGATGGCATTAAAATTCATTCAGAACCAGATGAAATTAAAAATTGAATACATAGTCCAAGAAGTTAAAACATGGGCAGAAAATGAAGCCCTTCAGAATTATTATGCTTTCAAAATTTACAGATGACATCACTTCAATTCCATCACTGCTAGTGAAACAGTACAGTACACAACAAACTATAAAGTGGAAAAAGGAAAGAGGCTTAGAGTCATCTGTTTAATAAAAGGAAATCAGCACTCCACACCACATTGTTTGAGTATTGGACCAGTTTGCTTGGGCAAGAAAGGATCTATCCGAACCCAAACAAGTGAAAAGATTGAAGCTAGAAGAATTGACCAGAGAACCACGATTGTAGGAGTCCTGTTTTGCCTTCCCATCAACCCCTTGAGGAATGGATAGAGATGAACGATAACCCAGAAAGCAAAGAACAGTTTTCCAAAGAGTGGACCCCACGAGCCATAGCCGTTGTTAATTGCACCAGAAATTCCAGCCACCACACCAACCATATTAAGGATGATTAATGTGGTTGGTGGAATGAGAAGAGTTGTCCATTTGAAGAGGTAGAGCTCCCCAAACTCAGCATCATCAGCTGATTTATTCGTTACTGTGAAACTCGTGTCAACTCCTGCAAGGACCTTGAGAAGGCCTTGGAAAACTGCAAAAAGATGGGCTGAGACACCACCGATGACCCAAAATTGCTCATTTCGCCACCAGTCCTCAATGCTAACTCCACTCCATCGGAGCTCAAGCACACCTGTCGTGATGATGGAGAGGAAAAGTGCAACAAACCATATGCTTGCTAGGTTGTTCAGCTGCATAACAAGTGGGATCCAACTCAGAAGAACAGTAAACAGTCTTACAATAACATACAGGTTATATTCCTGATTACTACTGTTAATTACAGATTTATCACCAGCACTGTTCCCAGTTAAATAAGATGACAGAGCATTTTTCAGAAAAACTTCTCTCCTAATGGTCAACAGCAGAGGCTTAGGATCAAAGTTTGAGTTTTTGATGAACTTTCTTTCCATATTATCCTGTAAAATTATGGTGGATGATACTTACAGTTGGAACGATAAACTTTCCAGTAAGGAGACACACAGCTGGGAGTGTGCAGTAGGCTAGAAGAGCAATGGAAGTGAATGGGTAAACAATGGTGTTAATATAAGCAAGTCTCTCAAGCCATTTGAGCTTGCCTCCATAGCCATACCAGAGCGGGCAATGCCGACTAAGGAAAATTTCAACAGAACCAAGAGCCCATCTCAGAACTTGGTGCAACCTATCAGAAAGATTGATTGGAGCTGATCCCTTGAAACATGCTCTTTTAGGACAACAGTATACAGACCTCCATCCTCTACAGTGCATTTTGAAGCCTGTCAAAATGTCTTCTGTAATCGAACCATAAATCCATCCAATCTGTCAACCAATGAAATAAAAACAGAGTTGTCACACAGTAGCTAAGAAAGTCAATTGATTGGAAAATACTTCTACGCACCAGTTGCACCGTGCAACTCAAGTGCATTTTTAATTGGTATTAGTTGATCAGTATTAGCTTCTTTAACTGAACAGTATTAGTTGAATTGACTACATGAATGAGATAGTGTATTTTTTGACTTACCTCCTTTCCCCATTCAGTTTTTTCTTCATATCCACAACTAATTACATGAATGGCTTCTTTTATAAGTGAGGTTGAGCTACTCCCCTCCGGAAGACCACCTTCTTCCATTAGAGTGGAAGCGATGAAATTTGGCGACATTCCAAACCGTTTCTCAAAATTCTTTTGGGACATAAGAGATGATTTTTCCAACTCATCGTATCCTTCCAGTCCTTCTTCGATTTCCTCGAGATCAAAAGCAGGAACAGATGATTTCCTAGAGTACTGCTTACCCATCATTTTCTTCTTCTTGCTATACAATCCTCCCAGTCCAAGTAGAGCCTTAAGTCCTTTCTTCTTAGACTTTGGCTTCCTGGGTCCAGCACAACAGCAGCAGCACCATCTTGGCCAGCAGTCACAAGTCATTTTGGCCCGTTTCTCAGATGCGGGTGGATCATACCCATATAATGCCTGCCTATTAAAGACACATCCAGTTCCAACATATACAGGCCCTTGGATGCCATCTAGGCCTTTCATGTTGATCTGTAAAATGGCAATTTTGCAATATAAGACATGATTTTAGAGGTTGATGACAACAAAGCTAACAGCCAAGTCAAGTCTCTTTTAACCACCTAGTTTCACTGACTATTCGTTTTAAAGAAGTAGTGAATGCAGATCATAATCATATTGAAATGAAAAATGGAAACTGTATAACTTACATCAAAGAACACAACATTGCGGTTAGCATATCTATCATGGCGATCAATACCATCGAACCTCTGTGGAAACTGGACATAGCATAGCTTCTTCCCAACTTGGGGATCCATCAGAAAGCACATAGCTTCCCTGATAGCCTTGCTGTTGTTGACGTAATGATCACAATCCAGATTCAACATGAAAGGCGCATTACTGAGCACTGCAGAAACTCGAATCTGTTGATTGAACATATAGCAGGTCCCAATTGTGAGAAACACTGAATAAAAACTTTCAGTTACATGGTAAAACTGCAATCAGTCGTTTACTTTGCAGTCACTTACCAATGCATTCATAGCCCCTGCTTTCTTGTGGTGCTGATAGCCAGGTCTTTTCTCACGTGAGACGTACACTAGTCGTGGTAACTCCTTGCCTTCAATATCAAGTGCACCTTCACTTCCCAAATATACCTGCAACAGAAGAAGCTTCTTGCTCATTTACACTATACCTGAATTTTATCTTGTCGATTAGCAATCTACCAGTTGATAAAGAACATTAGCATTGTCAAGGGATACATTTTTTTTTCAAATTGATTCTTAAACCTGAATCATGCCAGGGTGATCGCGGGTGTTGTTCCCAGGCCATGGAGTACCATCTTGCATAACCCATCCTTCTTCTGGCTTCTTCTGAGCCTTAGCCACTAATGCATTGATTCTTACTTTGAACTCTTCGTATTCTCTCTGCAATATTTAAGATACTCTAAGAATGGTTTAATTCCAACAAGTTTCACCAAACAGTAGCAGATAAGGATTTGCATTACTTACCTTCATGGCCCTACGATCCTTTACAAAAGTAGCCTGAACCTTGTCTTTAAGGTAGTCAATTTTCTCATTGAAGTAGAACTCAGGTGCCCTGGGCTCAATGCTGTACTTCTTGCAAAACGGGACCCACCTCCTCGCGAACTCAGCAGTTTCAGACAGTGCATCAAACAGAAGCATAGAGGCACCATCATCCGACACATAGCAACTCACTTTCTCCACAGGATAATCAACGGACAGGATTGAAAGCACTGTGTTTGCTGTAATTATGGGAGGTTCCTTAAGTGGGTCCACTGAACTCACAAAGAAATCGACAGGGGAAAGCCGACTAGGTTCACCCTCACGCTCGAATCTCAAGGAGAGACGATCGAGATAGGTTTCTCTGTTAATAGGGAGCCATTTGGGGAACTGATCAAGAATCCAGGACACACCAAACCATATCTCACATATCACAGAGATTAACCACAAGGGAAAAGCATCATGTGCTGGGGTCAGGATTCTAAAATGGAAGAAGAAACACAGAATGACGAAACGAATAACAATCACAATGCGGTAAGGGCTTATTAGTCGCGATGGAATTGGGACTTTTCTCCACAGTGGTTGACGAGCTTCAGCTAGACTGAGGAAATACAAAACGCAAACAAATTGCACATAATCACCGTTCGAATTGAAACAATAAAAAACCCTAGATAATTGTGCCAGGCAAACATTAAACATAGAACAAATACAAATCAAACAGAAATTTCAATTAAATTTGAGGGAAATACCAATCAAAATTACTTGAACACTTACAGGAAATCATCATCGTCATTTTGCGCATATCCCCCATCATCTGGCTTGGAAATGAGACCTCTCTTTTCTTGCCTGGTTTTCCATTTCTCCACTCTTTCATTCCATTCGTCAGTGTTGTAAGCTTCTTTTTCACCGTCGAAATTTTTAGCTGCAACTGTTGGTACATGAGTGTTTATCAGTCACAAGTAATTATTGAACAGGGATTGAAGAATTTGATGGCTAATTGGATTACCACTTCCTGCAACGGAAGGAATGGGTCCTCCATTGACGTGATTTTCATGCTTATTGTTGTCTCCATATTCCTGCGCGGATAAAAGTTTGTGTATAAATTGAATCTCTGAAATTATTTATTTATAAATAACTAAATTAAATGTAACCAAAAGCTGGAATAGCTCAGCTGGTTAGAGCGTGTGGCTGTTAACCACAAGGTCGGAGGTTCGAACCCTCCTTCTAGCGTTTTTTGTAATTTGCGTTTTTTTGTATTTTTTATTGAATTTCTGTGTTATATTTTCTTCCCAATAGATTATATTTGACCTAATAAATAATTGGCATTTACTCAATTCTAACGGTTTTTGGGTTTTTTTTCCCCTTAATTATATGTGTTACATTTTGTTCCCAAATTATTATTTAACCCAATAAATAATTGGCACATTTTCAATTTAGTTAATTATCTATGTTACATTTTGCTCCCAATTGAGTATTTGACCTAATAACTAGTTGGCACTTTTTCAATTTATTTTTGAGTGACTCTCATGTACACCTAAGTGGGTTGCACGATTCAGTATAAATATATTGCATTTTTTAGTATAACAAGTCGCACGATTTTAAAATGCATTATGAGTGCACGGTGCACCTGGATGCATACAAGACCTAACCTTTATTTTTCTATAATATTTTCTTAAATTAACTATTTCTATATATTCGTGTTGCATATTTTTTCCAATTGATTATTTATTTTCCTAAAATATTTAATTATGATTTACATTTTGTCAAGTACTAAAAAATACATGGCACATTTTCAATTAATAATATTTTCTAAAATTAATTAATTACTTTTCCTATAATATTTCCTATAAATGTCAACATGGTGAATTTCAGCAGTGCTAAAATAAAATATGACCTCACAAAAGTTCTCCATTTTATTATTTCGAGAGTATTTACCGAATGGTGATGATGATTCTTGAGCTGAAACTCATGTTCAAAATCATCCTCAACATTTTCTTCATCGTCCCCTTCGACCCGACGACTACCTATATAATAAACAAAATAAGTGACATGCGAAGTGAGATATTGAAATACGAGATGAAACACAATTTGTACAGAATAGAATAGAATACATCCAAACGGACCTTTGTGGCATTTGTATCGAGTGCGACACTGAGGGCAGAGCTGCTGGCCCTCGCTCCTCTCGTACTCGTAGCAAGGCCTGCACACCGGGAACCCACACTCCCCGCACGCAACGAACATCTCCCCGTTCTCCTTCAGACCGATCTCATCTCCACATATACGACACGCTTTCGTTTTGTTCGAATGTTCGTGTGTCTCAACCCCACCCCCATGCTGCCATATAACATAAAGATAAGTTGTTTCACTAAAACGTATTAATTCTTAATTTTAACTAAAAAAATGATTGTATTTATGCACTAACTGCACTGTGTAAGCAATACATAGGAGACCAACTCTCGAGGTTAATATCAAAAAGAGGAGTTACTCTTCGTTGAAACTTATTCATAGTATGAAATTTATACCATTACACTTATAAAATAAGATAATAGCATTAAAAGCTACCGGTAGTAGTTTATAAGAGTAATAGTATCAGTTTATAAGTGTAATGGTATCAGTTTCGCACTAGGAACACGTTTCACATGAGAGTTTGTGCAAAAACAGATACAATGGCGCATACCTCATCGGCGACGTGCAGAACATGGAGATCGTTGCGGCCATGGGAGCCGGTGTAGAGGCCAGCCATGGAAATAAAGTGATGGAATAAGGATGAATGAGAGGAGTTTGAGGGAATTATTAATAATGGGGATTTGTTTCATGTTTGATGGGGGTTTAGGTGAGTAGTCAGGGGATTGATTAGAAAACAAGTTAGATTGGTGAAAGAAAGAAAGCAGAGGGATATCTTAAATTGGTTGCTTCTTCTTTCTGCATCTCTGGAAAGAAACACAATATCTTCCTCTATAATATGTACCTGTATATCTTCAACTCAAAGGTTTCTGAAACTAACACCGCATTTTTCTGCCCAACTAAATAATAAATGTAACATCAAGTCCGAATGTTTTTTTTTTTTTATCGGGCAAACAGTGACTCGAACCCATAAACTGTTTCGAACCCATAAACCTCATGATATAGGCAGTGATGCTCTAACTGAATGTTTGATGGTTTTCAAAACAGATTTAAATTATTTGTATCATATTCAATTGCTCTCTCTTTCTTTAACCTCAGCTATGTCTCTTCAATTCTCTTGCTCTTTATAGTAAGCATATAATAGCAGCTCATGGTGAACGCAGTAAATCAATCTCAAAGATACTTTTCTTCATTTTTTTTATTTTTTATTTTTCCATGATGCAAAAACTAAAAGAGTTAGCAAACCCCTGAAGGAGCAAATGTTCAGACAGTATACATATCTTCATATTTACAGAACCCATACTACTAAATAATCTTTTGAAACAATCGTACAACAATAAGCTCAAGTCAAGGAGATGAGAATCATAGTTCAGGGCTAACAGGTGGCTTGAAAACACCTCAATATCTGCGTGAAAATCGAAATCCATAGATTGCTAACGAACTAAAACTAAAGGATTCGCAATCCATTTATCAATTCAGTTTCTCTACTGATAGAAGATGACGGAGCCTACTCGTGCATTTTTGCACGTTTTGATGGGGGTGACTCCACTTTTCCAATGGGGTTTTCAAGAGCTTCAGTGTCGGGTGCTTTTTGTTTTGATCCAGAGGGTATAATAGTCAAATCGCCTCCTCTACTGCTAGTATCAGCTTCTACTCCTGTATTATCTTTGGCAGATGAGTTTGGGATTAGATCTGTCAACTCTTTCAACGGGTTTTCTGTGGTCGATGAACCTCCCTTGTCCATGCCTGATTTCTCAAACATCATCTGAAGGTACCTCCCTTGTTCTTCTATTCGCAGCTGTAGATTTCTTTGGATCTGCAAACAGAATATTCGGGTAAAGGAATAAGATGAACATACTAGTCAATTTTAGAGAGAGATTACACCAACTAGACCTATAAAACAATGAAACTTGAAATCAGGTGGTGTTAATTGAACTGAATTATTTAATTTGAGGGCTGCATAGTTAATTATTAGGAAGCTATGTGTCAAGAAAGAGACCTACATTGCAATTCTTCCAGATATTTAGGGGGCATTCAGTTCATATTCTTCAATGGGAGTATGATAATGAGAATCATTGAATAGTGGTTATATTGTTAGTAATTTGCTCTAATCTTTGAAGAGCTCAGGACAAAAAATGATTGTTGGTTGATGAATAGTGGGATGATTGAAGAAAAATGATTATAGGGAAGGAGATACTTAATCAAAAGGGAGTAGTGATTAACTTATTTTGAGTCCCATATGATGAAGGTGAATTGATCATCTTTTTTTCTCATTAACCACCACAATTACCTATATTCATTCAAATTATCATTCCCATTGAAGAATTTTGAAGCCAGCGCTCCCTAAATTATAATTAGGATCCCATGCAATCCCCCATTTAAGGAAAAAATTTATTTTCAATGACAACAAATGCTGAGAGGTTTGTGGCAACAAGAGGATAAAACTCGAGTGTGAGAAATGTGAAAAGTGCATGTATTAGTAAAGACGATACCGAGACTTATTAAAGTAGTGATTATATTTAAGTCAACTATTGTGTCTCCAATAATACGCAAGTACGCAACATAACAACTAAAAGAACCACGTAAACTCACCTAAGTGTTGGAGCAAAACTTTAACAAAGCACAAATTCATACATACCTCAAGTTGTTCGTGAAGCCTCTTTTGGACTTCCATCTGCAAACGCAGAGCTTCAGTGATCTCAATGCCCCTGTTACAGAAAGTGATGTGCACAACAATCAGACGGGAAACATCCGTAAATAGCATCTCAACATAGATATAAGCATATCAAACACTTCATTTTTCCAAAATGTCATGCTGCAACATTTGGCACATATTATGCCAATATTTGCTCATAAAGGCCGGTATTCCATAATTGGCAGAGACGCTACCTTTGATTAAATATGAGAAGTGTGCAGAGACACTACCTTCGTTTTATGAGAAATGTGATATAATCATATAGCCCATATTACTTCATTCCATTCACAAGTTGTTTGGCTCCCAAATAATGTCAATTCCATATGCCAAGAGCTTAGTTAAAAGTTCTGCTCTACCTATTGCCTTAACATGCATTAGTTATTTTTGGCAGCCTTGCCTCAAATTTTTTTACCAGTCAAATCTAGAGCACAATTTGATTAATAACCAGAAACCTAATAATCCTGCTTTGACAATTTGGGCAAACAATTACTACACATCCTCCTAACAAAAATTGCCGAGACGCCATCTTTGACCTATCGTTTAAACAAATCAAATTAATGAACTAACTTACTTAGTTCACAAGATTAATAAGGCTATTGGCTAGCTAATCATGAAAACATGAGGTATGAGTGTTGACTGTTAACTTATCTATGTATAATGCTACTGCACGAGCAATATCAAACATACGAACCACATAAGAAGACACGGGACTTAGTGAGCAAGAAAAAGAAGCCAAGTATGACGGAAGGAGCTGTGTGAGGAAGAAGATAAAATACTCAATTGAACAAGTTTTTCACATATAGAACAAAACCGTATAACAAAAAGGCAGAGAGCGGCTGTATTTTTCTTAATATGCAATCAAAAAGCTATGAAGATTCTTGCGTGACAGACTGCACTCCAACAACTTCCTACATGATTTAATCAATAGATGCTCAAATTATACCCACCAAGTTAAAAGGTTCAAAATATATTTATCAGGCAGTGCAAATCCTTTCTTATATTAAATAATATATATGGGGGTAACATGCATTACATGCCGCAAAAGATATACTCCTGGGTCAGATCTTTAATGTTCTATCTACGTCACTACAAATAACAAATGCTAAATCTATAGGGTTATGCTATCTAAGCTTATTCGACTTTCAGCTCCTACTTCCAGTCTCTGTTTTTTCTTCAATTCAGCTATAACTAATTCAGTTACTACCAGGGCATGGTTGACAAAATAAATTCCATTTCACTAGTATCAGATGAAGATGAAGCAAACTTACGTTTTCAAGTCCAGAGATGAAAGCTCCTCAATGGACGTTTTTCTCTCTGAAGATTCTGCAAAAGATGAAATAGCTTTTGTTTTAGTTGATAACAAAAATATACTGATTTTAGAGCATATCTGGCATACTGATATTCTTTTCTCAACCACTTCAAGGTAATGAGATTCTCTAAAAAGCGTAACCAGGAAAAGGAAAGGAAAAACCACATAAGCAATATAAGATAATTATCCAAGAGGTAATAGATTAATTTATGCGATGGTAATATAAAAATCTGAAAATTATAACTTTCAAAATCAGACATTTTTATCTGACAGAGAAGGGAACATTACTAAAAGACAATTGGAATATAAAAAAGGGCAACAGAACAAAGCATTGTTGCATTCTCTACGAGTAAATCAATGTACATGCTTCAATATTACAGATACTGCATCCATCTAAAGTCACATGGTGGTAATAGGCAGCACATATTTATGGACTGAAGAACCCATATCACATACAAACAAAACCAGAAATAATCTTACAGATATACCATGCACTACTCATGGTTACTAGATCAAAATAAATGGTGAAATCTATACAGAAAAAGCCTTGCATATGCACAGCTACAACCTTGAATTCAAACCTAAGTAGTTTTTTACACATCCAATTACTATTATCCAAGAAAAGGATCAAAGTAAACAAATTATGCCAGCTATCAAAAAGAAAAAAGAGAGAGGAAAGAGAAAACCAGCTGTTAGAACACGTGACAATGCTACTACCAAAAGTATGAGAAAGGAAAGCAATTCTTTCCAGGTACAGACACTATTTTGGATATTCATTTGGGTTTTAAAACCCAGGATTTGGGTTTTGAAATTTAAAACTTATTCTGGTTCGGGATTTTCAAATTTTAACCTTGTTCTGGTTCGGAATTTTGAAAATGGTTTTAGAAAACCACCACTACAACACCTATAAACCTACTATCACACTTTCCAATACTATCAATTCTCTATCCTTATACTTTAATATATTTAAATCATAATTCACATCATCCAATCATTACAATTGCACTAGATAATAACAATAACAATAGTAATATAATAAAACTTCATCCACTCTTACACTCTGATTTGACATAAAGTTAAATGTCATCCTACTAAAAACCCAAAACAAACATACAATTGACAATTTATAAGGATTTAAAAAACCAGTTTTTAAAAATCACTTAAAACTCAAAACAAACATCACCCTACTGATTTATAGTTTAAATGATGTTGTAACGTGAAAATTTGAAGACACAAACAGCATTGGAAATTGGGCGAGAAACGTCTCTACGCATACCTTCTGTGATCTCAGGTTTATATCTAGCTGTCCGGTACTTCTGCATTTGGGAAACAGAGACCATATTAAGTAAAGAATAATCATTTTGTCATGAAATAGGTCTACAGCATAATATTTTTTAGGGGTCCTCACTCTAAGGTACAAAATTTTTGGGAAAATTACTCTAATGTACAATGTGCAAAAACAATTTTGCACTTTAGTATCTAGTTTGAACTAAAGTGCAAAATTGTTTTTGCACATTGTACCTCAGAGTAATTTTCCCAAAAATTTTGTACCTCAGAGTAATTTTCCCTATTTTTTAATGTGTACCTGTAGATGGCTTTTGACATGATAGATTGTCAAGCCTTCAACTTTCATTAGCTTCAAGACACCCTTCGGAGTAGCTCCTGCAATAAAAATTGGAGCAGCAGGGATCATTGCAACACTCATATATTTAAACTCCATCTTTTTATTGCAGTTGAGCAAGAAGAAACCTACTTTCACTTCCACCGAGTTTGTTGACAGCCTCCACAAAGGCCTCATGAAGTTCAGGAGTCCAACGCATACGTTGCTTTGCTGGAGCAGAATTTGTGGAGGATTGGCCTGCAGCATTGCAAGCTTCTCCAGATATAGCAGGAAGCTGCTGTGATGCATGTGTCTGCATTGAGACACTTGTTGACTGTAAGAATTTAACCCAAAAAAAAAAAGTCAGCTGCTTCATGTTCACCATTGCATAAAAACGAAAGGGCAAAAAATTATGTAAACAAATTTTAACGTGCAACTGGTTTGTATTTTATGTGTATTTTATACAGCATTAGTTGTTTCATTAAAAGGTCGTCGTTTTATAGTATTAGTTATTTCATTAAAAAGTATTAGAAGTTTTACTATAAAGTGATAGTTTCAAACTAATTGCACGGTAAAACTATTTAATATAAGACCAACTTCAATGAAAGTAAACAGGTAAGAATGATATGGAAGTAATGTCAAGATGAGTAATCTCAACCTTTAGCGGTGGAACCACAATACTAGGATCAGCAAGAAGCTCATTCCAATCAGAAGTCAAAGCATCATCACCAATAATAAGCTGATCAGCCCAATCTTGCCACTCGTTCGGTTTGCTGGGATCCTGAGAAGGAACTTTAACCCCAACACTGTTGCTACCATCAAGTTGGCTATTATGGATTGTTGGAAAATCAAGAAAATCGGGTAGTTCATCTGTACACCATGAGTTAATATTATCTTTGTTACTGTGGCTCGATGCAGTCGATTGGACAACTCCAGAGTCAATAGAATGTGGCACTAGAACGGAAGACCCACTATTTGATGATTGAGAAATGAACGAGGTTACTCTCTGATGCTTTTCTTGTTGTTGATTTGATGAAAAATGAAGATCACTAGAAAAACTTGAAGATGAAGAATATATATTTCCAACAACCCCATTGTTGGAAGGCATGAAAACCTGATGGGAGTCAGAAAAGTTGGGGCATCTCCCTTCTCGGGGAATCGAAAGAACAGACAACGAAGAAGATAAAGCTCCAGATGCCCCGCAGTTACTAAGTTGTCCCCCACCTGATCTTTGAACAGGTAAAGCTTGTTTTGCTTCCATCCTTTACTAGTGTGTCTAACAGCAGCTTAATAGCTAATACAAGGTATTAATAACCAGCTGATTCTCTCCCGTTACCTATTTAACACAACACAAGTATAACCATCAACATCATGTTATACTAAAGCTTTTTTAAATGAAAATCCACAGAGAATTTGTCATCAACTCCAGTTCCAATTAATTTTTTTTGAAAATAATCTCGACACCATGAATTGGCACATAAATTTAACCAGCATGCAATACTCCGCAATGCAAATTTATTGAAAGCAAATTCCTCTTCTTAGTTGCCAAATCTCAACTTACGGATACTCATAACACTTCACCAATCAATTGCATAACAGCATAGATAACAAACAACAATCAATCAAGGAAAAAAACGCAATTAAATAAAACCAGGATTAAATTTAAATAAATACACAACAAAATCAAAAACGAATACAAAACTAAAGTGTTCATAAATCTCAATTAAATTTTCGAAAGGGGGTCAGCTGTCCAGCATATACAATTCGGATTAAATAAGCAACCAACTCAATAAGCCCTTACCTAAAATTGCAAAAATCAGAATAACGGATTTGAAAACTGGCCATCCAGACGCATGAGCAAACGAGAATCTATAGCAGAAACATGATGATAATTAAGATTGTTATACGTAAGCGATGATATATGTACCGAATGGAAGGACGGAAACGGGCTCGGAAGGATGGAAACGGGCTGAAAAGAATTGAACGGTGACAAGTGCGTCTTTTCTGGTGCTAATGTGCTATTCGTATATCATTTGCCTTTCTCCCCTATTCTTTATGCTACCACGCGCGCTGTTGGCGCGTTTTCCATACTCCACTTTCAATTACTACTTTTTTGTTTTATTTATTTGCAAATTTATTTAATTTATTTTTATTTAAATATGAATTTAGTTATTGATAATAAATCTACATATATTTATAAATCTATCGATTTAATGGTGATAATAGTCTAATTATGAAAATTTAATAATTTCAGAGTCAAAAGCTCATGGCCATATCCAGAAAATTCCAACAGAATAAAAATAAAAGGAATGGATACTATCTATCTAGATCATATACATGGCCAAATTAAGAGTATTTTGGAAAAAATTGACGGCAACAATTAGTCAAACACATTTAAAAATACACGTGACAATTTAGTCACAATATTCATTAAGAATTAAAATTAAAACATAATTGACAGTAAGAATTAGTCAAACACATTTAAAAATACACGTGGCACTCCAGTCACAACATCCGCCGAAAAGTCTAAATTGAAACTGCAAACGAAGTTGTTCCGACCAATTTGGGACTAAAATTGAACACTGTCAAATTTATTGAGACTAAATCGACGATAAAAAACTTTACGAAACTAAATTTATTTGAGGTCAAAGTTACTCTACATATTGTTTACTAGATATTGTTATTTGACATTTATATATAAATTTGATGAAATTTACAATACATTCTTTTCTAAATTTGACCACCTATGTTTCAAATAATCAGAATATGATCAAATTAGTAAAGTGGAACATCGTTTCATAAGTTGGCATGTTGTGAAACTTATTCATCGTGAAAGTGATTCTTTTTATATAGGCATCACCCTTCAGTTATCACGATTAATATCTTTTTATAATATAAGTCACACATTTTAATTATCACTATTAATACTCTCTGTTGTAATATAAGTTCATCATTCAATGTTATAAGTAACACCCTTCAATTATCACAATTAATATATTTTAGTAATATAAATCACATTTTTTTAACTAATTTTACATATTTTTATGTAAAACTTATTCACCCTATACTCTGTCCGTTTCATATATGTTGTCTCGAGGGTGTCTTTAAATAAATATACCAAAGCTTGAGTTGAACAAGTAGTACTATTTAAAAACAATGACTCTTTGGACAAGTGTGGCCGATTGAATTCTTTAAACCACTATAATTATTTTACAAACAACGTGCATGATTAAAATCAATACTTATTTTAATTATTGTTTTATTCATTTAGATCATAATTAAACTAATTAAATAACTAAGATTCGCTTGATAAGGGGATTCTTCCATCGTTGTCTGATTCATGTACTTATTATTTCCCTTGAATATATTACTTCTTTATATGATGTAACTAAAAAAAAGTTGCAACGTAAGCTCAATTGAATAAACTAAAACAAAATGTTAAAACTTGTCATCTTTTATTACCACATTCACCAGCTCCTAAGTAACTAAATTGAACAACAATTGTGATTTTTCAGTTGCAACATGAAAATTAAACAATTTGGAAGTTGCAAGTTGCAATATTTTAATTCAAATGATTGGGTGTAGATGCTTAGAGGTATTTGAATATTGCTCTTTTCAGTTGGCTTAAAGGGCAATTAGATTGCTGTCAAAAAAAAAAAGGGGCAATTAGATTAGTAGTATAATTGGGATCTCTTTCTTGTTTCACTTTCTGTGATTTGTCTTTACTACACTACTAGTCTACTAGTTATGAGGACAAAATAAAGAAATGGTCCCAGAGTTTCTAGTGACACGTGTCGACCATGTAATGGTTGAACTCTTTTTTATTCTCCTTAGTTATAAATAAATAAAGGGTAATTAGTTATAAATAAATAATATTTTTTTTTGGTGAAAGGCGTGATTGATCAAGCAGATTCTAATCTGAATTTCTATTGAAGGTAAATACTATTTAATGATTCTCTCTAAAAAAAATTTTATTTCTAAAGACCTCTCATAAAATAAAATATATATGATTGGGTTTTATTTTATCGTAATTTGCTTTTTCTTTTTAACAAGTCTTTTGTAAAATTTGTTTACCGTGGAACTGATTTCATATTTATATATCTAACTTTTCAATTATCAAAAAACACACTTTTATAATTTAAAGATAATTATTATAAGTTGTAACATAAGTCATACTCTTCAATATTAGAGTAATTTTTTTTTTTAATAATAATAAATCATATAATTCATTATTAAGACCTCCCATAAATAAAAATATATATGATTGGGTTTTTATTTTATTTGTTTTCTTTTTTCATCTTGGCTTACAACCATGTTAATGTGTTGTGCGTGCCCGGATGGCCGATTGATCTATTTGTTGGATGGATCAATTTGGGAATGTAATTATTATTTAATAGTTTTTGTAATTTTAATTAGAACATTAAAGTGAATGAATCGAGATTTTTTTATTAGAACTTAATTTAGTTGTGTCCGATCATGCTTGGCTCTATTATAGACTCCCTCTATTATAGACTCACCGTAGAATTCGTGATGACAAAATTTTGTGAAACCCAATTTATATGAACAACAATTTTATAATATCATTTAATCATAAAAATGCTTTTTTTTAAATGATAGACGATTGTACTACTATTAGATAATTATTATAATTTATAATAATATAATTTTAGTAATATAATACTCTTCAATATTAGAGTAATATATTTTTTAATAATAATAAATCATATAATTCAATTATATAAACCGATCTTTAATAATAATAAAACAAGATTCTTTTAATAATATAAGGGTGCATCAATAATACATGTTTTTTAATCTGTTTTAACCACTTAATTCTTTTACTAAAAATTGAAGCTTGTTTAGTGTTTTCCTTATAGTTTGTCTTCCTTTTCATCTTGGCTTACAACCATGTTAATCCCACATGTTGTGGAAATCTCAAAACAAACATATCCTTGACAATGAAGAATTATTTGTTTAATTAAATTTTCGAGAATAACATTACTTTACTTGGTCCATGGCCGATTGATTTTAGTTACGGCATTTGTTGGATGGATCATTCATTTGGGAATGTAATTAAATTATTTAATAGTTTTTCATTTTTCAAGAGTTGTAAACCTCTTTTAATTTAATCAAACTATTAAACATACACGTGAATGAATCGAGATTTTTTTATATTAGAACTTAATTTAGTTGTGTCCGATCATGCAACCGCTTGGCTCTTTTATAGGGTCCACTCATCATAAATTGAAGCAAATCTTTGACATTATATTCTGACTCACCGTAGAATTCGTGATGACAAAATACATAGACCCAAAAAGATGAATATTATACAACAATATATATGTACAGCCAAACATAAACACAACTTATTCGTGATTTTATAATGCACAAAGACTATCAAACACACACTTACTATGAAGAAATATACATTCAACAAAGAAAATCTCTCGCTAGACCTATACCTCAGACTAATAGCTCAATGCGGTTAGAGCAGCAGTATCTATACCGTGAGGTCATTAGTTCAAGTTACCATTTGCCAAATAATAGGACCTCTACCTCAAACATCACTAACCATTTCAAAGGGATGAAATAATCAGACACAGAGCTAGAAAAATCAAGCAATGCATAGAATATTTGAACACAATTTCAAAATGCGTCCATTTATTTACCTACCACAATCACTAACAGGTTTGGGACATTATTCTAAAAAACACATAACCAAAGGAGTGATCAAGAAATTACTCAGCAGTAATGTTATGCAATATTTAGAGATCAGCATGGACAGGCTACATATCAATTCAAACAATTTAAACACAAACCACAAAACTACACACCAGATATGTCATAAGAGAATCACAAGCATTTATAGTAAACATCAAAATTTAATTTATAAAATTTATAGCTTGCAATAATATAAAAGAACTCAGTATTTCAGAAGTTCCAACAAAAAATTTCATCTCTAAAACAGAGAGACAAGTCTTAGCAAGAACAAAAACTTATGCAAATACAAACTTCAGCTACTAGACGATAGCATTGGCGGCGCTAGCAATCCTAGGCCAAAGATCAGCACACTCCTTTCCAATGGGACCAGTGATAGCAGAACCTACAAAATAGGCAAAGAAAACGAACTATAAGATCTGATAGTCATTTTATTATAAACATACAAGAAATAAAAGTAGGTTGATTGTTATAATTATTTGGAATCAAAATTACCTTTCATTTCTCCCTTGGGATTCACAATAACCCCAGCATTATCTGCATAAGTAAAAGACAAATTTTAGCAAAAAAATTTGAGTTGGTCTCCAACAAACCAAGTCTAGGCTATAAATTTTGATTATTTGACCCATTTCACCCATTTCAACACATTTTTCTGACCCACTAAACTTGACCCGTACCATACCTTGGATAGGTTCAAATGCCCATGAATTAAAAACAATGTTCATAGCATGAACCAGGTCTATACAAGTTTTTGTCAAAAAATTTATATATGTAAAGCAAGAAGATTAATATCAGCATCATTCAATGTGGAAAAGGCCTATGATGGCAGAAACTTAAAAATTGGCAGAAACAGGATGATAAGTGAAAAGGAATGGTCTAAATGGTGAAACAATGGTCAGGCATTTTACCAATATCAGATGTGTGTGTGTATATATATATATATTTTCTGCCTATCTATATATCAAACTTCGACAAAAATGGTTTTCAAGAAGCAACATATAGAACAACAAAGTAGAAACCTACATCAGGGTCATAAAACAAAAGTCCCCAACTTTTCAAGATAATAGCAAAACAAATTTACCTTGGATCCATTTAACAAAAGACAAAGTCGTAATTTGATTATCACTAAAACATTAATTATCAATTAGCAGCACAAAAAACACGAATCAACTAACGACACAACTATGCAAACTAAAATTAAACAAGATCCAGCTATAAATCACAGTTATACGAGATAAATAAACAAGTTGAAGGAGTAACCTTCAAAATACATGAAGACACCGTCCTTTCGGCGCCAGGGCTTGCGTTGACGCACGATGACAGCAGGCATGACCTTCTTACGCAGATCGGGTTTCCCCTTCTTAACGGTGGCCATCACCATGTCGCCAACGCAAGCAGAAGGAAGCCTGTTAAGACGCCCCTTGATCCCCTTCACGGAGATGATGTACAGGTTCTTCGCCCCGGTGTTGTCGGCGCAGTTCACCGTCGCCGCAACGGGGAGACCCAACGACATCCTGAACTTGTTACCCGCGGATCCTCCGCGACCTATTGTTCACCATAAGAATCAAACGAATGATTGATTAAGAAAAAATTGGAATTGAAAGACAGAAAGATGAATTAGGGTTCGGGGATTGGGCGTCTCACCTCGCTTCGACATCTTCGCGTTTTTTGTGTAATCAGAGACGGAGAGAAGGCGCTAGGGTTTTATATGGCAGGTTTAATCTTTGAAAGAGGGGCGTACTTTGGGCTAGGGTTTTTGCTGAAGTTGTTGGGCCGGATGGCGTGAGTTGTGGGCTAAAGTAAATGGCCTAAACTCCAATTTTAAGGGCCTTCCGATGTTGGAGCAAATTCAATAAATCCAGATAAATATTTGGTTAAACAACTGGGAGTAATATATAAATAACGAGATACACTTATATAAGACATTGCATAATTTGTGCATGACGCTTTAAAATATTGTAACGGGGTATATTTTATTATTTAAAAAAATAAAGTGAAAATGAAAGAGTTCAAATTAAAAGTGATACATTTATTTTGACCATATAAATAAATCTAAACTGATTCTGTTCAAATTAATAGCGATAAGTAAACCTCCAAGTGTTGATCTAATAGTGTAGGATTAAGACTTAGGAGTATACTCATTTTTAAATTTCAAGTTTGAAAATTCTTAAGTGTTGTGCCATTAATATTTAAGATGGGTCAGGCTATATAAAACTTTGTTATGGCTTAAAGTGGAACCCATACTAGTGGACTGTAAATTTTGGTCCCCAAATTAGCCAGTATTTGGATCGGATACTGAGTTACAAAGAAAATAGTGATGAGTATAAGTGAAATGATTTTTTTTATAATTGAGAAGTTATGTGTTTAGAACAAGAGATTGAATAGTGATAAGTATATTTTAATACATAAGTGAAAATGGGTTTTTAATCATTGAGAAGTTTTGTGTCCAGAACAAGAGGTTGTTTCCTGTCAAATTTGCGTATTAGTTTGAATTCTTGGATAGAATATAGAGTTATAAAAAAAAATTGCCATAAATATATTTGAACACATAAGTGAAAATGATTTTTTTATCATTGAGAAATGACGTGTTTAGAATCTCTTGTCAAACTTTTTCACCCTGATTCCATAATTAAATTGGTAAAGTGTAGAGTGAATAAGTTTCACGATAAAATTGGTTAAGGAGTGTGATTTATATTACTAAAAATTGTGATATTTTACTATAAAGGGTATGGTTTTTTACTATAAAGAGTAATATTTATAAAAGTGAATGGTGTGACTTATATTATAAAAGAAGGTATCCTAGTGATAATTGAATGATGTGACTTATATTACTAAAGGGTGTGCCTTATATTACTAAATAGTATGCTTATAAAAAAAATTAATTTCACGGTGAACAAGTTTCACAGCATATCATCAAATATCACAAACAATACTTTTTTTTAATAATAAATCATACCTTTCATATATCACTATTAATATCTTTTAATCAATTTTACATATTCATTACGTAAATCATGTTCGCCATATATTCTGCCATACATAAATTAACCTCCATTCTCACACTAGTAATAATGCAATTTGATTTCAGAGAAACAGAGATTAAGCTATATTCGCAAGAAACATAAAAATTTAAATGAAAAAAGGAGTGTAGATCTTCAATAAAATTTATTCGAAATATGAAATTTATTAATTGGAGAGTTTGTGAGAAAAGATTGCAGCAATTCAGCGCCACACAAGTGGTGTCGAAAAATGTAAAAATAATTAACCAGAAAATATATCAATTCTCAAGACATACTATCTGATGCAAATGGAGATACATACAGAAACTTCAATTTTAAGTTTTAACCAAAGAAAGCATAAAGACCCTAAATCCCTAATTAATAGAAAAAATTTACTATTTTTTTTTTAAAAAAAAACCTTAAAAAGAATCAAATTAACGAAAATTGAAATGTAGTTGCAACTTAATGTGAGTGAAAGAAACAAAACAAGCTTGCAAATTTAAGTTTTAAAATGCAAATTATTTTCACATTATGTTGGAATTGTGTCATTTCTCAAAGCACAAAATGAAAATCAGCAGTTAAATCCAGCAGCAAAAAAAAAAAACAAAGAAATGTCCACGTCATCATTCATCGGCACTCCGCTCTCCCTCCCACCGCCGTCCGCCGCCGTCCCCGTCCGCCCCCTCCGCTCCACAATCAAAGCATCCCTCAACCCAAACCCCATCACCACCGTCACAAAACTCCTGTGGGGCCAGTCCCTCCCCCCCAACCTCCTGATCGCCACCGCCCGCTCCGCCTGGTCCGCCGCCTGGCACCTCATGATGTCCCAGCTCGCCCCCTCCGACTCCGCCGGCCGCTACACCCGCCCCACCTCCCAATTTCGCCTCACCACCACCACCGCCGCCAAAAACCTCCACCTCTACGTCGGCCTCCCCTGCCCCTGGGCCCACCGAACCCTAATCGTCCGCGCCCTAAAAGGCCTCAACGACGCCGTTCCGGCCTCAATCGCCTCCCCCGGCGCCGACGGCCTCTGGGAATTCAAATTGAGGGATAGCCCTAACCCTAATTGGAACAGGGATACCGATATCGATATCCTTATTCCTGGATTGGATAAAGTCAATGGGCGGAAAACATTGAAGGAGGTGTATAATCTGCGACGCGGTGGGTACGGCGGAAGGTCCACCGTTCCGATGCTGTGGGATGGTGATAGAAAGGAGGTTGTGTGCAATGAGAGCTATGATATTATTGAATTTTTCAATTCTGGATTGAATGATGTTGCCCGGAATCCGGGATTGGACCTTTCTCCGAAATCATTGAAGAAGAAGATTGATGAATGGAATCGTATCATTCACCCCAAAATCAACAATGGAGTCTATAGGTATGAAAATGATTTTATCCATGCATAACTCAAGTGCATTTTTAAACAGTATTAGTTGTTTTAACTGAAAGTATTAGTTAGTTTCACTGAACAGTATTAGTTGTAATAACTAAAAGTATTACTAGTTGGTTTTACTGAACAGTATTAGTTGTTTTAACTTAAAGTATTATTTGGTTTCACTGAACAGTATTAGTTGTTTTTTCTAAAAGTATTAGTTGGTTTTACTGAACAGTATTAGTTGGTTTAACTTAAAGTATTAGTTGGTTTCACTTAACAATATTAGTTGGTCAGTATTAGTTGTTTTCAATTAAAGTATTAGTTGTTTTCCCTGAAAGTATTAGTTGTTTTCACTGAAAATTATTAATTGGTCAGTATTAGTTGCTTTCACTTAAAAGTATTAGTTTTTTTCACTGAGAAATATTAGTTGTTTTCAATGAACAAATATTAGTTGTGTACAGTTACACCGTCCAACTGATGTACAAGAGACTTACCTATTGGTTGCAGGTGCGGATTTGCACAGAGTCAAGAAGCTTACGATAGCTCGGTGAATGAGCTGTTCGACAGTTTAGATATGGTGGAAGAACATTTGAAGGGGAGTAGGTACTTATGTGGAGACACATTGACTCTTGCAGATGTGTGTTTGTTTACAACTTTGATAAGGTTTGATGTAGTGTACAATGTGCTCTTCAAGTGCACCAAGAAGAAGCTCGTCGAATACCCGAATCTCCACGGATACATGCGGGAAATTTACCAGGTACAGACATTACATCGAGCACTTTACAAACTACATTCAACAGCAAGATTCTAAATCTTGAAATAATGAAAGTGTATGGGTTCTTGATATTATTTGGTTTCATCTTATTGAACAGATTCCTGGGATTGCAGAAACTTGCAATTTTGGAGCTATAATGGATGGATACTACAAAAACTTATTTCCATTGAATCCAGGTGGTATTCGACCCATCATTCCTTCGGACTGTGAACGTGAAGTTCTACTCGAACCCCACTACAGAGAATTCTTATCATCGATCGAAAATGGTGTAAAAGCGCTCGTTTTGTAGGAGATGCGGATGTAAATACTAACCACCGCACGCGGTCAAAATCACCTCATTGTAAAAAACTTTTATGAACCAGATTCACGAATATGAGACCGGCGAACTCTATTAATCCTACACGATAAATTTTGAATGGATCCTAACAAGAATGTTTTGTTAAACTCATTTTGTAAATGAGTAAAAAATTGAATGAAATTCACGTAAATTAAATTCGTACAAGTGTTAAATTAATTTCATACAAGTGTTACTCTTTGTATTTCAATTGTTTTATCAACAGTCTAACACAAGAACTTAGGCTCCATTTGGATGGATGGATTTGAAAATTCATGGATTTCACACACAAATCATACTCTCAAAATGGATTTACAAATATTTAGATTTGAGAGTTTAGAGAAGAGAGTGAAGGAGAAGAGGAGGAAAGGGTAGAGATGAGGGGATTTCACAAATGATTAGATTTTGATGAGGATTTGAAATCCCTTCATTTTAAACTAAACTCTTAAATCTAAGTATTTGTAAATCCATTGGAGAGTGATAATTTGTATATAAAATCCATGGATTTCAAATTTATCCATCCAAATGGAGCCTTATAATATATTTTATTTACTGTCACTCACGGTATTGCTAATTCGGAATTCTATACTGATTTTACTGGATTAGGCATTTTGTTAATTTTAGAGGTTTCACATTCTGAGTGCTTGAGCCCAATTTTAGACACAGTTGCTAATGAACTAACAAAAGATAAAGCAACTACACTGTGCTTTAGAAATTGGGGTGGGCATTTTATTTAGAGTATTGGGCACCCGACGGGTATTTCTCAAAATTTTCGGGTATCGGGTATCCAATCGAGTAGCTGATTTTTTGTATGCAATTGTTGTTTTTTCAAATTTATTTCCAAAAAAATCAAGTATTTCAAGTACCCAATTTTTTGGATCGTGTTTAGTAAGTAGTTTTCTCTATCCGAATTTTCGGGTACTGAACTACCCGATCCGATGCCCAACCCTATTTAGGGTATGTTTTAGAACTCAAGTGAAAGGCTAGAAGTGCTTATTTTTTAAAAAAGTTGGGTCACACCAACTTAAAAAATAAGCACTTCTACCACCCTTAGAAATGTCCAATTTCAATTTACTGACAGCAAGGAAAGTAGGCTGAGAGAATCATCAAAAGCAAAGAAAGACTGGTTTTTAAGCCGTTAGAAAATCGCAGGATCTTCTACCTGCCAGAAACGAAGTAGCATCCAAACAGAAAGGAAAAAAAAAGTTCAACACGGGTCAAAGTACAGAGTTTTTCCTGCAACAATTAACCAGGGATCACGCCGGCCATAAGCAACCTTAGAATCAGATAGCTACGTTGCTGTTAAGGACAGCATGTAACAGAGCAAAGCAACGACCACCTGCTCATCTTCTGGCAGCTCTAGATCCTACCATTGGAATAACAAACAAATGTTAGGAAAAATTATAGTAGTACTCCACGGATTAACACAATCTTTGAGATGATGAATTGGGCGAACATAAAATATTATGTGAAAAACGGATTAATGTGGAACAAAGTCGTTTCAAAAGCCATGCAGTTCCAGACACATATGAAAAAACTTCGCACAAATAGGTGAAAGAGAAGGTTCTCTAACATTCAACATTCAATTTTCTTGGTGTATGTTTTTTTTGACAGGATTTAGTGGATTTTGAAATCTAGATTTCAAAAACTAGTGGATTTCAAAATACGGATAAGAAGTAATGGTTTGTGTGTTTGTTTGAGATGTAAGTACGGTAGGGTTTAACTTAATGTAAAATTAATGTGTAAGAGTGTGTTGCATTATTATACTATTGTTGATTGTAATTGTAACAATTGGACGATTATGTAATGTTTAGCATGCTTTATAAAAAATTGTAAAAGTAAAAATTATAAACAAAAGAAGAGTGGGAATTGAAATTTCATTTGCATTAACGAGCCAATGGAGGAAGTGTGGTTGAGAAAAAATTGTATCTGCTGAGTTTATAGGCATTTTTAGGATAAATGTATGGGGTTTTAAAAAAACCGGATTCTGCAATCCCAAAGTAGACGATATTCAGATTTCGAAATCTTTCTAATCTCAAATCAAACATACCCTAATGTAGGGACATGTGGAAGAATGAGATATAAAATACCGTTTGTGCTTACTTGAACGCTTAATGCTGCGGCAGAACTTGCTGCCACATTGACAATGAAACGCCTTGATAGGGTGATCTTGGTCGTCAAAATCAATACCATAATCCTGAAAAGGCAACATCGTAACTTCTCAGTAAACAGAATACTAACTCCAAAAACATAATGTATGCACAAATGAAGAACATCTAAATATCCGTATACGCTATACTAGTTCTTTGTTGCTGCAATAAATTAATCACATGCTGCAGCTCTGGATGGTTTCGAAAAGATAATGTTCATTCACCAACATCAATCATCATACAAGTTCTTTTGATTTTCCCAGCAACAATTCCACCTCATTAATTTATAGCATGTTTAAGTTTAACTAATTTAGAATTGTGACCAGCAAATTTATGTTCAAACCATGATTAACAAAAAATAAACCTACCCAAGTGAGTTCTTCCATGGCCTTCACCTCTCTTGTAGTGAAAAGAGCAAGCTGCATTTAGAGACGTTCACAATTATTTTTAGGCAAAAACAGAAGAAAGGTGAAATATCTAGAGAAAAATATGTGACTTCTTACATGGTAGTAGTTGTGGTCAGGAGTTTCCACTTCCACTGGTATCTCCACTAAGTTTGAATCATAACATCTAGCATGGTTGCAAGTGAAAAATAAATAAAAAAAATATCTACAATTAAATCAGAAAAATGGAAAAATCTTTAGATGAGGAATCTTTGCAGACTTTTGCATTGCAAACTGATAGTGAGTCGTGACAATATTAATATTTTTTATAATTACTTTTTTTAATACTCCGAATGAAAAGAGCAATGATTGCAAAGTTTATACTTAAATATTAATCACAAGTGTGGACTAGACAACACGTGTGATGAAAATTTATAGGCAAAGTCTTACGTAAACAAGTTTCACCGTGCAATTGGTTCATGATTATCAGTTTATACTAGTACAACAACTAATACTTTTAAACGAAACAAACAATACTGACAAACTAATACATTTTAATAAAACAACTAATCCTATTAAAAGTACAACAGAAAAGGGATTAGGGGAGAAAGATGCATCATCTTTATAAGGCAGCTCACATAGCTGAGTAAATGCAACTCTAGGGACAACTAGATTTGCATCATCTAGAAAAATCATGGAATATGAACTGAGTTTTACAGCGTTGTTAATCGAACCCAGAATCTAGTGTCTGTGTATGCAGGAAGAGTGACCCAACTTTGTAATATGTACCACAAGCAAAATAAAAGGCACTTTATCAAAAGCATAATGCTCAATTCAGACGAACGTACCTGTGGTTAATAAACCTTGCAACATTTCCACAATATGTAGAATCCAAACAAAGAGCTTCTTCATCTTTCAGCACTTCTTTAGCACCCCAACCAGCATCTAGAAGCACAGGATTTGAATGTTTCTTGCCTTTGGGACTCCTCAAAACACGATCAAAGAGCTCTCCATTCGTTAAAATTTCTCCAACATACTCACAAACAAACGCTCCCTTTGGCAGGTCCTCCACAGTACGTAGACCCCACCCCTTTCCTTCTGGGGTCATGAACACCTGTTAAACAGCGTAGTTAAAAATAAATAAAATTCATTAACTCCATAAATGTACTCAACAATAAAATAATACCTGTAAATTGCGAGTTATTCCTCTCTGTACCACTCGGTTGCCACACTGTTTACTACAACCACATTTCCACCAACATTCTTTGATGAACTTTCTCGTCAGATGTCCTTTGCATGGTTCGATGATATCTTCGCTTCTGGATCTTTCCAGGGGGCATTCCTTACAGAAAAACTGGCCATGTTTCTTTTGATCAAGATTCATGGAACTACACTCTTTAAGAAGTTCCTCTTTCACAAGGCCATCTGTTGTGTACGCAAATTCACCCACGATCTCATGTGAACACGCACAAGGCGTAGATAACGACAAACAATCCCCAAAACAAGTAGAGCAACAATTGCTGTTTCTAATACTAGCAAGTGAGAAATTCACAGATGCATTCTGGAAAACCACATTTTGGGGTATGTAGCAAAAAGACGGTGGGCCCTCATTATTGACTTCATTCACCAGTGTAATTAGAACATTTTCTTTCCCCTTTGCTATGTCGACAACATCAAGAAGTGGCCCGATCATTTCAAGAGTTCTCTGGGGCTGATTTGCAACCACCAAGCTCAAATTATTCGATTCTTCTGCACAAATCACTCCGTTTTGATCTCGACTATATCCCTTTTTCAGATACGAGCCATCAGAAGGAGTAACTACTACTTCTTTGGGCAGATTTAACTCGGCACAGATCACTGAGTTATCAATATCCTTTCCGTTATCATCTCCACCATCCCTCTTTTCTAGATGAGGGTCATCAGTTATGCCATCACAAGGAGTAACTACCGATTCTTTGGGCAGAGTTGCCACATCAGAAACCTGAGAATCAGACGATTGGGGAAAAGAACTAGAGGGCTGGCCTCTAGCATCAACAGTGTCCATTGCAGAAGATTTACTCAACATATCAGTGTTGGGACCCACATCTATGGTCACAGGAGCCTTGCTACTTGCACCGGATTTTAAATCAAGAAAGGACTGACACATTTCTTTCATAAGACCCATCACCGAGAAGTTTGGGTCAAAAGATTTGTATGATGTGCTGCATTTATCTTCCACCAGTTTTATAACTGTTTCGATACTAGGCATTTTGAAGTCGGGCTTTATAAGAGCCAAATCACAATTGAAGGCCAGTTTCACCTCCCCAGAAGGCGAGGAAGCAATTTCTAGGATAGAAGGAAGTTGACCTGAGGTCATAGCGAGCTCACCATTGTTGCTTGCCCCATTTGGAATGATAGTGCCATCAGTTCTTTCTTTTTCGATCGGAGATTGTGAAACTGAGGGTTCAACAGCGTCGTTTTGTTCTCCTATCGTACCGTTCCTATCTGGCGATTCTCCTCCAATTGATGGATCTGTAGATTTTAACACATATTATATAATGCTCAACTAGAAACATTTGCAGAACTACAGTCACACCGCGTAACAATGCGAAAGATAGCATTCGTTGGAATAATCAAACTGTCATAGTTGATCTTGATGACAAAGTTTCTCAACATGTGACTTAACATCTATAGTATGCTTCAAGCAAGGATTTTGAAACCCGGATTTTAAAAAACCACCACTACTATACCTATAAACCTGATATCACTCTTTCCAATATAATAAATTCTCTTTCCTTACACTTTAATATATTTAAATCATATTTATCATCCAATCATTACAATCACACTTAAAAATAATAATATAATACAACTTCACCCACTCTTACACATTAATTTGACATAAAGTTAAATCTCACCCTACTCAAAAATCCAAAACAAACACACACCTTACTATTTATCAGGATGTAAAAATTAAAAAATCCCCTAGATTTTAAAACCGGTTTTTAAATGTCACTTAAAACCAAAAACAAACATTACCTAATGGCATAAACTCCCCGAAAATTAATAGTAATACCCCTAATCCAGTCAACAAAAGGCTTAATTGCTGCTAAAATAACCACTTTTTGCAAACTTTTAAGTTTTGGCAAATAAAACTTCAATTACAAAAAAATTGCAATTTGAACTTACGGTAGCATGGACTCTTACCCATTTGGAAGCTTTTAGGCTAAACAATGTCGTTTGAGTTTTGAATTGTTGTCAAGTAGGATGACATGTCAGAAACGGGCAAGAGTCAATCTGCTGGGAAGTTCAAATTGCAACTTTTTTTTAAATTGAGGTTTTATTTGCAAAAACTCGGAAGTTTAGATTAGATTGCAGTTTGCGAAAAGGTGGTCATCTTAGCAGCAATTAAGCCTTTACAAAATAAAAGTTGATTAATAGCTAATCAAAAGGCACTAGGGCATCAGACATAAAGAACAAAACCAAAAATTTATGTGACCAAATAGGAGATTTTGTAATCCAAGGGAGTCTAAGGGGCACAAAAGTAAATGACAATAGCATTCAGTTGAGACTAGATAATAATCAAAAAGACAAAAAATGTTCAATGTGTTAGAGAATGCAACATCAGGAAACGATATCAGAGTTTAAACCAAAGCGGGAAAGCATACCTGGATGAATTACAGCAAGAGGAACCGCCAAACCTGGCATGTTGTCAGTAACTGGCTCGTCTTTTGGTATAAGCAAAGGTTGTTTTGCAACACTCTTCTTTTTTAAAACATTACTAGGCTCAACATTCGCCTCTTTTGCAGCATTTGGTGAACTCTTCTTTTTTAAAACATTACTAGGCTCAACATTCGCCTCTTTTGCAGCATTTGGTGAACTCTTTTCCTTGGATAATATCGGTTGTTTTCCTTTATTTTTAGCATGTAATTGAGTATCAACACTCGTTTTTTCAGCAACGGGCAGATGAGACTCCACTGGACCTCCCGGAAGTTCACAGGGTTCGTCTTTAGGGACGAGAAGTGGCACCGTGGGACCACTAGGGGTAGGTGCAGCAGGGGAAGAGGAGTTTTGACCATCTTGATATTTACGCCTCAACCGTTTTAAAGGTCGTGGATGCTCTTCATTTGACTGGATTCGTTCTTCAAACTCCTTCAATTTTAGAGTATCAGCCAGTATGTATTATAAAATCACAAGATCGAAGGATAATAAAAGTGAAGAAAAATATCAAAATAGAAGTATAATTGTTGAGTATTATATTTAGAGCATGACTAAATGCAAAAGGGTCACCTACTTCATTATCCTTAGTCTTGGAATTTTCAGCTGCCTGACAAATGAAAATATTTATACAAAATTTAAGTATTTTTTTATTTTAAACAACCATTTGGAAAGAACAATGATGAAATATAACATACTTCATTATCCACGATCTTCTTTGAACACTCTACTGCCTGAAAGATTAATTAGGAGCAACATGTCAGCACTTTGATCAAGATAATTGATTCAACAAAGATGGAAGAAAATAGCACAGATATTGACAAAAGGGGGATGATTGTTCAACATGCAACATTTACCGCTGCTTCTTCTCTCTCAAATATAGTATCAGCAAGCGCTCTATAATTCTCCTCTTCGATTAACTCCCAGTTTTTATCATACAATTTAAGCAGAGACTTCAATACTGGCTTCACCTTGTCCTGGGTGATTCCAAGAGCCTTCATAGCACTAAAGGCATCCCGAACTCTAATTTTTGTTTCCGTATTGCTCATTTTAGCAGATCTTACAATATCAGAAACTTAATCTTCCAAGTTGCAATGGACCAAGAATTCTATCTTGCGTACAGCAAAATAATAAGTAGCTGAAAAAAAAACCATCATAGATGTTTAATGGCACACTGGAACTTAAAATAAGAAGGAAAAAAAAAAGATGCTCTCTATGTAAACTTATTTGCATTGGACCAATCACCACTGAAAACTGAAACGAAAAGCTTGAGAATATTACTGTTTTTGGCTCAGTTGCTTTGATTACAGTCCAGATGCTAAGCTAAGTGCTTTCGTTATAAATTAACTGTAAACAAAATTCAACTGCACAAAACTCTCAAGTGCAGAATTCAAACTACACACGAAAATCACACGCTGATAAATAGTTCAAAGTTTAGGTGCAGACATTGAGAACTTTCAAACATAATAATACTAAACAGCATACACAAAGAACAGTTAAAAATAAAAAGTTCATATGATGTTTGGCTCCAAAAGGCACAGCATTTGAAATTCATCAGCAATTATAACTTGAATGTTTCAATACAAGAAAAGGTTTGTGCTACTTATGTAGTGTCTCACAGGGTTGTGGGATAAAATTTGGCCTAGTTTATAGTTGATGAAAAAATTCTCCAACAACTTAGGTTGTTTGTTTCTAAAATGCAAACACAAAGTTGCAGTACTCACCAGCAAAGTCACTTAAGTGTAATTCTCACCAGCAAAGGATTTTGATTCCTCGGAACAAGTCAAATCTTGAGCTGCATTCCTTAAATACTAGATCTCTCCAACCTGTACATTCCAAAATAAATCAAATTGAGTAATCACTTGACCTTAGAGGTCAAATTAACAATTTCAAGGATTGATATTCAAGATCAGCATACTTAGGATTCAATCATAACAAAAAACTTGTCAAATATTAAATTTTATACTAGATATCAGATAAATAGGGAGTTTAGTGATACCAGCACGCTTCAAGATTCTATCGCTTTATCAATGAAGCAAATTATCACTCATGAATTCCAAACATACATGAACAATCATTCACGAGCAAACACACAGAGTTTCTAAACAAAATTATTTTACGGATGAAATAATCAGGAGATCAAACAGGATTTATTTGGTAGAAAAATTGCGAACCCCAAAGCACAATCTGCCCTTTTACGTATCTCCAGGTTTTAAAAAAAATACAATTATATCCATAAAGAGATCGCGAACACCAGTATTTCATGCACATTAGCCAAATTGTAGCTCAGCCCATATGGAATTGTAGGACACAATTGAATATCTAGCGTTACTGAAGAATACTGTGCGGCGCGTTCCACTATGTTATAAAATATAATGCCATCAGTATTTATAGCAGAGTTTTAGGTTGGATTTCAAAATTCATTACAATCCCAACCTATAATGCCTATTTCTTTCTCATATTTTGTCTTTTTTTAATATCAGATACTTTTATTTATTACAACATAATAAGCACACTATCACCTACTTTTTTATAATCATAGTACATTCTAACAACCAAACACTAGTTCAAAACCAACCAGATTAATATTTAAGAATTTCCCAGCCAGGATTTCCCTACAGCGCAAAACAAACATACCCGTAAACTTAGCATGCGCACACACTCATAGTATAACCAGATAGATACATTCATTTGTGTCCATAGACCATGTTACACCTCTCAGCTAAAACATGAAAGAAACTCAACAGATTACAAAAATGCAATGATAAAACCGGCTGAAAGAAGGGTAGCGATTTTCTAAACCATATCAGTGAAATCTTTGTAATGAAAATGATAATCACCAGATTTTTATAAATGTAACAAATAAATATCACTTTTATTTTATCACGGTCATGATCTTTGACATTTAATTCAAGCAACCATTTACGCGTGACAAAATCTCAATGGATAGTTCTGCCATAAGAACGAAAACCAATCATATAGTTAGCCAGATTTCTTTTTTGTCAAACAAGTTACATAGTCTTACAATTTGCACCTCAGTCAACAATAATATCCGGGTAAAAGACTAAAGAAATTTAATCTAAAGACTAAACTAACAAATGATTTAGTGGATATTCAAATAAACTACAAATAATTCCAGAAAATAATGTTACACGACCCATACTTTCCAGCAAAGAACGATTTCTACATGAATTGGTGGATTAATTAGAACACAGAACTTAACAATTGGCTCCGAGCATGCAACACAGGTCCACTCATTAATAAAAGAAAACTATACTGAATGTATTCATATTTTAAATTTTGATGTACTTTTCGCCATAAAAAGAGGCAAAAAAGAATCGATTGAGCCGTAAAACCCTAGATAAACCCAAATAACTTGAAATTACAAATGAAAAGCAAAAATGTCTGCAAAATTCCCAAATGTACATACAGAAATATAAAAGAAAATATCCTTCAAACAAAATCAAGAATCGCAGAAGTAATCATCATCATGCATTCAAGAAAACAGTGGGTCTTTTCTTTTTCCGGGAGAACCAGATGATAATCTGAGCAAGGTACGCTAGAATTTGCAGCGCAATTGTAGAGTACTAAATGTGGAAAAAAAATTTATTACCAAATACTTACAAATGGCAGTCATTGTTGTGAGTTTGAGAGGGAAACAGAGCAAGAAAATTTACAGTATTAAAACACGGAAAATTGATTGTTTAGAAGAAGAATAAAATGGAAGCTGAAAAATGGTGGGGTAGATTAATTAAACAGAAAGCGCTTTTTAATAATAGCGACTATTGAAGCTTAACGACGACACTCTAAATCTCGACACCAACATTTTTTTTTTTTTTTTTACAAAAAAAAAAAAGATTTGTTGTTAGCGGGCTGAATCATATTTCGAAATCAAATTTGGCCCAAAATTTTCGTCAACCCACCACATTTTTCTGTTAAATTTAGTGTTATATTCCCTCTGTCCATCGAAAGTATGTTCAGACGGTTGAAATATGTTTTACGGAAATGGTAGATTAACTACGTGACACAATTTTTTTTATCTTCATTGTTCAATAATCACTTAATTACTCAAGTTATCATTATACTTTACTCACAATCAATTATATTATTCATAAATGGACTTAAATTTACGTTTCCGTATAACAATGTTTCAACCTTCTGAGCACACTTTTCGTGGATAGATGGAGTATTTTATTTATAATGTTGCGTTTTGTTTAAAACTTTTATTCAAACTTAATATCATGTTTCAATTAAAATTAATATCACATGTCACCTTGTGTTTAGTTGTAACTTGTACGGTGCAACTAGTGCATCATGCATGGGAGACCAACTTCAAAAATTGTACCCTCATTCCTTTAAGCTTCACATTATAATATGTGCACAAGTCATCTTCGTATATACAAGTGTATCTCGTAATGTTTTTTCAATTGAACAAAATTTTTAAAGTTTCATAAACATCAAACATCAATATTGATTTTCAATTTCTCATCTTATTTTTGGTCAAACAAATAAGTGCTTTGAATTCATGTAGAGGAGAACATAGATTTACATGATAATAAAGCTAATTGAGTTGATTGCATATAAAATAATAATTTTTCACGTTTATTAAACTTCCGACAAAACGAATGTCCCAAGTAAATCTTTTTATTTTTTTCTGTTGGAAAGTAAATGTCTACATAATTTTTTTCTTTTGTCTCTCATCTAACACATCTCAACAACCCACTATACATTTTATATTATATTTCTTAAACAAACAAACAAACAAAAACCTTAACAAGGGACGTATGGAGTATCATTTGAAAATTTACAATACGATGCATGCACTTGATCAGATGAAACAAGTACACTATCAAAAGGTAATAAATGATGTTATGTTTGGCTCGTTTTTTAGCCCCGAGGTTTTAACTGGAAATATGACAATTTTGTTATAACAGAGAAGCGTAAGCCGATTAGGTGAAAAATATGTATCTCTTCAAGCAAATTGGTAACACATATGAGTTTTGCCTAGTTGTTTGCAAGATCCTATATTCGGACTCACAATTAGAACGAACAATGATAAGTTGCTCCTTTGCATTATAAGAAACAAGATTATCGCCAATATAATAATATGTTGCAAATCATTAAATTATAATTATCGTTGATTATATTTTTTTTTTTTTGGAAAACAAAGATTATATTATTATTAAAATAACACTAGTTTTATAGTTATTATTGTTAATAATACTTGGTAGACAACTTTCTTGCAAGGGAATGAAAAAGGAATAAAAAAGAAGTGTTTGGTTAGACACTTTTAAACCCTGCTGCAATAGATGATACCCAAGATTGAATCAACCATTTCTCAAGATTTTGAGTGGAAAGGGTTTCATTCCACCATCCATTCTACACAACCTTTGTGTCTTTTTTCATCCTTTTCTTCATCTTCACCCTTTACCGGATTACAATGCTACTTATGTATTATCATACATAAAACTCTACAGTTATTTTATTATATATATGCTAAAATGTACATAGCATTGTTTTCACTTTCTTCTGCTAAAAAACATGACAACAATGTGCTATGAGAAAATGTGTAATTTATATTTGTAATATAAATATCAATTAAAATTAAAACTAAAACTAAAAGTGTCTGTACAAAAAAATTTTGAAAAATTTACACATCAATTAAAATTCTTTTATACTCTATTTTGTTAAAATTAAAAAATGTTTAAACAAAATGTTATTGAAGTAATGTTATTCTCTTTTAAAAAAATTACAATTAAGTTGATTCAATTCCTAAAGAATATTTGCAAACCAAACAAAATCAATGGTTATGATAGTGATTCTTAAAATCAACCAAACAATACAATTTTAAAGGGCATACCTATTTCACTCCTCACTACTATCATTACCATTTCTATTCCGATTCCTGGTGGCAAACCAAGCAGCCCCTTAGTACTTTTATATTTTTATCAATATATTGTTAAGAACTCTTATATTATTATTGTTGATAATTATTATATTATTATTTATATTTTAGAAAATCTTATATCATTTTTATATCATTAATTATATTTTTGAAATTGTTTATTATTAATAATTAATTAATAAGCATTATTTATTTTTATTTTATTAAATAGAATTATTCTATTTTTTATTATTAATTCATAGTAATATTATTATTGAATTGTAATTTTGGGAATAGAAAATAGTATATATTAAAATTTTAAAAAAAAATCATGTGTAACAACTTAGCATAAATCACACAATTTCTCCCAAAGTGTTAAAGCGTCAATATATATTCCGTCTCATGCAAGCGTGTCTCTTCGAGAATTGTTGTTTTTAATTGAATCATTATTCCATTTATAAAGACATACCAATCATTGTATTTGAAAAAAATTAAATAACATTCAATTTCTTATCTATTTCGATATACCAATCATGTCCTTAGTGTCAAACCTTGGAGCAAGGCCCTTTGCCCTCGCAGGAGGTCAACATGCAGAAGAAAAAAACGTACTTGAGAAAGTTTATAACAAATTTTGCAAAAAAGGGAATGGGACAAAATGCAGAAAGGTTATAACAATTAACAGAAGGCCGACGGCCAACTACAATAAACTTAAAAGAAATACAAGAAAATATATACACAAACTAGTTATGTAGTATGCTTGACCGGAGCATCTTGCCAGTCGAAGGGGTCGAGTCGGCAGCAGCAGGCGACCTGAGGAACCTACGCCTCCAGGGCACTTCCCTCCCCCTCGTAGGGTTTGACCTGACAGATCCCCTCGGGAAGGACCAGTTCCCAGCCAAGGTCAGCAGTCGGAATGTCTACTCTCAGAGGGAAGGAGTCGAGGTAATCCTGGAGACCGAGCCGGAGAGGCTCCAGGTCGGTCGAGGCATTGGCTTTCTTCAAGAGACGAGCGGAATCGGCCATCGCGCAGACATATGCGAATGTCGATGCTTCCTCCGCCTCGGTTATAGTCATCAACCCCTCGGGGATGGTGGAAGAACTAGTAGCTGCTCGATACGCCAGCCGAGCTTTGTTCTCGGCTTCATTAAGTTTCATTGAAAGGCTCAATGACTCGGCTTTTAGCCTCCTCTCGACCTCAGTGGCCCCATCGAACAACTGTTTCGCATCCTCCGAGGTCATCTTCTCTGACCACATGTTCTTTAGCTCATCATCCGGGCGAGTCGAGGCTCGTGATACAGAGGGCTCAAGACTGTGGTTCTGTTCTTGAATGGCACCATTCCTATCTGATGAATCTGATGGATCTGTAAATTTTAACACATTTTTATAATGTTAAACTAGAAAGCATTCAGTGGAATAACCAAACCATCATAATTGACCTTGATGACAAAGTTTCTCAACATGTAATTAGACATCTATAGTAAGCCTCAACCAAGGACATTAATGGCATATACCAAGAGATACGCGGCAACCACACCCCTCAACGTTTGAGCACGTAAAAGTTACAATATAACCTATGAAGCAATAGACCATAATAAAAAGAACTCCTCGAAAATTAGTAGCAATACCCCTAATCCAGTCAGATTTACAAAATAAAATTTGATTAATAGTTAAACGAAAGGCACTAGGGCATCATACGTTAAGAATACAACCCTGTGATCAAAAGAGGAGAAGTTGTAATCCAAAATAATAACATTCAGTTGAGACTAGATGCGCATCAAGATAACAAGTGACGTTCAATGTTTCAAAGAATACGTCTGGAAAAGATATCAGAGTTTAACCAGAGTGGGAAAGCATACCTGTATGAATTGCAGTCTTGAGAACAGTACTAGGCTCAACTCTCGACTCTTTAGGGACGAGAAGTTGCATCGTGGGACCACTGGGGTTAGGTGCAGCAGGGGACGAGCTTTGACCATCTTGATATCTACGTCTCGACCTTTATACAGGTCGTAGTCTTCGTGGAGGCACTTCAGTTGCCTGAGTTCGTTTTTCAAACTCCTTCAATTTCATAGAATCAGCATAGTATCATAAGATCGAACAATAATAAGAGTGAAGAATAATATTGCAACAAAAGTATAAGAGTTGGTCTCCCATGAACAAGTTTATAGTATGAAATTGGATTATTTGACCCATTTCACCCATTCAACACACTTTTCTAACCCACTAAACTTGACCCGTATCATACCCTGGACAAGTTCACATGCCCATGAATTAAAAATCAGTTTCATAGCATGAAACTTGTTCACCCAAGTGTTTGCCAAAGTATAACTGTCAGTTAGGAATTGATAATCCAAAGCATGCTTAAAATGCAAAAGGGTCATCACTTCATTATTCACAGTCTTCTTCAAATGCTCAGCTGCCTGATACATGGCATTATAGAAAACATAAACATTTTAATGAGACTAATAATTGGGAAATTACAGAAACATCCATTCAAAAAGAACAATTATGGAATATAACATACTTCATTATCCATAATCTTCTTTGTAATTAGGATTAACATGTCAGCAATTTGATCAAGATATTTGATTCAACAAAGATGAAAGAAAATAGCAGACATATTGACAAGAGGGAGCTGGTCGTTCAGCATGAAACATGTACCTCTGCTTTTTCTCTCTCAAATATAGCATCAGCAAGAGCTTTATAATTTTCCTCTTCGATTAGCTCCCAGTTATTATTATACGATCTAATCAGGGACTTCAATGCTGGCTTCACCATATCGAAAGTGATTCCAAGAGCCTTCATAGCATTAAAGGCGTTTTGAACTTTAATTTTTGTTTCGTTTCTCATTTCAACAGATATTTTGTGTCAGAAAGTTAATCTTCCAAGTTCCAATGGACCAAGAATTATTGTAGCTGAAAAACAAAAACCCATCATAGATGTTCAATAACACCAGAATTTAGAATAAGAAGAAAAAAAGAAGCTCTCTGTGTAAACTTATAATCATTTGCATTTGACCAATCAACAACAAAAAAACTTGTCTATTTCAGGTTAAAAAAAATTAGAGCTCCAAACAAGTGAAGCTCTCTGTTTTTAACTCAGTTGGTTTTTTCTTTTTTTTTGACAGGGGCTCAGTTGGCTTGAATAAAGCCCTAATTGTATGCAAATAATAGGATGATAGGCTAAGTGCTTTCGTTATAAATTAACTTTAAACAAAATTAAGTTGCACAAAACTCTCAAGTGCAGCATCCAAACTACACATAAAAATCTCACTCTGATCAACAGTTCAAAATTTAGATGCAGACACTGAGAACCTTCCACCCTAATAACTATACTACACGAAAACAGGTTAACAATAAAATGTTCATACATTTTTTGCTCCAAAAGGCACAACATTTGAAATTCAACAGCAATGGAAAAATTGAATGTTTCAATACAAGAAAAGATATGTGCTACTTATGTAATGTCTCACAGAGATCGTGGGAGGAAATTTGGCCTAGTTTATAGTTGGTGAATAAAATTGATTGAGTGTAAATATTGGGCATTCAAGAACAGAGAAATAATAGAAAATATTCTCTGCCACAAGCCGGAGCTGCTTCGCGTATGATCCAAGGCAAGTTCTTGTATGCACCACTTGCTCCGTGCACTCCATAGTGTATTTTTTAGAAACTTGCAACTTGTTGCATTGAAACTTGTGATTTGTTACACTGAAACGTGCAACTATGTTTTACGAACACAAGTTGCACGTTTCAGTGTAACAAGTCGCAACTTTATGTGCAACAAATTGCAAGTTTCTAAAATACACTATGGAGTGCATGGTGCATAGGAGACCCACTCATGATCCAAAGATAATAAAAACTCTATAGGAAACCTTATTCAAATAGATTCAAACATAAACATTAACATAAATTAAAATCCCAATTACAATAATAAATAAAGAGAGGCGTATTAAAAATCTCCAACAACTTAGGTTGTTTGTTTCTAAAATGCAAAGACAGATGTGAAAAACTCACCAGCAAATGCATTTGATTCCTCACCACAAAAGAGAGAAAACAGAGCAATTATCTGTACACTTTAAATCTTGAGCTGTAATTATTCCTCAACTTCTAGGTCTCCTCCAGCCTATACATTCCAAAATAAATCAAATTGAGTAATCTCTTGACCTTAGAGGTCAAATTAACAATTTCAAGGACCGATATTCAAAATTGACATACTTAATAATCATAACAAAAAAAACTTCCCAAACTTTGAATTTAATATTAGATATCAAGCAAATAGGGATTTGAGTGATCAAAACACACTTCAAACTCAATCGCATTATCAATGAAGTAAATAAAACAATTAAGCATCAATCATGAGTTCCAAACATACCTGAACAATCATTTAAGGACTAACTAAAGAGCAAGTACACTGAGTTTCTAAACAAAATGAAATTAAGGACGAAATAATCAGGAGATTTAACAGGATTTATTTGGTGACAAAATGATCTCCAAAACTCAATCTGAATTTTCCATATAGAATACAATTATATCTATAAAGAGATCGTGCACATTAGTATTCCATGCATACCAGCAAATTGTAGCTCAACCCAAATGGATATTGTAGAACACAGTTGAATTTCTAGCGTAACTCAAGAAAACTGTGCGGAATTATAGGATTTGACATAAAAATTCATTACAATCCATACTATAGTGCCTACTTTCTCCATCAGATTTTCCTGTTCTTAATATCACACACTTTTATTCATTACAACACAATGATCTCACTGTCACCTACTTTTTTACAATAATACCCTATTACATTCTAACAACCAAACTCACAAAAAATGAAACCCACCGCATTTATATTCAAGAATTTCCCAGCCAGGATTTCCCTACATCCTAAAACAAACATACCCGTAAACTTGGCATGTGCGCACACATGTAGTATAATTGATACATTTAAGCTGACCATAGACCATGTAATTATCACCTCTACGTCCAACTCTCTGCTAAAACATGAAAGAAACTCTCAACAGATTACAAAAATACAATGATAAAAGTAAAAACGGCTGAAAGAGCTGTAGCGATTTTTTAAACCATAACGGTGAAATATTTGTAATTAAAATGATTTCACAACATTTTCATAACTGCAATAAATAAATATCACTTTTAAATTTAGCTCAACCATGATCTTTGACATTTAACTCAAATAACCTTCTACGCTCACGCCGGATTTAGCCCGACAAAATCTCAAGGGAGAGTTCTGCCATAAGAACAAAAACTAAACATACAGTTAACCAGATTTCTCTGTCAAAGAAATCCCATATTCTTACAACCTTACACCTATATCATGGTAAAAGACTAAAGAAATTTAATCTAAAGACTCAAACTAACAAATGATTTAGCAAATAATTGCAGATAATAATGTTACAACCCTTACTTTTCCACCAAGAACAATTTCTATATGAATGCTTGGATTAATTTGAACAACTAAACAAATGGATCCCCTCATTAATAAAAGAAAATTATACTAAAATCGTTCATATTTTAAAAAAGATGAACTATTCGCCACGAGAAAAAGACAAACGATCTAATGAGCCGCAAAACCCTAGATAAACCCAAATAACTTGAAATTACAAATGAAAAAGAAAATGTGTGAATACTGACATATAAAAGAAAACATCCTTCAAACAAAATCAAGTATCGCAGAAGTAATCATCATCATGCATTCAAGAAAAGAAAACATGGGTTTTTTTCTCTTTCCGATAATAATCTGAGCAAGGTATGCTAGAATTTGCAGCGCAATTGTAGATACTAAATGTGGAAAAAAATTCTTACCAAATACTTACAAATGGCAGTCATTGTTGTAAGTTTGAGTGGGAAACAAAGCAAGAAAATTTACAGTATTAAGAAACGAAAATTGATTGCTTAGAAGAAGAATAAAATGGAAGCTGGAAAAAGTGCTGGGGTAGGGAAGATTAATTAAACAAAAAGCGCTGCTAGTAACGGCGACTATTGCACTAAATCGCGAATCGATCAAATTTATTAAAAAGTTAATTTGCTGATAGTGGGCTGAAAATTTGACAGGGCCCATAATTTGAAACTAATTCGGCCCAAATTTTTTATCACCCTTCCTTATGCTTCACATTATAATATGAGTTAGGTCTCCTATGCACCAGGTCCACCGTACATTTCATAGTGTATTTTTGAAACGTACAATTTATTGCACTGAAACATATAATTTATTTGCATGCAGACATGCAACATGTACTCGTGGTGCACAAGAGACCCGCTGTATAATATGTGCACAAGCGTAGATTCATATATACATGCAACATGTGCTCGGTTTTGTGCTTAGTGAATTATGTTATTTGGTTAAGTAATAGTTGTTCTTGCAATGGCTATTATTTTTTTCTTTACTGATACAATTTATGGTTGTTGTATTTAATATCAAATGTGTTGTAGTAGAAAGGCCAAATTTGGAGAGTTTGTTGATGTTGTGAAGATATTGGTTCACATGTGGAATAACATTCTGGACAACATCAGTAATTTGCCCATTTTTCTTACACTAACTTCGATTTGTTAGATGTTCTTGTTATATGTTACTTACACTACAGATTGACGACATGGTAGTTTATTATGTCAAGCGGTTGGATGTGTAAGAGTGAGAGTTGAGAATAACATGAGAAGTTATTAAGATCATGAATTGAAGTTGTAAGAAAACCAACGTAGGCTATCCAAACCGTGCCTAGTGAATGAGACAATGTAGTTTAGATCCGAAGTTTATATATACACACTGCATGGGACATTACAAAGTGAGCAAGATCGATATTCCAATTTATCTTCTCCAAATTCGAAGATAGTATCCAAGACACAACCTATCGAGTGTTTAGTACATCAAGGACTGTGAGGGTCGATACTATTGGTTTGTGTTGGTCGAATATATTCCAATATTTCTATCAACATTGTGTCTAAGTAGCTTGTATGTTATGTTAAATAAGGTTACTAGTCATACATGTGAAAAGATTATTTAGGAAAGTGTGTTTTTACACTATATCTTTTTGGGTCTTGTTGTAACTCAGAAATAACTACCAGACAACAATAATGATTAATCGTAAAGAAAAGAAGGAAACATAAAGAGTGCAAAGAATTTGGTGAACCAGTTTCGCCGGAAAGGCTACGTCTAGGGGCAGTATCAAGCCAGGAAATAATAATATTGTTGGAATATAGAGGCACGTAAACACGTAATACATGAGCAGTGGAAATAAACAGTTCACCAACAACGAACATACAATTGCATAATTGAGTACAAATAAACATAAAGAGAAACCTTACAGCAGATCAAAGGCAGATTTCTCAACTATGGTATCCACGTAATCCCCGTGGACAGAATTGCACAGATATGTCAGTGTTGAATCTGAGACGAAATTTACTAGGAAAATTCATATCCTGGATTTTATGGAGAAACTAGGTTTTCTTGTTGTAGTAAATAATGAATCCCGGGACCTCATATATATAGGGAGAGATTAACTTATATCTTAAGCAAATCTTTATTAGGAAGATAATTCCTAATCTTGAAAACCATATCTCAAAGATACGTTTTTCCCTACAGATATTTTCCTACAATAATATTCCATAATATTATTTTGGGATTCCTATTTAATTAAATCTAATTTAATTAAATAATAATAATAATTAATTCCAAATTAATATATTATTAATTCTCCATAAATTAAATATTAAATCCAATTTAATACTTAATCAACCAACTATAATCCGTACACGGGAGTTACTTGTTGTGTGACCCATAGACCCTCATATATCGAGCGTTTAGTCAAACTAACGGTCTTAATTGAACCCTAGACAATAAATCAGACAATCTCAATATATGAGGTACGTTGCGAGAAACGTGCAACTACCTGTAAATGTAACATGGGCTATTGCGATCTCCTCCTTTCATTCACGAATACTCGATTAGCCTTGAACATGATGAAGTGTCTATTCAAATAGCTTAATCGATTTATCTCGAATCACTAATTGATCATTCGTGTCACCTTTGGTCACAAAGTCCAAGGTGACGTGCATTGGCCAATGACTTTGATCCAATTATGATGAGATGATGAGTATTCTCTCTAAATCCACTTTGAGGAATGAATCCTTATCTTGGTTCAACTACCACGCACATGCACTTCGTGATGAACCCAATCCAAGCCATATCTACCCATGGAAGGGTGTAAGTGTCGGTCATGGTCAAAGTTCATCACTCCACACATGTCGTGCGTATTGACCTCAAGTCAAAGGAGTATCGCATCGCTCCCACTAACCGAGACACCCGTAGACACATATAGTGGAAATACATCAAACGGTTTCTCGGATGGGTATCCCAATACCCTCTAAGGTATTTGTGCATCCATCATGAAATACCTAGTATCTCGTAGTAAGTGAGATCTTACTACACTCTCTAAGAGTATGATGCAGATCGCACACCAATCTCCATTGCATCATCAATATCCCATTCTTGATGATCCTTGATCGGGGCTATTTTAGAATCATGCTTAAGTCATCTGAGTTCTCACAACCTCATTGACTCATGAGAACATTTGTATGAATAAATGCAAACAATCAAACATAATATTCAAACAAGTGTATTGTCATACATTAATATTAAATGAACTATAATATTAAATCAAACTGAATATCATCAAGTATTATGTCTTTATAATAGATTGTCTCTAGAACACTAACACTAACACTAACAAATATATGCCTAGAGTTCTAAAGGTTCGATCCTTTACAATGTCTTTAATTCTACTATTTATGGAGTACAAGTTGGCCTCAGACGTCTGTGGGCCTGACAGATAAAACCCTAATGGCTAACTGAAGTGAGCAATATCCGATCGACGACCCCTTGATCCGGGCCATGATCATAGTCGGATATCATATCTTCTGGTATGCTTTATGTGGTTATTTGTTGATACCACGCCTCCTGGTTTGCATTGGATCTCATCCACGTTCGACTTGGACGACCTCGCGCGATCTGCTCTCTTAACCGGGTCGGTTCAATTCTCTTCATCCTGACTTGGACGCCTCATTACTGCCGACCTCGGCTACTTGTGTCCCTCATGCTAGCCTAAGTTGACTCTGAGTGCCACGTCATGAGCCATGTGGTCCTAGTGCAACAACATGGCTACAACGATTGCCCCTTCGGTCATCGGTGGACTATCGTTGCCGCTTGACGACCTAAATTCATTTGACAGCGATCCTCGAAGCGGGCACAGTGCCGCCTTCCTTGCTCGGTTACACCAAATGTCGCCTCGAAACCAAGCGTTTGCTGAAGCAGGTGACAACTTGCAATGATGGCGCGTGGTCATCATGCGCCCCGATAATTTTGAAATTTTGCGATTTTGCCCCCGATTTTTGAAAAAATATTTGCAGATTGGCCACGGGTTTTGCCTACAAATACATGACCTCTTACTATTTCATCACTTTTGCTTTCACGCCCAAGCTTTCATCTTTCAAACCTCCAAACTTTGCTCGATCTCCGTTCCTTTGTTCCAAAGTTTTTATAAGTTATTGATCTCTCTACTTTGATCTCTCTACTTTTGGTTCATCTTTTATCTTCTTGAGTCCTTGGGGATGTCTAGATTATCAGGAGATTCGACCGCCGCAGGGAGCAGCGCCATTTGACATTTTCTCTTCTTCGGGTGGTTCGCCTCCATTGTGGGGAACCGCCGCTTGAGACCCCAACGGACTCTGGTTTTGCCCGTAGGGGCATTCACTTTTTTCTGGCGACCGTCGTTGATCCGCCGTTTGTCCTAGAATTTTTGTCGTCGCTCCACCGTCTGGCCCAAACTTTTTGCCCATACTTGAGCCTAATTGGGAGGGCCACGTCGGGCGACCAAGAGGCTTCTTAATGGAGCGTCAAGCTCGAAGATAAATATGGAATTACACTCAAATATTCATGGAATGCTAGCAACTTGAAAAAGTACTATCAATAAACATTTGTGTTGGTCTCTAATTGTATAACATCAATGTAATTTTATTTGTCCTAGCATATTAGACTTAGTAAGTATTTATCTCTCTCTTTTCACATTGTATCAAGAAGACAAACTCGTAGCTCATTTCAAATAAATACTCATACAAAAAAAAAATCTCTCAAGGTATGAGTACAAGAGAAATCATCAATCACAAAGATAGATCTCGGAGTAGGGTAGCTATCTTCTTAGCATATTCGACTGAAGTGTTGGCGAATAATTTGAGATAATTAAATAACCCAAGAATATTAACAAGGTATATGTGGTTGAATTTCAAAGTTAGGTCTCGACCAATAAAGTAAGTCCAGCTAGAAGTTAGATATTAGGTGACATTTGTTTGAGTTTTAAGTGATTTTAAAAATCATTTTTGAAATACAGAGAAATTTGAAATCCTGATAAAATAGCAAGATGGATGTTTATTATTTGATTTTTGAGTATTGTGATAGTAGATTAAGGTGTTGTAATGGTGGCTTTTTAAACCCAAAACAAACTTCACCTTAAGGTTGGACCTCGGAGCAAGTGGCCTTTGCCCTTGCAACAGGCTCGACCAACTAGAAAAATGAAAAATACTTGTGAAAGTTTATAATATTTTTTGCGAAAAAAATGAATGAGACGAGATGCAAAAAAAATTATAATAATTAATTTAAGGTCGGAGGTCTATTACAACAAGGCCCATAGGCCGACTACAAAAAAACCTAAAGAAATTGCAAGAAAATACATATAGACTAGTCAAGAATTATGATAATTGGAGCATTGTTGCCGTTCGATGAGGTCGAGTCAGCAACAGCCACGACCTGAGGAACTTCGGCCACGGGGGCACTACCTTCCTCCTCATCAGGTTTGGCCTGACAGATCCCCTCTGGAAGGACCAGCTCCCAACCAAGGTCGGCAGTCGGAATGTCTTTGCTCGGAGGGAACAAGTCGAGGTAATCCTGGAGAGCGTGCCGGAGAGGCTCTAGGTCGGTCGAGGCATTGGCTTTCTTCAAGCGACACACCGCATTGGCCATCTCACAGGCATAGGCGAATGTCGATTCTTTCTTCGCCTCAGCTATGGTCTTCAACCCCTCAGCCAATTGCGCCTTGAGCTCAGCTATCTCCACCTCCTGTTGGGAAATTCTGGGTGCCAGGATCTATTCGAGATGATTTTAAATACATATTCAAATTAAATAATTAATTACTAACATGAATTAATCATAAATCAATTCAACATAATAATTAAACAACATGCGTACACGTAATTCACGTAAATCATAAACATGTGGAACTAGGAGTTACGAGATTACATACATCTTGTAGAGACAACCCTTGAGACGATGGATCTACCCAAAGTACCTTCCCAAATATGTCCCAAAGTCCACGAACGTAACCCGGTGGGAGGATTCGCACGAACGATTTTAACAAGAGAGAAAACAAAAAATATTATGCTACCAACTTTGTGGATTTATAATATTTCCAACACATGGAATTGCACTTAGGAATGAAAAATTCATCCCCTATATATAGGAATGGGGGGGTTTTTTAATGCTAGGAAAATAGGGAAGAAAATCTTTTCTTGGTCTCCAAGAAATCTTGAATATATCTCCTATATTCTTTTCTCCTTATTTAAATTTTCCATAAAAATCTCCTCCACTTTTTATTCCTAAATTTTCAAAAATAACAAGGCATAAAGAATCAAGATTTGACTTCTTGAATTTATGGGATAATTATGTATTCCTACAATGATTATCTCTTTCCATAAAATATCTACAAGAAAATCAAGACAATCTTTTCTTCATTTTTCCCTACATATTTTCGAAAATATCAAGAAATATTAGGCAAGAATATTTTCTTCTCTCTTTCATTATTTGGACTTTATTTTTTTGGGCTATTTGAGGGGCCTTTAGGAGAATTAAGATTGGACCTTCAATGGACTATGAAACTATAATATTGGGCCAAATATTATTCAAGTCTATTAATATTAATTTATTCCACTATAAAATTAATATTGAACTATCCATCTTAACCCATATTACGATTTCACTATAATATGACTCCCGGTTATTATTTCCCGCGTTTAAGATTATCTTAGTCCATTAATTAATTAAGCCACTGAACAAGCTTTATATTAATTAATATCTTTGTCCTTAGAGTAAAGACAGCTCAACATTATTATCCATACTGGAAATAAATTTTCACTTGCAAGATTTGGTATGATAAAGGTTCTGAGCCCACCAAGGGGACAAATCAAGCAAGACGTACTTGCATGCGATTCTCCATATTAAATGTCAGCAATCATCATGTAATTAATAATATTGCCCAAGATATAAGGTATCGAATCACATTGACTCTCTTCCCATTATAAGTTAAAACAATAGTTATTTATTTCACCCGATCCTATTTAAGGGACGGAGATTAAGAAACAACACACCACTGAGGTCTAATTCTTGTATATTCAGTACCAAATAATTTGTCCTCCTATAGGTCCTTATTCAGGGCACCTAAATGCGCTAGTGTAATACCTTGGTCAAGACAAGTCAATCTGGGTCTTACACTTCAACCTTTCATGATGGTTTGTTCATTTCCATCTGGGTTGTGAATTTGTACTTAATTACGAGGTGCTGTTAATTTGATCTTCAATGATCTGATATCACCAAATTAACTACAATGTAATACGTACTGACTTGTTGAACGGGTTTGCAATAAATATATATAACATTCATTCATATTTGATGCAACAGTGATTAATAGTTTATTTCAGTAAATAAATAAGAAAACTCAGTTTGGTTATACAAAGTAAAAGCATACTTTTCAGTATAACCCCAACAATCTCCCACTTATACTCAAAGTTTGCTTTTAAGTATACAACGGCATGTCTCATGTTCTATGTGACATCTAATGTCACCTACACGAACCTAATAATATTTCTCCCACTTATACTCAAAGCAGATTGGCAACGTCCTTGACACCCATTCCTTCAACATGTCTCTCGAATGTACTCATAGGCATACCCTTTGTGAATGAATCTGCTAGGTTGTCTTCGGATGCAATCTTAGCCACCTCAATGTCTCCTCTCTTAACGATTTCTCGTATGAGATGGTATTTTCTTTCAATGTGTTTGCTGGCCTTGTGGGCTCTCGGCTCCCTCGAATTTGCAACTGCTTCGGCGTTATCACAGTAAACCATGATCGTGCTGGGCAAATCCGGGACGACGTCCAAGTCCACTAGGAAGTTCTTGAGCCAAACCGCTTTTTCCGCTTCACAAGCAACAACGTATTCGGCTTCCATGGTAGAATTGGCGATGCATTTCTGCTTTATGCTTCTCCATGTCATGGCTCCTCCCCCCATGCAAAACACACTACCTGAGGTAGACTTTCTGGAGTCAACATCTGATTGGAAATCCGAGTCCGTGTAACCGATGGGGATTAGATTGTCTGACTTGTAAACCAACATTTTGTCCCGTGTCCTTTTCAGATACTTCAGAATGTTCTTTACTGCAGTCAAATGCTCTTTCCCAGAGTTACTTTGATATCTTGCCAAAGTAGATATCCGGTCTCGTACATAGCATTGCATACATGAGGCTTCCCACAGCCGAAGCATAAGGGATGCCCTTCATGTCATCTATCTCTTTCTGTGTCTTTGGACACATCTCTTTTGATAGATGGATTCCATGTCTGTAGGGCACAAAGCCTTTCTTGGAATCTTGCATGCTGAAATGCTTCAAAACAATATCTATGTATGAAGCTTGCGAAAGCCCGATCATTTTTTCCTGCGATCTCGAGTGATCTTGATCCCTAGGATGTGACCGGTTTCCCCTAAATCCTTCATATCTAACTGTTTTGACAGCCATGCCCTTACGTCTGATAACACCTTTACATCTTTTCCGATGAGCAGAATGTCTTCCACGTATAGTACCAAAAATACCAATGCAGTTCCGTCATGCTTTTTATAAACACAACTTTCAAAGTTATTTTGATCGAAACCATAGGATTTTATAACTTGATCAAAACACTGATTCCAAGCTCGGGATGCTTGCTTCAGCCCATAAATGAACTTCTTAAGCTTGCAAACCAGATGTTCTTGACCTTTTTCAATAAAGCCTTCAGGTTGTTGCATATAGATTTCTTCGTCAAGATTTCCATTGAGGAAAGCTGTCTTGACGTCCATTTGTCAGATCTCAAAATCTAGGTGCACAACAATCGACAAGAGAATGCGGATGGACTTGAGCATGGCTACGGGCGAAAAGGTTTCCTCATAATCAATCCCTTCTTTCTGAGTGTACCCTTTCGCCACTAGTCTTGCTTTAAAGGTCTCAACCTTTCCGTCCGGTCCCCTTTTTCTCTTGTATACCCACTTGCATCCGATGAGTTTTACCCCATTAAGTGGTTCGACTAGCTCCCACACTTTGTTGTGATCCATTGAACCCATCTTGGCTTCCATTGTTGTTTGCCAAGATTGAGCATCTTTGTCTTGGATCGCCTCGTTGTAGGACCATGGATCTGATTCTTCTGCGGAGATCAAGTCCGAAGACTCTCCGATCCCCAAGAATCTCTCGGGTTGTCTGACAACCCTCCCACTACGACGAGGTTCCGGTTGTGTAGGCATGACGATTGGTATATCATTTTGTACAATTAGCAATGTAGTTGACCCCCTAAGTTCTTCTAATGTAATCTCACTTCTAGGCTTTCTATTGTTCATATAGTCTTCTTCCAAAAACTAAATGTGCTAGTGTAATCCATTGGTCAAGACAAGTCAATCTGGGTCTTACACTTCAACCTTTCATGATGGTTTGTTCATTTCCATCTGGGTTGTGAATTTGTACTTAATTACGAGGTGCTGTTAATTTGATCTTCAATGATCTGATATCACCAAATTAACTACAATGTAATACGTACTGACTTGTTGAACGGGTTTGCAATAAATATATATAACATTCATTCATATTTAATGCAACAGTGATTAATAGTTTATTTCAATAAATAAATAAGAAAACTCAGTTTGATTATACAAAGTAAAAATATATTTTTCAGTATAACCCCAACACCTCTGCCTCATTGAGTTTTGTTGAAAGGCTCAAAAATCGTTCTTCTTCGACTTTTAGCCTCCTTTCAACCTTAGTGGCTTGAAAAATCCACTTTTTTATGTCCTCCGTGAATTGCACCCTCTCGACCTTCGAGGTCGTCTTCTTCAGGTCGTCAACAACCGTCTTGAGGGCTTTGTCCTCATCCAATAAAGATGATATATAGTTCATGGAGTTGACCATGTGGGACGCATCGGCGAGGTTGCTGTTAACACACGACAAATTCTGGGTGAACTCGTCATTTGGGCAAGTCAAGGGTCGAGATACAGAGGGCTCAAGATCAGTTCTTTCTTCTTTAATTAGAGATTGTGAAACCGAGGGCCCAAGATTATGGTTGTATTCATGAATGATACCATTCCTATCTGATGAATCTCCTCCAATAGATGAATCTGTATAATTTTAACACATAGTATATAATGTTAAAATAGAAAGCATTCAGTTGAATAATCAAACAATTCAATTTCTTTAGGACATGCAAAAGATATAGGTTTCTTTCCTTTTTTACCAAGTATTTGAGTATCAACCCTTGAATTTAGAACTATGGGCTGATGAGACTCCACTGCACCTTCCGGAGGTTCACAAGGCTCGTCTTTAGGGACAAGAAATGGCATCTCGGGACCACTAGGATTAGGTGCAGCAGGGGACGAGCTTTGACCGTCTTGATGTTTATGTCTCAATCTTTTTAAAGGTCGTGGAGACTCTTCCGTTGCCTGAGTTTGTTCTTCAAACTCCTTCAATTTCAGACAATCAATATAGTATCAGAACATCAAACAACAACAATAGTGAAGAAAAATATGGAAATAAAAATATAACTGTCAGTTAGGAATTAATAATCTAAAGCATGATCAATGCATAAGGGTCACCTACTTCATTATTCATAGTCTTCTTGGAATTCTTAGTTGGCTGACATATGACATTATATAAAACATAAGCATTTCTACAAGACTAATAATTGTAAAAGTACAGAAACAACCATTCGAAAGAACAGTTATAAAATATTACATACTTCACAATCCACAATCTTCTTTGAACGCTCTTCCGCCTGAAATATTATTTAGACTTAACATGTTAGCAATTTGATGAAGATATTTGGTTCAACAAAGATGAAAAAATATGACAAAGATATTGACAAAAAACATGCAACATTTACCTCTGCTTCTTCTCTCTCAAATATAGCATCAATAAGCACTCTATAATTATCCTCTTCAATTAGCTCCCAATTTTTATCATACAGTATAAATATAGACTTTAATGTTGGCTTCACCTTATCCTGGGTGATTCCAAGAGCTTTCATAGCACTAAAGGCATCTCGAACTCTAAGTTTTGTTTCCTTTTTGCCCATTTCCACAGTTTTTTTTTTAATTGTCAGGAACTTAATCTTCCAAGTTCAAGTGAATCTAGAATCCTATTTTGCCAGCAAACAAAATAATAAGTAGCTGAAAATGAAAAACCAAGTATAGAAGTTAAATGACACACCAAAATTTAAAATAAGAAGAAAAAGAAACCTCTATATGTAAACTTATAATCACTGGCTTGATTACAACTCTAATTGTATGTAAATAATAGGATGATAGGTTAAGTGTTTTCGCTAAAGGAATGTTACTTGAGAGCCTTCATAGCATTGAAGGGATGTTACATATGAAATGTCTCGCACTTTTAATATATTTAAATTATAATTCACATCATTCAGTGTTTATAATCACACTTATTAAAAATAATAATAATACAACTTTATTCACTCTTACACATTTTTATTTTTTATTTTACTAAAAAAATTAAAACACACACACACACTTACTATTTATTGCGATTCAAAATCCCCTAGATTTTTAAAATCGATTTTAAAATGTCAGTTAAAATCCAAAACCAAACATCACCATAGAGATTGTGGGAGAAAAATCGGTCTAGTTTATAGTTATGAATAAAATTCTCCAATAACCCAAGTTATATGTTTTTCTAGAGTTGGTCTCCCATGAACAAGTTTCATGGTATAAAATTGAATTATTTGACTCATTTTAACACACTTTTCTAACCCACTAATCTTGACCAACATCATACCCTGAGCAGTTTCACATGTCCATGAATTAAAATCACTTTCATAGCATGAAACTTGTTCACCCTAGAGTTTGCTATGTTTCTAAAATGCAAAGACAAATGTGAATTACTCACCAGCAAAGTCACCCAAGTATTCACTAGCAAATGATTTCGATTCCACACCAAAAGAGGGAGAAAATAAAGCAATTATTCGTGCACTTTAAATCTTGAGCTGTAATTATTCCTTAAATGCTAGATCTCCTCCACCCTGTACATTTCAAAATAAATCCAATTTAGTAATCACTTGACCTTAAATTAATAATTTTAAGGATCAATCGATATTAAAAAAACAACATACTTAATAATCGTAACAAAAAAACTTGCCAAATATTGAATTTTGTACTAGATATCATATAAATAGGGGATTGAGTTATAACCACAAGCCTCAAGACTCAACCTCTTTATCAATGAAGCAAACAAAACAATTAAGTATCAAATGTGAATTTTTTTCAAAACAACTGAACAGTCATTCAAGGACAAATAGGAACGAATCCAAAAATTCATCCCAAAGAGAACAAAATTTTAATAATATAAAATTTTACAATTTTAAGGCATGAATAAAAAAATTTCTACATATATATTAACAAAAAATTTAAATTCCAAGGGGGTGACCGCCCCCGTTACGGATAAACTCACGAGCAAATACACCCAAGCTTCTAAATAAAATGAATTTAAGGATGAAATAATCAAGAGAAAAATTGTTGCACCACCTTTGTGGATTTCTAATTTTTTTCAGCACATGAAATTATGTTGGGAATGAAAAATTCATCCCCTGTATATAGACAAGGGGTTGGTCGAATTTTTAGGGCTTTATTTCCCCATGAGAGATTTAATTGTATCTTCTCAAAATACAATCTTGAATATATCCAATATACTCTATATCCCATAAATAAATCCCAACAAAATATCCCCTTATCTATATATATGCAATTTTTGAAATCCCATTGTTGCAAGTCGTTTTTTAATGAGAATACTATGTGGCTAATTTTAAAACAACTCACAAACAAAATAAGTACGTGTACAATATTACAGTAAATAACAAGAAATTGTTGACCCAGTTCATCAATAAATGACTACTCTGGGGGCATTCCAAGCCAGGGACGTTATATTGCGAATACTACTCGTGGTGAAAACTTCCTACTATGAAAGATGGTGATTTGGAGAATATGTGTGAGTACTTGGGAATTTTTCTGAACCCTCTTTTTGCTCTTTTTGATTCTACTTATAGTACTTTGACAAGCATGTGCTGGTTTGGCAAGCATGTGCTGGTTTGGCAAGCATGAAATGGAGATTTCGTGTCTTACGAGAACTCATGTGATGCTGCCACGTTTTCAAATTCGTCTCCCTGGTTGACCTTTGGATTTACCTGCTTATAAAGCATTCTCCTTGTCGTCCAGATGGTTCAGTTAGTGACTTGATTTTTATGTCATATGCCCTTTGTATCAACTTTTTACCCGACCGATTTCTCTGCTTCGCCGACCATGTCGTTGGTGCAGAACATTGTCCTTAACGAGCATACAAGAATGAATATAATGCTCGCCCGGACTTGGCGAGCACGCTTGTCTGGTTGCGAGCATACTTGTATGGTTGGCGGGGCGGCATACTTTGTATGGTTGGCAACGAGCATACTTGTATGGTTGGCGAAGCGAAACACTTGTATGGTTGACAATCATTATCAAGGCCACCTCTCCATCGACGTGGTTATTTTAATAATTTATCGATACACGTGTCCTCCGACGACGTACAAATAAATCGAGGTAAAAACATCAATTCCAACAATACCCCCAGGCGCTTTTGTATTCATCACGGGGCCCGATCGCTGGTTATATTGAGTGGGTATTCGTAATTTGGACTAGTGCACAATCGTCTCATTTTTTTGAATTTTCAAAAATCCTAACCTAAATAAAAACCAATTTGTTTGCCTCAATTTTTTTTCTTTCTCTTCATTCTCCTTTCTTTCTTTCTTTCTTTTCTTTCTTCACATCCCGTTTTTAAATTTTTTCGCAATAATTTATTTCGGTGAAAGATTTCTTCCGTAATTACTTCGTTACACTTCTTAATTCCAATTATGACTCGCTCGAAGTTCTACCGCTTCAATAGAGTCAAACCATCATAGTTCCTCTTCTCCTCATCTTACCGTCCGATCACCAATAATCTTATGAGATGAACGCCGTTTCAAGATCCCCGCCGCAAATTCGACAACCATTTGCCATTCTTTCTTTGGATTCCGACGATGCCCTCAATGAATTAGACCGATTTAGCCCGCACTGTTTTTTAGATGATTGATGAAGATTATTTATCCCAACCCCAAATAGGATCTTTGTAGGTAATCGTTTTGTAAATATGCCATCATATGAGGGAGAAATCCCAATGGCGAAAAAAATGCTAATGAAAGCGAAATGGAATTGATGGTGAATATATGGTGTTCGATATCCTGTTGGTTTCCTCATAGCAACATATACTTAGTACTTTGATTTTGAATGGCAATCACAGTGACAGGGTTATCCAAATGAGCAAAATTGCAAGTGTGATCGATGTAGATATGCTCGACCAATTGTATCGGAATTAAGACTCAAAAGATGTGTTTTTTTGGGTGCCCGGATGGCGAAATGAACCCGTACCTCCCCCAAGGTTGTTTCTTTGTGAATTTAGATACAATGGAAGGCGGGTCTTCGATTCCCACTTCATCCAGCTTATTACCGCTTGCTCGAGAATGGAATATCACTATTACACGCGAACAATGCCGAATGGGTGGCATATGATTATGAGTTTCCTAACTCGTCGTTTGTTACTCGATTAGTTCATTTGTCTCGACCCCAAGGTGAACACGGATGGTTGTTCATGCCGAATGCAAAATGTAAGGTCATCGAGGATGTGCTAATAAGATCACGGATTGAAAGAGAAATTTTGGTTAAAACGATGGGGTGATTGGAAAAGTCCCGCTGATATGAACCAAATGCCCGCTTAGACATCCCCACCGATTTTGGAATCATTTTGTTGTTTTACTCTCATCGGTTTTAACTTACTTTCAATCTCGGAATTCAACCACATACAAAAAAGATGGTTATTTCAAAGAATCAGATTCGCAAATCGACCTTTGAGCCATATTCGAACGCTTTGGAAAACGTTGAACACTAATGAGGATTGTGACGTGCCCCTCACCATTTAGTTGCCCACAATCCAACCGTAAGGATTGTCTTTTATATTTTCAATGTGTTGTCCTTTTTGTTTCTTTTTTCCTTTATTTATTTTTAATAAATTCTTTATTTACACTTTTCACTATTTTCTTTACATAAACTATCGAACATCTTATATCGTTTTGCTATTCAAAAATCATCTTGAAATAGACTATGTCTGTCGAAAGAGGATCGGCGACCTCGATCCTCACCAAAGTCCAAAGGGCTACTGACGATCAAAATGATGTCCATCGACAAGTTAATGAGGCGGAACCCCCTAATCTCTTCCGGGATCTTCCTAAATGGAGGTCGGTATCTACTCCACCCCCCGCAGGACCCCGAACCCGATTCCTTTCGGTTCCCAAATTTCTCCCTCTGTTTTAGGTGAACAATCATTTGCTCGCTTGTTGGAGTGTCTCTTTTGCTCCATCTAATTTGGTCGCTTAATCATATCTATTTGTTTTTATAACACACAAAAGTTGAAAGTTATTGCCTCTGATGCCAAAGTTGAAAAACTATTATTGCTCTATCGTCTTTCCCCGGCCTTCCCTGCGTCCGTAAAGCATGTGAGACTCCCATTCGAGCATGGACTTTCGAGCTCGAAGAGGCCACCAAGGGTCCAACGACTTTGGAAACCATCGGCTTTGCCTAGTGCACCATGGCCAATCTTTGGTTCTTCTTGAAAAAAGCTTACACCGAGTCCGCCCAACCAATGTGACTCTTATCACGAGTTTCCAAGAGAAGGTGAACGAGCAAAAGATGAACTCAACTTAGTTCAAGAACAAGTATCCTTAGCCCAAGAAGAGGCTCGTAAGCTCAAGAAGATGCTTTCGCCCGGGCCAAGAAGAGCTACGCCTTGCTCGGGAGGAGCCGCACTATAATCGGGAAGAGGTGGTCTATTAGGAAAGTTTTTTAAGCTCAAAACTTAAAACATGTATCGAGGCCGTAGAGTAAAACTCGCCTTTCAACAACACCGCCAAGAGATCAATACTGCTGCGGTCTTGAAAATTCAAAATCGCATCGGGGGTATGTTGATTCCATGTCCAATTTCTCCTATATATGTGCCTTTGCAAATGCCATCCGCTTCAAAACACTTATCTGGACCATATTACTTGACCATCTCGAAAGTACCGCCGACAACCCCCGGATCGCAACCTTCCAATATCTAATTTGAGTGATCTCGAAAGCGATTTCTCCAATCTTCTGGGATCGAAATTGATGACCCAATCTTGGATGAAGAAGATGGTCCGGATGATGATGTTGAAGGATCCCGGCTTCAACCTCGCTGATGGAGTTGATCAAATTGCGGATTTTGCAAGATGGTTCGTTCGATGCCGAATTGTGCACTGTCGAGAGAGCCTTGCTCAAAAATGATACCGAGGAGATGCTCGTCTGATTATACGATGCAAACCTCGATCGATCATTCCTCCGACCCCAAACAATGAATTTTCCTTGATTTTTACATGTATAATTTTTATGTTTTTGAACAATTTCTTTGATTTCCGTTGTGCTTGCTGTTGAATAGTTCCTTTGATTCTATTGTGGATGGCTGATTTTGTCGATGAATGGATGATGTTTGTTTTGTTTCTTTTTTTATGCCATTTGTCTTCTAAAGTTCTGATATGTGCCTATGTTTCAACCTAACTTTTTGGTTTTTTCAATTTTTATTGGATTGGTCATCTTATTTTCCCAACCCGGATGGGTTAACTTATGTGCAACCCCCTCTTTTTTCGTGATAGTCTTATGTTTGCTTCACTATTCTCTTTCGGGTCATCTTATTTAGTTTTGACCCGTGCCCACTTCATCACGCTTTGTTATGTATCCGTAATCTGAATTGTTTCATCGGGTGAACATAAACTTACGCTCGTTCGTCTTTTGTTCGGTCAATTCGCTTAGGTTTACTTGATAGGCTTTAACTAGAAAAACTTAACAAACAAAAATGCTTTTGCAACACGTTCTTGATATTACAACTTTTTTACATTTGGAGAAGACTTGGCACATAACTATAGACATCGACTATCGTTTTGCTAGATTCAAAACCTCATCTTGAAATAGACATGAGTGACCTCATCTCGTCCGGAATTGATGTTGACAAGTATGAGGCGGATCAACTACTCTTAAAGTAATATGCTCGGCGCCAAGATCAACGTTTCCCCCTCCCGGACAAGTTGTGATTATCACGAACTCATTCTGCTGAGCATATGGGCGAAAGACGCCTTTCGCCTATATCGATTAAAAAAAGCCTCTGCTTTCGCACCATTCCATCCCTTGGAGGATGCCGAGCATCGGCGTCCAAATTTTGCCTACAACATCCATCCCCACGAAGGAGATTTTTGGGATCGTGGGGGACTAGTGATTTACTATTAAGCGGTGGATAAGGTAGAGTGGCAACCATGACTCTGCTTAGAGCATCTTGAGTCCGTAACGAAGCACCAACCTTCATACCTTAGAAGAAAATACTTCTCCGATTTGGATTGGCTTTCCCAAATCGAAGGGGAAAGTATTTTCATTAAATGGATCGCGATCTGAAAAGCTCAGTCTTAGAGCAAACCGTCAGGACACATGATTGAGTCAGCAAAATGATTGCTGAATCGATTGTCAAAAATTTCGTCTGGAGGCATACCAAACCAACTATCTCCCGATAACTGAATTTTCTTCTAATATGTTTGCAGTATTTTTTTCTTTTTCTATTTTTTTCTTCCCCCTTCTTCAGCTATGAATATGCTTATTTATATCACTATCCCAAACAAGTAATGGCATATCTAGTTGGTGTTGGCCTTCTTGCTTTAAATCCTCATTTTGACATCTGTCCTTGTCTTTGCCAGTTCTTATTCAAGGACTGACACGTACTTCTTTTGGTTGCCACCGCTTTTCATCTTATTTTGACACATATCTTCTATCTTTTAATAATGCTGACCAAAACTCCTTCTAAAAGATTCCGAATTTGTGGTCGAACGCCGTGTTTGTCATTCCGCTTTCGTCTTAGTTGAATGGTTGATTATGCTCGGGTTTTTTTAGAACCCACTAGTTAGCGCTTTGACCTCGACTATCGGGCCAGTGCTCGCCACATTCGATAATACTTTTTTCGATTTGGACGATTCCACGAATAGGACAACGAAACTCCATTCAAGTCTTCCAAATCATATGCCCCGTTTAATAAACGTTCTGTTACTCTGAATGGACCTTCCCATACTCGGCCGAACACACCACTTGGTACCCCCGTTGCTCATCTTAGAACCAGCTCACCTACGTTGAACCTGCGTGTTCGGACTTTGGAGTTGTAGAACTTTTCTGATCTTTTTTTATACATAGCGTTCCTGAAATCGGCCTCCATCCTTCTCTCTTCCAACAGATCTGCACTTAGGGCGAGCGCCTGGTCGTTAATGTGCTCTCCAAAACTCATTGTCCGATGGCTCGGAACCTTTACTTCTGCATGTATAATAGCTTCCGTATCAAATGTCAGGGCAAACAGGGTTTCCGCAGTTGATGTTCTGAAAGTAGTACGATATGCCCATAATATTTCTGGTAACTCTTCAGCCCATCCTCCCCCCTTCGAATTATCAAGTTTAACCTTGAGGGTATGCTTGATAATTTTATTGACAACTTCAACTTGTCCGTTGACTGGGGGTAATACGGAGTAGAGTAATGTTTTTTTATGCCCCAACGAGCACAATTTCGTTTATTCACTTCCATCGAACTGCTTGCCATTATCTCGTTACCAATGACCGGGGAAGCCCAAAACGACAAATGATATTTTTCCAAACAAAATTCCACATTCTTTGTTCGGTGGCTTTAACAATGGCTTCAAACCGCCCATTTAGTAGTAGTAATCAATCAATGAACCCCGACGACATATTTTACTCCCGATGTGCGGAGGGAAACGGGCCAATCAAATTGATTCCCCATTTAGCAAATGGCCACGGGCTGTAAACAAACACTAGTTCTTCAGGTGAGCTATGGATAAGTGGGGCGTATACCTGACACTTATGACATGCACGGGCATACGCGAGCGAATCTTTCTTGAGAGTATGCCAATAGTAACCTTGTATGACAATTTTATATGCCAGGACAAGTCCACCTGTATGGTTTCCACATACCCCATCATGAATCTGTTCCAGAATCACATGACCCTCTTCAGGAGTAATACATTTCAATAATGGAAGAGATAAACTTCTTTTGTACAAATGCTCGTCTAGGATAGTATATCGAGTAGCTTGTAATCTGAGGTGAGTAGCTTGTGCTTTATTTTCAGGGAGAAACCCTTTTTGTAAGTAGCTTAAAATTGGAGTCATCCAGGTTTCTTGTTCGCCTGTCACATGGGCGACCACAACTCTGGGAATTGATGGCGAACAAGTCGTGACGACCACAATGTCCGTCGTGTTCGTCACTCCTTCTGCTGTTGCCAATCGTGCCAAGGCATCAGCAAATGAATTATCCAATCATGGTAATTGTTCTATGTAAACTTGTTCGAATTGCTCAAGCAGCTCCTTTGCTAGTTGCTGATATTGTGCCATCTGTTCGCCTCGGGCTTCGTACTCGCCTAATACTTGGTATACGATTATTTGGGAATCGCTATAAATCATCAGCCTCTGAATTCCCATTGTCATAGCCATGTGTAATCCAGCAATCAAAGCTTCGTACTCGGCTTCATTATTTGTGGCTGGGAAATCAAAACGGATGGCTGTCGTGAAAGTTTGTCGAGTTGGGATGATGAGAACCACGCCCGCTCCGGCTCTTGAACTTGTTGATGAACCGTCTACATACATGTGCCATGGTTGGTCAACACCTCTTTCGGGTATTTGTGGATATATCAATTCAACCATGAAATCGGCCATAGCCTGGCCCTTCATTGCTGTTCGTGGGGCGAATGTAATGCCAAATTGGCCTAACTCCACCGCCCACTTGAGTAACCTACCCGTAGTGTCTGGTCGGTGGAGAACTTGTCATAATGGGAATGTGGTTAGCACCTCGACTGAGTGATCGAAAAAATATGGTCGCAGTTTTCGGACACTCATAACGAGAGCATAAGCGAGTTTTTCCAATGGAGGGTACCGGAGCTCGGCTTCTTTGAGTACCTGAATTACATAATAAATAGGCAAATGTGTTGCCCCCTCTGCTCGAACGAGCACAACGCTAATTGAATGCTCTGACTCGGCAAGATACAAATAAAGTTGTTCGCCTGGAACATGCTTAGATAATGTTTGAGTATCCGCAAGGTATTGCTTTAATGACTCAAATGCATTTTGACAATGCTCTGTCCACTGGAATCTCCCTTTCTTTAATGCGTCAAAGAAAGGTTTGCATTTATCTCCAGTTCGTGATATAAACCGGTTTACAGAAGCCAAACGTCCAGTTAATTTTTGAACTTCTTTTACACTTCTGGGGGCCTGCATGTCGAGCATAGCTTGAATCTTTGATGGGTTCGCTTCAATCCCCCGTTGACTGACCATATGTCCTAGGAATTTTCCTGAATGAACCCCAAAACTGCATTTCTTCGGATTTAACTTCATGTTATACTCCCTGAGAATATCAAACGTCTATGCTAGGTGGGTAATGTGGTCTTCCTTATGCTCGCTTTTTACCACAATGTCATCAATGTACACCTCAAATGTTCGACCTATGTGTTTGTCGAACATCTTGTTCACCAAATGTTGATACGTTGCTCCAGCATTCTTTAATCCGAACGGCATGCGTTGCCAATATTACATGTTCTTTACGCTGCAGAAAGCCATATTCTTTTGATCGTCTGGGTGCATGGGTATTTGGTGATACCCAGCAAATGCATCCATGAAGGTCATGAGCTCATGTCCTGCTGCGTTATCGACCAAATAATCGATATGTGGCATCGGGAAATTATCTTTCGGGCATGCTTTGTTTAAGTCAGTGAAATCTATGCATAACCTCCAAGCTCCATTAGATTTGAGGACGAGCACAGGGTTAGCAAGCCATCTTGGGCACTTTACTTCTCGAATCAATTTATTATCGAGCAATTTCTTAATTTCAATATCCATAGCTGCATACTTCTCCGGACTGAATTTTCTCCGCTTCTGAATTATTGGAATTTGTGTTGGGTCAAGGTTAAGAGAGTGACATGCATGTTTAGGATCAATGCCGACCATGTCCTCATGTGACCAAGCTAACACATCCAAATTTGCTCGAAGATACGCGATCATTTCTGTTCTGAATGGTTCTGATAATTCTGAACCAATGAACACTTCTAATTCTGGTCTGATCGGGTCGATATTAACAGACTCTAATTGTTCAACAGGCGTTGCTCGCCTCTTTTTTTGCTTCCATCGAGGATCTTCGATCAACCCCCGGTGCTCGTCATCTACCTCCATAGGATCAAAACCTATACGAGGTTCTAAGTTCGGGTAGCTCGTTTGGTGGATCAATGTTCATTAGATCCGGAACATGAGTAATCATTCCGGGTTCAGTGTTCGCCCGTGGAGATGTGCTCGACAGAGGAGGTATAAGCGTCCTCGGTAACATGTTCGCCTGTTGGCTTGATTCTCCGGTCTCCCATGTTTGCTCCATCATGTTAACGATATTTTACTTTTCTTGCACGCATGACAACAAACAATCTCGAGCTTTTTTCTGGTCGCCTTTTACGCTACCCATCCCTTCTTGGGTTGGAAACTTAACATAATAGTAATAAGTTTAATAGGCAGCTTTGAATTCCTGAATAAACGGGCGACCTAAAAACCCGTTATAAGTAGACGGAGCATCGACGATTACAAAGTCTAACATTCTAGTTCGTCGAATCTCCAGATTATTAGTTGACTCTAACTCAACTCCTAACCTAATCATTCCATATGGTCGGGTTATAGATTCCCCGAAACCCATTATGGTGTGATCACAGGGATCAATATAACTACTTAGATCACCCATTTGTTTCTCCATCTGATGTAGAGTGTTGACGAACAAAATGTTCGCATATGCCCCGGTATCTACAAGGAGTCGATGCACTTTCAACCCGAGGAGTCGGGCACTTATCGTTAGCGAATCATTGTGAGGGGTGATGATACCATCAAGGTCGTCTTTTGAAAATAAAATTTGGTGAGAGAGTGGTGTGTTCGCTGAGGTGCTCGCCACGTTCACCTGATGTATGCTTTGCATGGCACACATTTCCATCTTCTTCCGCCTGTTTGATAACGTCGGTGCCTGATAGCATCCACCCACTGGCCCATAGTCTGGGCGAATCATGTTGATTTCTTGACTCTCTCGACCTCTGCTCATGGTAGGAGCTCCTTTCTTGGGTAATTCCAACTTCTTGCGGGATTCCTCAGGATCACTATCAGATACTTCTTCTGCCTTACGCTTACCCCTACGATCACCTGATTTTTCAGTTCGGGAGTCTCTGTTCACCGGCTTTTTGAGGAACTGAGTAAGACGATTCTCTTCATATAACTTCCAAAGTTGACGAAGTAAATCGCGACATTCATCGGTATTATGTCCGATGTACCCATGATAATTACAAAACTTGGAAGCATTAAGCCAATTTTTATCTCTTACGATTCTTCGTGGCTTATCCAACATGTCCCGATCCTTAGTTTGATTAAATATTGTCTCTGCTGAAATGCCTAGAAGACTTCGTAGTGCATGCGCTTCTGCTCCTTCTTCAAAAGGTTTAAAAGATCCTGGGGGTTTATACCCCCCTCATTCATTACTTTTTTACCAACGACTCTTTTTGTTGCTACTTTTTGGCCTACCGTGATTGGGCAAGCAGATCCTGCATAGCTATAATCTTGGCTGCTCGCTCTCGAAATTCGGCATATGTGTTCGGCCAATCCTGATGCATGGCTTTCCACATATCCGTATTTAGGGTCAAGCCCCCCACCACCGTGAGGATTTTAGCGTCCTCTTCAACTGGGGCTCCATCATATAAACATTTGTCAAATCTTTCAATATATGCTCGATCTGATTCACCCTTTAGCTGAGAGAAATGTGCCAACCTTTGTTTTGGTGCTAGGCGAGCACACATGGATGAAAAGTGGGATTGAAATTTTTATCCTAGTTGTGTGAAGGACGTGATGGACGCAGCGGGCAAAGTTGAAAACCACCTGTGTGCCGGTCACCCAAGGTCATGGGAAAAGACCGGCACTGAGTTGCGTCAGTGGCACCCATCGCGATCATATAATCTGAATATTTACTAAGGTGAACATAAGGATCCGACTCCGCATCGAACACTGGTATGGGTGGCCGATTCTTTGCCACCTTTTCTTGTATTTCTGCGACATGATAGGTTGGGCGAAGCATGAGCATGGGATTGCGCCGCCGAGGATCCCTTTTTAGTAGCCGCAAGATCGGCTGCGCAAACTCCCTATTGTCTTTTTACATCTCGCCCGACTTTTTTGAGTCGACCGAATTTTAACGAGGTGGATTCCATCTTGAGGACCTGGTCGGTCATGTTCAGGATGGGACAGTCCCCGTTTTAGTATTGATTCCCGATTACCCATTCGATGATGAATAGATAATCTAGTTCCGATTGACTTTTCAGGATCACGAGGCCGTTCATGATGTGGACGATCATGATGTTCCACTTGGGAATCTTGAGGTCGTTTATGCAGTGGACGATCATAATGTTCCACTTGGGAATCTTGAGGTCGTTTATGCAGTGGACGATCATAATGTTCCACTTGGATCACTGTGTTTGCATGATATTTCTTTCCAGGATCTCGACGTCTATGCTCGCCAATACGTTCTTTTGCTAATACTCTCAAACGTTCAAACGTTGATTGCCTGGAAGCTTGGGGCTGTTCTCCATCCGACTGACTTCCTGCCTCTTTTTCAACCTACTTTTGTTCAGCTTTCTTTTTGACTTGATCGCTATTAAAAGTTTTCGATCGCCGATCATCATCATTTAGAGCTTTTAACTTGGCCAACTCTTTATCAGTATTCTCATTAAAAATACTGAACGGGTTTTGTGGCTAAGTATGCTCGCCCTGCCAACCATACAAGTATGCTAAATTTGCGGTAGAGAGGCGTGCTTTCGCCAAGCCCAAGGCGAGCATTATATTTATTCTTGTATGCTCGTTAAGGACAATGTTCCTGTACCAACGTCATGGTCAAAGGGGCGAGCAGAGAAATCGGTCGAGCAAAAGTTGATACAAAGGGCATATGACATAAAAACCAAGTCACTAACTGAACCATCTGGACGACAAGGATAATGCTTTATAAGCAGGTAAATCCAAAGGTCAACCAGGGAGACGAAGTTGAAAACGTGGCAGCATCACACGAGTTCTTGTAAGACACGAAATCTCCAGCTCATGCTTTCCAAACCAGCACATGCTTGTCAAAGAAAATGACTTGGTTAAAAGAACACTATTTGTAGGTCCCGAACGGGTTTTGTGAGGGCAGAAGTCTAGAGGGGAGGGGTGAATAGACTTCTGAAAACTTTTTATGCAGATCAAAGTGTGATGGCGCTTAGCTTGATCCCGAGTCGCGAGTGAATCGGTTTGGATCGATAACCAACTTACTAATCGCTCAAGGCGGATCGATTCGGTAATTATCGGTTTAATCGATGTGTGCGGAAAGCTAAGTTTTACCTGTGAAAAAACCGGTTTTGATAAATCATATTCCAAGGTTAGTCTTTTTAACCAACAGTCAAGTGTCAAGCTTGATCGGATCGAAGCTTGGTGCTAGCCGATCTTAACTTAGAATATGTATCTTTGCTTTTAAAAGTTGTGTGCGATTGTGTAAAACAGTTAATCAAAAGCGGTAAAGGCACACAAGATTTATAGTGGTTCGGACAAACCAAATTCTACGCCCACTCTTCCCTATCACAAGGGCACCAACTAAACCAAGCTGGACTTAGATTTTTGTGTTAGTCCAACACAAGACACCAACAGATATTTAAAAGTTCTCACTCAACCGATCCCGTAAATCAAAACTAGAAACCCTAGTCCCGAATCTTGCTAAACAACTTAACCTAACTTTGGGTTTGGATAAGATTGTTTTGGTTCCAACTATGAAATCTTTTCTAGTGTTTAAGGTAGCCTATCGGTAGATGAAAAGATTTCTATGCTAAGAACTTATGAGATTGAACACTATAGAAAATAATCTTCAAGTTCGTGTTCGTCGTGTGGAAATCTGATTATAGCTTGAGCTTCTTGATAGTTTTTCCGTGTCTTCACTCTGAAGTGTAATCCCATATTTATAGACCTCGAAATCAAAGAGCCGTTGGAGAGAACAATTTGAATTTCGTGCTATATTAGGTAGACTTGCGGGATTGATGTGACGTCTTGAAAACGAACATGGCGGCCGAAAAGCATGAATAGTGTCTTTATAGCCATTAGAGAAAGCAACACCAAATCCGTGAATTGCCGGCTCGATCATACGTGTCTCGTTCTTATTGGTTAATGACACACTTTTTCGATGTTGTTCTTCCAACTAAGGTTGACATTCTTCTTGTTCAGATCATAGACGCGTATGATTAGGTGAAACATCGGGCCACTGGTGAGTGACTGATCGGTCGGAATCGAATCGGCCTACGATGGAGTCTTCTGGTGCCGGTTGACTTAACTTCAACTAGAAGACTCGGATGATGTAGGTCTTCTGGTCTGATCTTCAAGTCTTCTGAGTATGAGCTTCATGACTTCAGCTAAGATATCTGACTTGATCAGATCGATCTGATCTTCTGATCTTCTCTTGCCTTCTGGCCTATCGGACATCAGTTGTTCTTCATATCTTCAGATCTGACCTATACATATTGAGGTTCCCTCAATATGTGACCTATCTATTACATCGGTTGTTCTATACAAGAATTATCAACCGGTATTCTATAGACTTGTAATATAAACATCATTCCACCTAATGTGTCCCGACCGGGTCCTATTACATGTGTTTTAGAACTTTCATCAAAACTCTAAATTTTCCAACAATTTCCCCCTTTTTGATGAAACCAAAACACTTTGAGAAACCAATCACAGTTGATAAATATAGAACAGTAAAGAGCACATAATCAGAAGACAATGAGGTTTTGTCTTAGGATCGGAAAAAATAAACTTTTCTCATTAGATTTGTCGATTACATATTACATCGAAAAAGTTTGAATTTAAAAACAAATGATCCTCGAGAAGTCTTCGATTCTTCACTTTTTTAAGCTTGTATCCTTCGCATTTCTCTTTGATCTTGAGGGATATTGAAATTTTTTATAGTTTCCATTTGACATCATTGATCTGCCGAGGATCGATTATGTGCGTTTTTTGCTCAGATGTCAAAATAGAATCTCAAATGCCGATCATCAAATGAGCCATCCGCCTTCTTCGAGTAATCCAACAGATCATACTTTTGGCGAGATATTTTTACATTTATTATTTTGGCCTCATTTTCCGGATACTTGAAAAATCTGATATTTGTTTTCCAACCAGTTGAGGAATTCAACATCTGGAGATTCTTCTTGTGGAACAAGATCCGCAACAAAGGCATCCAGAAGCCATTCGCTTATGATCTTATTCCATTCCTCAAACCTCTTAGCATGTCGCGGCGGCTTTTTGGAATGATCTCATCAACTCTTCTTTGGCAAAATGAGGTTCCGCACTGATTTTCCAAATTTCCTTTTTCGCCCTCGATCCAATTTCTTCTTGAGATCTTACACTGTGCCGATTTTTACGCCGCCTCTCTCTTCTTCACTTATTCGGGCTTCTTCCGCAATCGCTCTTTGGACAATTTCTCAGCCAATTTCTTATCGGCCTAAATTTGGCTAGCTGTGCTTCTTGTGATTTTCTTAATCTGAGTGACTGGTACAATTTGTGATGTCCCAAAGACCGCAAAGCTTTTTTTTTTGCCTTTTGACTTTTCCATCTTTTCGAGAGATTTACGTTGGCAAAAAGATCCGGATGGTCTAGTCTTTGTCCATAAGATTCAACCGTCTGAATCGGTCTTCGTTGTTACGATCGTGTCGGTTGGTTTCTCATCGCCCTTCCCCTTTTTGGTTTGATCAAAAAGAAGCGGGAGGTGGGAGGTCGAGATCCAAAGTCGATCGATATCGCCTCTATTGAGATCTCGCAATGAGATAAACCTTGAGCTTGAGCGGTTAGATTTTGAACCTTCGAGATCACCTCGGTCTTGGCAGATTCCATGGCGAAGAGAGTGTAAGATTAGTTTGTCAAGTTTCTCTTCCGTCGGCTTCTAACTTTTTTCGTGAGCATCGAAAAAAAACTTGTTGTTGATCCACCTGAATTAGTTTGTCATCAACTGATTTTATAAGTTCGGCAGACACGGTGGTCACAGTTTGGGAGAACTGATCTTTGATTGCCTCAATCTGGGAAATAGCCAATTCCCTTTGATCTGTTATTTCTTTGAGGCCAATCTGCCTCTGATCGCCTATCACTCCTCAACTTCTTCTTTTCGGAGAGATCTTTGAGACATGATCGATCTCCCAAAGTTGATCGTGGTGATGTGAGATGTAGGAATGTTATTAAATCACTTGATCTGTTTCAGTTGTTTGTGCCTCCAGTGGTTGGTCATGAACTGCAGCACCAGTTCCACTTTCATTGGCAGCTCTCGCACCCTTCATAGGCATATCTGCTTCAGGAGCTTCTTCAGCAGTCTCCAGTTCGCCTTGTTCAGTCAACCCCAGCTTCCTGTGGATCAGAGCTTTAATTGATTCAACAGTTATTAGCTCAGCTGGTGATCCTACTTGAGCAGATTTCTTCATATCGAAATCAAAATCTGCAAATTCATCAGCACCTCCCATCTGTTCTATAATCATCATAAAATCTGAGAAGCTTTTTAACCGGAGATCTTTCCAGGTGAGGATCTCCAGAACTTCCTCTCTGATAACATGATGGGCTACCAGTTCTGGATACATCGCATCAATATCTCGTTCAATTTGCATCCTGACCATTTTCCCGGTGATGGTCTTGGATGATCTGGACTCTGGAATTATTTGTTCAGATCGACCAGATTCCGGTTGATGAGATGTGGAGGGTTCTGGGGGTTCTTGAGTATGCGTAAGTTGGCTAATTGGTTCGACCTGCAGAGGTTCTGTTGTCGGAGCAATTACGTCCGGCTCTGCAACAGGTAGGCTTTCTGGTTCGCGAACTGATGTAGTTTCAGGTTCGCGGGCAGGTGGAAGAGAAGGAGAGACATGCTCAGTAGCCAGAAGTCTGAGCGGTGAATCAACTCGAGTTGGAGGAGAAAGAGATCGTTCATCTCGTGCTTCTTCCTCAGAATGTTCTGGCGAGCTCTCAGCTTGAGAAGCCTGCCTGTCTGATTTTTCACCTGATTTTTGTGGCGCATCAGGCTGATCTGGCGCTCCTTCGTCATCTGACTCATCTTCCAGAAACAGAGTCATGGAGGCCTGTTTTGCCTTCTTCGGCCTCTTCTCCTGGGCCTTCACCAGTTTTCTTTTCTTCTTCTGGGGAGCATCTGGTGTAGACGAGGCTGCTTCCTTGCTTTTTCCTTTCTTCAGCTTTGGAGGGGTGGGCCGCATATCATCATCAGGTGGCCCATATATGGCTGAAGTGGTTGTGAGGAAGGCCTTGTAGACTTCACCCATTCTGTCCCATTCAAAGATTTGGCAGTTTGTCTTTCAAGATAACTGCAACCTTGTTGAGATTGCTGATCCTCTTCTTCAGATGACCTGCCTCCATTCATTAACTCCAAATTTTTCGTGTTCTTGGAGTAGAATGGCCTTCAGGAAGCCATGCCAATTGATGTTCTTGGCTTCATCAATTATCGCAGCCCATGCCAGATATCTTTGACGGGATGTTAGAGCATCTTTGAATGAAATACCCATGATTGTTTTTTGACAATATGTCAAACAACAAATGGTATTTCCTTTTAGCATCGATCCGACAAAACCATGGGTCTCGACGATGTTTGTCAGCTTCCCTGAAGAGTTCGTTTCTGATCACCACATCTTTATTCTCCCTGTAGTGCGCATGTGAGATTCTTCCTTTGGGCAAGCTAAACAGACGTGTTATGTCCGCATTCGACAGTCTGATCTCCTCTCCGTTGACTAAAGAGATCAGTTCATCTCCAGGGTTGTCTGTATCCACCTTCAAATTCCTTAGGAATTCGAGTGCTTCATGTTGCATCACTGGATTGCAGTTTGCAGCACAGTACTTTTCAAGACCTCCTTTCTTTAGAATTTGCTCCACTTCCATTGACTCTGGATCCGTCGTAACACCAAACTTGACTAATTTGTCATCGACAATTTTTGTTGCCTGTTCAGCATAGTTGCACATTATCTTTCCCATTCCGTGAGTGGCCATCTACAATAAGATAGACTAAATTAAAATGTGCATAATCATCACGATATCAAATATTGATTATCAGACCTATTCTCAGGCCTATTAATCGATAAACACATACAGATAACAGGAAAAGAAAAGGCATATCGCAGATCACAAATATAGGCATAATCTATATGATCAAAGGATTTTGAAAAAGAAAAACATTCAAATAACCAGAAATTACCAGATTCAGTTTTTCAGAAAATGAGTTTGAATCGCAGGAAAACACTTGAATCACAGAAAGGTAATTTTGAGTTTTCAGAGAGTAAATCGCAAGTTTTGGAATAAGAAAACTCTGGTAGGGTTTTGAAGAACCTTATAAGGAGGAGGAGGGAAAAACGAGATTGGAAGATCAACCGTTTGAAAGAGTTAAACGATCCAGATTAAGCGATTTTGATCGTGCGGTCAGGAAAAACAAGTACGAATACCTTTTGGATTTAAAAGCACATTTTGTAGCAATTAATACAAGTACCCCACGTCCGCATTAAATGTTTTGCAGAAAATACGTCACAAAAGGTAATGAGTACAGTAAGGCAGATAATATCAGATAAAATCAAATAAGGTAAGCAATAAACAAGGAACAAGAAAAGCGTATCTGGTTGACTGATATTGTAATCAGTCAATACCACTTGTAGTTGTAGGTGATTCCACTTGTTGATCTTAGTTTTCTGCCTAAGCCTCATAATTTCCCAACTGTTCTTTTCAACTGATCCGCTTCACTTGCGTCTGATTTCCCTCCTCTGATTCTCCTTGATCAGTTGAAGTTCCCCCTTCAACTGTTATTTCTGATTTCTTGTAGACTGATTTATCTGATTTGTTGAGGTATCAAGCTCAACTGATCTTCCTCATCTGATCAGTCTCTTATCTAATCAGATTTCAGTTGACCTAACCTGATTCTTCTCAGATCAAGCCAATTCTTGGGATAAGTGTTACCGCCAAAACTTAGTCTAGAATAGTAGTCTATATTCCCTAAGTTGGCACGATTTGACATGCGTAATTTAGTCTGAATATTTCGATATGTCAATCCGCCGTAAATTTATCCAATTATCAGTCGCGTGATTCCTACCTGCTGTCCTTGTGATGCAAATTTCTCTAAAAGGCTTTTTGAAATCAAATTTGCATTTGCACCCTTGCTTGGCCTCTATAAATTGGACCAATGTTTTACACAACATAACCCATTCACCATACTTATCTTCTTTGTAAAATCATGCATTCTGGTGAACCCTTGTTTCCGGTGAAACTTCCGGCAAACACCTTTACCCATTTTTCAATGATTTCAGCTTCTCAAATCAACCCCAGTGTCCCCCTTATCACTGTTTTTAAGTGCCATCATCAAAGATTTCACATACAATTGTTGCTAAGCTTCTACCACCAAGGCGGAGGATCTCTGTCAGAATCGGAAGACACTTCTCCTAACCGTATGCACCTTGTGTGTCTATCGAGATGACGGAACTAGCATCAACAGACTCAGTCTGATATAAAACATGAGTTTGATATACGGTCTGGATCAGACAACAGCTGATCTTCGTATATCAACTCAATTTTTTCATGCGACACATGTGCCCATAAGGTCTTTGAACCACTTTCTTGGCACATGTGCTCCATTTAACAGCTGGAGAGCCCATTGACTTCAGGTCTAAGGGCTCCTGGCTTAGAAATCCTATCAAAGCCTCTCTCTCGCCCATTGGTTTTAAACCGGGTGAGGCTTTAGGATTATTTCAAAGCCTTCTTACCCTTGTTAAGTGGGGGAAAATGGGAGCATGAGATCTTAAAATCTCTCTCTCTCCCCCTCTTCTAGGGTTAAGATGAGGGTTTAGGGTTATAGGTTTAGGGTTTTTGGTTATGACTTATGTATTGACCTCTGGGTCCTCTTGTACTTGTAACTTGTAATGTAACCTGACCTTCGGGTCTTTATCAATGAAAATTTCTATTATTCCATTGTTGTGTAAATTTTCTGCTTTCTTATGCGATTGTAGTCTTTAATCTGTGAATCTTGCTTGTTGAATATCAGCTTAATCGACTTATAAAGTGTGAAATAACCCAACTGATTTAATCTGATAAACCTTTAATCTGATCAGTTCCTTTAATATGATAATTCGTAAATTTGATCAGTTTCTTTAATCTGACACATCATAAAATTGATCGCCTTCTCATATCAGTTCCTTGACTGATCTTCTGATCAGTCGAGATACTAAACTCAACTGATTTTACTCTTAACCTGGTTAGTCTCTTAACCAGCTGGTTCTGGAGAACAGTCCATCAAACATTTTAGGTGCTTTTTCTCCAAGATCCAGAAGCCCTAGCTCATTGCATAATTCTCTGAATCTGATCTCAGCTAGTGGCTTGGTTAGAATATCAGCTTTCGGTATATCAGTATGAATCTTTTCCATTCTGATATTCTTCTTTTCAACATGATCTCTTATAAAATGGTGTCTGACATCCACATGCTTGCATCTTGTATGTAGAACGAGATTCGAAAGTGATTGCAATAGACTATTATCACACGAGAATATAGGTACATTCTTAGCTACAATGTTATAATCCTCACCGCCGATTAAGCGGGCGCTTGGGAGCAATATTCCCCTAAGACCATATATACTGCTTCAAGAAGTAGATGTCGAATCGATGTCTCTTCTTTTGAAAACCACGAGATCGGTTTTGTTTCCTAAAAACCGACAAGTTCTCGAGGTTGACTTTTTTCATCAATCTTGCAACCTCCATAATCGAATCAAAATACCCACTAAGCTCTAGATTATCATCTCGATGGGTAAAATAAACCAAGGTTTACTTTCCCTTCAGATACTTAAGAATCCGCTTTAGTCGCTTTCTAGGTGGCTTTGCATTGATTTGCCTCAAATATGGCACATACACCTATCGCAAAAGTGATATATCCGGTCTGGCAACGATATAGTAGAGATCCAATGAGAGCCCTATATTCTTTTCGATTTGTTTTTGACCATCCTCATCTGGATTCATCTTGAATCCAAATATCATAGGAATTTTTGGCTTCCTTGCGCTTTTGAACTCCAAACTTAGCCAATAAATTCCTAGTGTACTTTGCTTGGCAAATGAATATCCCTTATGTACTTTGTTTCACTTGTAGACCCAGAAAGTAATTCATCTGACCCATCATGGACATTTCGAACTTCCCTTGCATCAGTTTGCTGAATCTTTCACATAGACTCTTGTTGGGAGATCCGAAGATGATGTCGCCCACGAGATCCGAACCATCGTAATATCTTCTCCATCTTCTATTCTCAAATAAGGTTCTCGCCCATCGCCTTTAGTGAACCCACTTTCTATCAAGAACCGAGAGAGTGTATCATACCAAGCTCGAGGAGCTTATTTCGTGCCATAAAGAGCTTTTCTTAAACGGTACACTTGGTTGCTCTTTTTTCGGCTCGAGGTTGTTCGACATAAACTTCCTCTGCTAGTACCCCGCTTTAAGAATGCACTTTTACGTCCATCCGATACACAAAGGAACCCTCTCGCGGGAAGCATATGCCGTAAATGAATGAATGGCTTTAGGCGAGCGATCGTGCAAAGGTCTCATCATAATCAATTCCTTCCGATTGTGAATACCCTTTAGCAACAAGTCTTGCCTTATTCCCAGTTATGACATTTTTCTCATCTCTTTTCTTGAATACCCACTTCGTGCCAATTACGTCTTGATGATTTGGTCTACGTCACCGTTCCCAAACTTGATTTCTTTCGGAATTCCAAATCCTCCATGGCATTTAGAATCCGACTTATGCCTCTTGTAGAAACTTCCTCCATTGTTGTTGGTTCCTTCATAGATTTATAACATCAATACATACACTTTCACCAACTCGATGTCTAGTTTTAACTCTGTCGATGGGTCTCCGATGATCGAGATCGGTTGGATGACCGGTTATCCGTGTCCTTCTGCTCGATTTATGTCGGTTTGGAGAACATCATCCATTTCGATAAAGGTTCATTACTAGCGATTGAGAGTGGTGCGGTTATGATCCACATGATAAGAACATGTCTCAAATGATGTTGGACTCATCATGTGTCGATGTCCTTAAGTAGGAACTTCAGTGTTCCCCGAACCGGATGGTTCGATTGACCTTGATCTCGCCTATGCGAACTTCTTCATCTTAATTTTTTATTTTTTCTTAGGATCCGATTGATCCGTGAATCACCTAGATCCGGAATGTATCTTTTATTACGATTTATTTCGATCCTTTTTCCTTGATCGTTAGTGATCCATTTTCTCGAGCATCGTGCATGGTTGATCGGTACATCTTGTTCTCGAGGCGATTTCTCTTGTTCGTAAGATGCTTCATCAAAGACTACATGGGGTGTTTCTTCCACAACTAGGTTCGCTGCATTTGTAAACCCCGAAAAGCCTAGATGGGGAATATCCTAAGAATATGTCCTCATCCGATTTGGCCTCAAAAGTCTTCAACCGACTCTTCCCATTGTTGTGTATGAAACACTTACACCCAAAAAATATGGAAGTAAGAAACACGAGGTTTTCTCGCCTTCCACAATTCATAAGGTGTTTTGTAGTGAGCCTTAGTCAAGACATCCGCTTACGAGTATGACATGCAAGTTGATGATAGCTTCGCCCGAAAACGGTTTGGTATTGCATGTTCAATAACCCGTCGGCGAACTTTCTTTGAGAGTTCCGTTTCTCCGCTTCGCTACTCCATTCATTTTGTGGGCGTTCTTGCGGTGATGTCTCATGTTTGTATACCAAACTTAGAGCAAAAAATCAATAATAAAAGAGTTCGTAAATTATGTACCTTTTATCCGATTTGATTTTTACTACACCGACACCCTTCTCATTTTGTAATCTCTTTAAGAAACTTCGGGTATCTTCATTGTCGCCTCATTCTTCTTATGTAAGAATATAACCCAGGTAAACTTGGAGTAGTCATCCACGATTACCAGAGTGTATTTGCGTCCGTTGAGATCGACCGGTGTAACGGGTCCAAATAGATCCATATGAAGCAACCGCAAGATCATTGGATGCCGGGTCCAGAATTCCCTTGAATGAAGCTTTGACTGTTTTTCCTTCCGACATGCAACACATGTCCGATCCTTTGAAAAATACTTCATTCTAAGTCCTTCCACTAGAGACATCCTTGTTATCTTATTAAGAGTTTTAAAATTCGGATGGCTCATTCTTTTGTGCGAGCCAACTGCTACTTTTGGAACTCTTAACAATAAGGCATGCATTTCTTGGGCAACTGTTCCAATCTGCTTTGTGTAGATCGTCCCTTTCCTTGAACCAGTTAGCGAAATTTGTTGAGTGACTCGATTCTTGATAGTGCATTGATCGGGCCGAGAACTCAACACCGAATCCATTGTCGCAGAATGTGAAACCGATAATAGGTTGTGCTTCGGACCTTCGACATAATGACTCCAGCATTTTGTACATCATCATTCTCTAAGGTTACAATCCTTTGGTATAACCAAAGTTATCATCACCAAAGAGTACACGCTGGCCTTTCCTTCGTCTATGTAAGAGCCGAGGAGATGTTTGCTTCGAATATGTGCCTTGAGCATCCACTATCGATGTACCCGATAGTTGCTTGCACACCTCCTTTGTTGGCCGACCCACGCGATCCTGTGCCAAATCAGGGCTTTACGTACCCTTTTGATTGAGTCCCGAGGGTTAGGTTTGTTTTTGGGGATCCATACAAACAGAACACTTCTATTGAGATCGCTTAGATCGTAAGGCGACGATTTGTCTCCCATACCTATCAACATAATCATACGCCTCTTTATATGCTTTCGATTAGTATGATTATTAGTGTGAACCTTGGGTGACTTAGAAGACTTGGGATTTATCTTTTCGTTTGTCTTCTTTTCATCCAAAGGTGGTTCAAAAAAGGCGACCCTAGGTTTCTGATTATAGGGGTAGGTACGACTGCTACCATCGAAAAGATTCATATCTTTTTGGCATAGGTGGTTTTTGCAGTTTACCTATAGCGTGCTTATTCGGCAACTGACCTTGATTGGGTCTCAGATTAGACTTCCCTTTTACAGGTTGTCTTTTCTCGATATTCGATATGTTGATCGAAGTTGAGGTCTCTTTAGAAGAACTGGTTCTTCGTTGATTCCTCGGTGATGCTTTTTACCGGTTAGGGTCCATTTCTGTCCCTTCGTTAGGCACCCGCCTTTACCCGCTTCAACCGGTCTTTTCCCTTATTAGATACAAGTTTGGCTTTTGGTGTATCTTTGTCAGAAACTCGTCTGATTACACCCTTTTTGAGGTGAATCAACCGGGGCTTTTGAGGATGTGGAAGGGTTCTCATACCCAAGTTCCTTCTTGTTAATCGTTGTTCGAAAATAGGTGTTCATATCTTGAACAATTTTAGATGATTTTGTGAAAACCTCTATTTTCTTCTTGCAGATTATCCTCGATGATTTTAGACTTTCATGATTCTAATAGCTCATCAAATTTCGCTTTGAAGGATTTTTGAAGTCATCGACTTTGTCGCTTGTTAATTGCTAGTCGATCTTTGACTCGCTTCTCCCGATCGGAAGTTTTAACTTTCGTAATGTTAAGTTCCTCTTGCCTTCTCGAAAGGTTTTCGACAGATTTAAGTTCAGAAGCTTTACTGAGATCGTTCTCTTTAGCAAGCTGATTATTTCTGATCCTCAGCTTGTCATTCTCAGCTTCCACTATAGCATAAGTGTCTACTGCATTGGAGAGATCCTCAAGCAATTGCTCGAGGTAAAGCTGCGGTCAATCTCCCGGCAAAGTGTCTTAATGATACAGTGTAAAGCGAACAAAAGCGAGGTTTGAGGTTACCCAGTTGGTCCTCCTTGGCCATCAGGCGAGATCTCATCATCATCGAAGAGAATATCGGATCTTCATTCTCATAAAAGTTAACAGATTTGCTTATCGGAATGACAAATCTTCTACGAGGAGTATCCGAATCCTCGAGGGGATATAGGAATCGTCGATTCCGGATAATAAAACAACCATGGCTTTTCTGTCCTATAACGTTGCTCTCTTACATTCCTCTTTTCTTCCCTTTCTTTTGGCGTCAGTGCAGAAGGCGATGCATCTTTGTAGTGACTGGCTTCTCACCGATTGAAGCCGCGGTCCTTGATCCATGGAACCTTTTCTTCGGTGAATCACTCATGCGTATGATCTATCGGAGACTTTCCTTTCTCGATAGTAGTTTGAGCTCCTTCACAAATCGATTATCTATTCTCTCATCATTTAGATTATCTCTTTTCTTTTCTTCTCAGGATCTCTTCGATCATCGATCTGGGTTCTTTCCGAGATCCGTTGGCTGATCTCCTATCTCTTCCTCGGCTATGTTGATAATCTTTATAGAATCTTCGATACTTACCAAGTTGAATATTTAATTTTTCTAGTTTCGCAAGTAGCGAAAGCGACCGCTACGCTTTTGACTTATGATGTTTCCAACAGTTCATTAGCCTTTGATCTGCTTCTTTGGTTGCCTTAAACGCATAATCGACTTAGAAGTTGAGGCTTCAAAGGGCACCTCATCTTCATCTGCTTGTCCTCTTTCAATTAAATCGAACTTGTGAACTTTAAGGGCTTAAGAACAACGTTTACTCGGCTTCATCTTTGAAATGTCTTGGCAATCCTTGATTACCGTGACTTTCATATCCCATTTCTTGGTGAGAGATCTTAAGATCTTGTAGTTGATATATCCTTGTCCGACATCTCTACCAAGTTCTCGTAGCTTATTCATCGACATAGTAATCCTTCCATCGAGTTCGTTGATGGTCTCGTTAAAATGACATCTTCAGATTTTTGAACTTCACCATTAAACTTTGTAGACGAATCGCCTTTGATCGATCATTTCCCTCGCGATATCTCAAAGAGTATCCCACATTGCTTTCGCAGTTTTGAGATATTTAATCTTTTCCTTGGTGACCTTATCCATTGTTTTCATGATAATATGCATGTCGATTGTGTCCAGAGTATACAGTTTCCTTTCCTCTGCATCCATCAAGGCTAGGCTTTTTCGTACTAGACTTCAGGGGCAAAGCGGATCTCCTCCAACCTGCAGGGTTGTCGTAATATATGATGATGGGTCCTCTTTCGATGACTTCCATCATTCGCCACTAATCGAACCTAGATGGTTGCACATATAAATGGCCCAATCGCATACTCATCAATTGAGAACTTCGCAGATCATGATACATACCGGGGTATTATCCATGCCGAGTGATTTTTGGAAAAAGAATGAGTTTTTAAAAACGGTTTTTCAAGATCTGTTCAATTGACCACAAAGATTCTTCCTCAAGAATCGATGATACTCAAAAGCCGATTAGTCCTCAGAGAACACAACCGCTCGATACCACTTGTAGGTCCCGAATCCAAGTTTTGTGAGGGGCGAAGTCTAGAGGGGAGGGTGAATAAACTTCAAAAACTTTTTCTGCGCAGATCGGTGTGATGGCGCTTAGCCTTGATTAGAGTCGCGAGTGAATCGATTTGGATCGATAACCAACTTACTATCGCCAGGCGGATCGCTTCGGTAACTATCGGTTTAACTGATGCGTGCGGAAGCTAAGTTTTACCCGTGAAAACCATTTTTGATAAATCGATTCCAAGGTTAGTCTTTTAACCAAATTGGATCAAGTGTCGAAACTTGATCGATCGAAAGCTTGGTGCTAGGTGATCTTAACTTAGAATATGTATCTTTGCTTTAAAAGTTGTGTGCGATTGTGTAAACAATTAATCAAAGCGGTAAAGGCACACAAGATTTATAGTGGGTTCGACAAACCATCCTACGCCCACTCTTCCCTATCACAAAGGGCACCAACTAAACCAACCGGACTTAGATTTTTGTGTTAGTCCAACACAAAGACACCAACAGATATTTAAAGAGTTCTCACTCAACCGATCCCGAAATCGTAACTAGAAACCCTAGTCCTCGAAATCTTGCTAAACAACTTAACCTAACTTTGGGTTTGGATAAGATTATTTTGGTTCCAACTATGAAATCTTTTCTAGTGTTTAAGGTAGCCTATCAACTAGATGAAAAGATTTCTATGCTAAGAACTTATGAGATTGAACACTATAGAAAATAATCTTCAAGTTCGTGTTCGTCGTGCGGAAATCTGATTATAGCATGAGCTTCTTGATAGTTTTTCCGTGTCTTCACTCTGAAGTATAATCCCATATTTATAGACCTCGAAATCAAAGAGCCGTTGGAGAGCAATTTGAATTTCAGGCTATATTAGGTAGACTTGCAGGATTGATGTGACGTGCTTCAGGAACGGCATGGCCGAAAGCATGAATAGTGTCTTTTATAGCCGTTAGAGAAAGCAGCACCAAATCCCGTAATTGCCGTCTCGATCATACGTGTCTCGCTTTCTTATTGGTTAACAGACGACTTTTTAGATTGTTGTTCTTCCAACTAAGGTTGACATTCTTCTTGTTCAGATCATAGACGTATGATTAGGTGAAACATCAGTTTTTCACGGTGGTGACTGATCGGTCGGAATCGATCGGTCTACTGATGGAGTCTTCGGTCTGCGGGTTGACTTAGCTTCAACTAGCGTACTTCGGTGATGTAGGTCTTCTGGTCTGATCTTCAAGTCTTCTGAGTATGAGCTTCATGACTTCAGCTGAGATATCTGACTTGATCAGATCTTCTTGATCTTCTCTTGCTCTACGGCTTTGTCCGGACATCAGATGTTCTTCATATCTTCAGATCTGACCTATACATATTGAGGTTCCCCCTCAATATGTGACCTATCTATTACATCAGTTGTTCTATACAGTAATTATCAACTGGTATTCTATAGACGGTAATATAAACATCAGTCAGCTAACAGGTCTGACTGATCCTATTACATGTGTTTTAGAACTTTCATCAAAACTCTAAATTTCCCAACACTATTTATGAATAGTAATTTATCTTAACATATGTCTTAGAAGTCTAACTGTCCAATACAAGAAATATTAAAAATAAAATAATCCATGTTTCAACAAATGCTAAAATATTACAATTCGCAAATCAAGATTGAATATAATAAAACATTTCATTCAAACTCCAACATCTCTACACCTGCATAGATAAAAGAGCAATTTCATTAGAAATGAAACTTTAAAATGAAGACCATAAACATAAAACATGTTACTGTAGTCCATCTTATAAATTTAAAACTACCTTCCTAAACCTCGAGCTGCTCGAAGGGTAACATCGCAAAACCCACCGCAGCTAAGCTAATCACCTGGGAAAATATTTTTTCAAAGTAAGGCTAAAAACATGTGCAAAATGAATCCTAAAACATATATGCAAAACGAATATGTGATATATAATTTGAAATTAGTCGAACACTGTTTGAAGTTTCAATTTGCATTATTGAAGAATTGAGGTACTATTCTAATTAAAAAATGAAACTAATATCTTTTGCGGCTTGCAAATGTTTATCAACAAATTATATACACAATCTTACATTTCACAAGTTGAGGATGAAGTGAGTGTTCGAGACTCGTAATCGTTAATGACATCTGCAGCTAAATGAGGAATTGAAATTATCAATGCACTTCATATTAAATTAAAATATTAATTTAATTATCATAAAAAAAAACTCTTATCCTTTTCAATTTCTTCAATTTCCTTGTATAATTCAAGGTCATCATCGGTTGGATCCTTGTAAAAGTTCATCTCCTCTGATTTAAGCCAATCACTACAACACACTAAAACTTCTACCATTTTAGGACTCAAACTACTCCTAAAAGGATCCACAACCCTTTTTCCCAAACTAAAAGCGGACTCGCTAGCAACGGTTGAACTTGGAATTGAAAAAATATCTTTGGCAATAATTGAAAGAATTGGATACCTAGTTTCACTTCCCTTCCACCACTCCAAAAGATTGAAAGCTTGATTAGATCATTTTTCAATATCATCGGCTAGGTAGTTATCCACTTCATTAGATATCTTTCGAAGTTGTTCTTCTTCTTCTTCATTTTGCGCTTCCACGTCACCGAACAATTCATCATAAAGTCCGCCGCCACCGCTACTAGTACCATCTCCAACATCACACTCCATTTCAACATTTTGTCTCTCAACAATCAAGGCATCATTTATCCCTTTATACTCAGTCCACAAAGATACCAAGTTCGTTTTAATTGTATCAATGGATTCTTGGATCTTATAAGAGGTACCTCCCAATTTCTTTACACTGACTTTGATAATCTGAAGCTTGTTTCTCGGGTCCAAAACATTAGCAATAAAAATCAAAGGATTCATATTATCCCAATTCCCCCAATACTTATCAAATTTAAGCTTCATCGCACTTGCAACCCTTTTAAGAATTGGATCTGAATCATCCGTACTCTTTTTCTCAATCTCAATTTGTAATGCAACCATTGATTGGTACATCAACTGAGAAGTGGGAGTCTTTGATGCACTTAGCTCTAAAGTGGCATCGTAGAACTTCTTCAGAAAATGTACAAAAGCTTTTGCATTCTCCCAATCCCCCTCACTTGGAGGCCCTTCCCTTTTTTTACCCTTTTTAGTATTCTCATTGAAAAAACTTTTACAAGGCATCCATTCTATCAAACACCCTCCTATACTTCAATGCAACTTCAAACATTTTATAAGTTGCATTCCACCTAGTTTTGACATCCATGGGCACAGTTGACGTACTAGCAAACTTAGCTAGCACAGCAAACTCCCTAAATTTATTCAATCTTATAGGAGAGAATGAATAAAATTAACTCCATTCCTTATGGATTTAATCGATGCACCAAGCTCTTTCAAACTATCCTTAACAATTAAGTTAAGTATATGACAAGCACACCTCAAATGCAAATATTTCCTACCAAACAACAATGTACTCTCACTTCTCATTCTTTTTTTCAAGTAATCAATAGCAGTATCATTAGAAGAAGCATTATCAACTACTACTGAAAAAACTTTATCTATCCCCCACTCCCTCAAACAAACCTCAATCATTCTACCTAGTTCTTTCCCAATATGACTAGTGATTTTTATGAAATTGATAATCCTTTTGTGCAATTTCCATTCATTGTCTAAAAAGTGAGCTGTGACCACCATGTAATTTATGTTTTGAATAGATGTCCACGTATCAGTGGTGATGCTCACTCTTTGGCCACTAATAGCAGTTTGTATCTTTTTTTTCACTTAAGTATAAATCATATACCATACCTGCAACTTTTTTTCGATTGGGGATTTTGAATCTCGGTTGTAAGTCGTGCACAAAATTTACAAACCCCTTCCCTTCAACAACTCGAAAGGACACTTCATCAATAATCACATACTCAACCAACTTCACTTCACACCGTTTTTTATTAGAAACATAAGGAATCAAAGCACTTCCTTGCCCTATGGACTCATTCGTCAACACGGGCTGACTTTTCTCGCTCTTACTCCCGATGTATAGTGGACTTTTCGAGCACCTTCTTTCCAAGTGATTTTGTAAATCCTTAGTACTTCCGCCAACCGTGGGGATATCAATTTTACAATAGTTTCATGTCCCAATTGCCTCTTGGATCCTATCTTTAGACGTTCGAGTCCCCTTTGTACAATGCGGCCAATATATACTCCTCACTTTAGGAGCTACAGGAGGCTTTTTCGAATTTGTTCTTGCTCGCTTCCGACTCGAACACTCATCACGTTGAATATCTGTATCCGTGGTGGTTGGTGTTTCTGATGGACTTGGCAAAGAATGAGAAGATTCAGATTCCATTCTGGAAAAAAAAAACACATGTGTATAATTAATTAAATTTAAGTATGATGGGAAATATATTTGTGTATGCATTTCAAAAAACCATAATCAACTTAATCCTTACACTAATTAAACTTGAAAGCATTCTGTTTATTCGAGGCAGTAACATGATTACGCTAAAAGTGTATCAAGTTAAAACATCATGAAAACTTAATTAATTAGTTAATCTTTACTAAAAGAGAGAAACAAACTATGAACCTAAACTAATTTGATATTTTCTAGTTCCATGAGATGTTGAGCATTGAACAGTCCTAGAAAAAATTGCAAATGTTTGATGCTTTTCACAATGCTACCAAAGAGTTATCTCGAAATTATTACAGAATTCGCAAAGCAGTTCTTTAACTTTAATAATGAAAACATAAAGAAAACTGGACAACACATATATAAATATTGAAGACAAAAAATTGTTTAGAAATGAGTTGCTGCAATAATACATTCAGCATTCTCAACAATTATATCCTAGAATTAAGTATTTTTTTTAAAAAAAATTATATATCAGCATGATATACTCACCACAAATAACATTCAATACAATACCAAACAAGCAAATTCCTAATTCCTAAGAATAGCAGATTTTCAAGTTTTAATAAAATTGACAATGCAGTAAAGTAAAAGGCAATAACCTTGCTGCTTCCTCTATAAATGCTTGTTGGGCTGCCTTTTTGTAGATCTCCAAAAATTCTGAAATTCAATTATGTAAATAGACCAATAAAGTAAGTAGACAATTGGCAATAATTTCATTCCAAATAAGTAGACAATCGGCAATCATTTAATTTCATATAGATCTTGCCAGTAAATAGAATTTATCATGTCAATTTTAGGAATAATAGTAGTGAAAGAGCAGTAAAGTGGTTCTTTAATAAATACATTTACCACAATATAGATAAAACTCACAACCCCATCACCAAAAAAAGCAAAAACTTGATAAGTTAGACAAAAAAAAAGTCTACAGAAATAACCCCTCGCACAACTAATTTCACATCATTCTTGCCATATGGAAGGATAAACAAACATATATGTTCCCCATCTACAGGAACAGAGGCATTTCGGTAATCTCATGTTTTGGGTAAATAAAATCCTAAGATTCTGGAGACACACATAAATACATATACGAGTGAACCAAAATACAGGAATAATCAACTCAATAATGATAATCCAAAATAGAGAGAGAGATTTTACCAGGAAGGTCTTATGGTTTCAGCAATAATCGGCGACGTTCCGGTCGAGGACACGCCGGTGAGAGAGAATTTGTTTTCTTTGTGGCTGAAGTGTGTGACTGCGTGCGTGAGAAAGAGTCCAGACTCCAGTGAGAAAATAGGGGGTTTGTAAATTGAAGTTTTAAAATTTTAATTAAATTTTAAAAAATTACATATATAACGGTACAGTATATTTCGGTACCCAGATATTTAGGTATACTAGAATATATCGATATATACCTAAATATCTTAGATATTTTTTTAGATACCTTAGATACCGAGGTTTCCAATTTTTTTTATCATTACGCGCATTCTAAAATTTCTAAGACGGGTAAACTATACCGCATCAGACATTCCTTCCATATACCAAAAAATTTTGGTATATTCGGTATTCTCCTAAGATTTTGTAAGTTCCCTGAGATACCCTGTTTTTTCGGATATTTTCCACCCCTAGCTGAGGGAGAATGGAGAACAAAGGGTGAAAGATTTGTGCTAGATAGATATCCAGCACTTGCAGAATTTCTAGATCTTCAGGAAATATTTTTCAGACGGAAGACGGTGTTGTTCATTGTGAATCAATTTCTGCATTACATGCTTATGGTAAGAATTTTTAGAGGCATGGAATGGTGGGAGGAAGAAGAAACTGCTATGGTGCAGTTCTCTGTTATGGGTTCAAAAGGTCAAAGCTCATAATAATTTATTTTGAATTTGATGTCTTAGTGAAGATAAAGCTTGCTGAAAGAAGATCTTTGACCAGACCATCTGAGAGAAGCAATGATGGTGATAATGATGGAAATGGAGGTGATGAAAGAGGTAGGCCTGAAAACCTACTGATGAAAGAATGGAGGAAGTTCCTGCTGAGGAACAACCTGCTGAAGAAGTTGACCTTGTAAAGGAACAAGTCACTGAATAAGCTGCAGCTGGGGGCAAGTGTACTGAAGTGCCCAAGACTATTGAGCATGTGCCAGAGGATGTTCTGATCACTGGTTCAACTTTTGGAACCATCAGAACGGTTGTCAGACATACTGATGCTTCAATTCAGGGGGAACTAAAGAAAGTGCTGAAGGATCAGTCTATTCAGATTGGAGTAGAAAAAGTTCATGTCCCTGAAGTTCAACAAATCATCCAACAAGTGGATCTGACACTTGTAGAACAAAGGCTGAACAAGATTGAAGAGGAGTTACCTCAAATGGGCACCATTCTGGAGAAGTTATGCAATGCTTCTGATGCTCAGTCCATTGAGGTAAGAAATCATGTCTCTTCTGTTAATACTGTTGCACAGAGCAGTACTTCTTTGGGAAATCAATTCTCAAACTTGTCGCAAGAAGTACTTACTGCTATAGAGAAGAGCTTCGCTGAAAAGAGTGCAGAGAAACTTGAAAAAGAAACTGCTGAAAGATACGCACTAGTGAAGAAAGTTGTTGATGATTTGAGCATTTGGTTGATGGCTAAAATGACTGAGATGATGAACCTGAGGGATGAAGTTATTCTTAACACCATCTCAGAGAAGATACCCATGTTGTTGATCAAGTCAATATGATGAAGAATGTTTTGAGAAGAACGTAGTTTGAGCATATGGATTTGGAAGTTGAAATGAGAACCATTGGCACTGAACAACTCCAATATGGACATAACCCTATCTGAGTTATTGACTGATTATGATTCCAAAAAGGGGAAATAAAGGAAGGAAATCTCTGAAAGATTTCTGGCTGAAGGAGAAAAAAGAAGAGAAAAAGAATATGTAATAGTCAGGAAGCCTGACCCCAAAGTGACTGAAACTATTGCTGCTGAAAAATTCAGAGCTAGGAGCAAGTCTGAAACTAGCAAGATGGTTGAAGCTCATGCTGCCATTGCTGCTGACAAGAAGAAGGAGGAAGAGGAAAGAAGAAAGGCAGAAACTGAAAAGAAAAGGCAGGATGAACAACCTCAAAAGCAGAAGTTTGTTGCTTTTGTTGAAGTTGATGTTCCAAAGAAAATTCAGAAGAAAGTTCCAGCTTCTAAGAAACCTGAACAACCCATAAAGCCTAAATTGCCCCAAGAAGTCTGCGACATTTTGTGTTGAAGGAAGACGAAGAAAGATTTTTTTTCAACTTCAGTTTTGTAATATTTTTATTTAGATATGTAAATTTCAGATTTAAATGAATAAAGTTGAATGTATGTTCTCCTATTTTTGTTTCTTATCAATTCCCTTAAGGCAAATGCAACCAAAAAAAAATAGGAGATGTGGGTGATATTGGTTGGGGTGGTTTAATGAGTCTTTGCATGAAATAATGGAAAAGTGAGGATATAGGGGTCTTTTAAAGTTGAATGTATGTTCTCCTGTTTTTGTTTCTTATCAGTTCCCTTAGCTTCATTTGGATTGATGGATTTGAAATCTGTGGATTTCACACACAAATTATCACCCTCTCCACTTGAGTTAAATGAATTTATAAATATTTAGATTTGAGTCTAGTTTAAAATGGAAAATCCTCATCAAAACCATGTCATTTGAAATTCCCTCCTCTGTACCCTTTTCAACTCTCCCCCTTCACTCTCTTCCCTTCTATCTCATCTCTTGACAATTCATGATTTGAAATATATGCATTCTTACATATATTATTTTTTTAATTCATTCATTTTAAATCCTCCTTATCTAAATGGAGCTTTAAGGCAAATGCAATCAAACAAAAATAGGAGATGTGGGTGGTATTAGTTGGGGTGATTTAATGAGTCTTTGCATGAAAAATGAAAAAGTAAGGGTATAGAGGTCTTTTAATTACCATTTTGTACCTAAGAGAAATGTGGGGAAACTCATGTATCTTAGAGTAAAAGTGAGTTCCATATTGTACCTATAAGTAATCCACTCAATTAATTAATAAATAAATAAAATAGATTCTACCGATTTGATCGATTTTTTTTTATTATAATTGAAAGTGTGTGTGCGTGTATTTTCAGAGTGTTCTTTAAAATGTTATGCAACATGTAAAACAACATATGACAGCGGAAGTATTAAAAATGCAGTGCAAAGGATTTCAAAATTGTGTATAGTCTTAATTCAGACTATATGAACCTCATGGTTAAAAACATTACTATAACAAGTAGTGAGATACACAAGAACCTCTTACAAGATCCTAAAAGGTGTAGTGAAAAACCACACACCAAAAGCAATCTATTCAATCAAGTAACTAGTGATCTTATTCAACCTAAAACTTGATCTAATAAGATAAAATCAATACTGATAGGAATGATGGAATTCATTCGACCTATACAAATAGAATAACATCGACCCTCACACTCTTAGATGTTACAAACACTCTCGGTTGTGTCTTGGATGTTACTCTCTAAAGTTTGGAATAGAGCAAATGGTATTTCACTTTTCCTCAAACTTGATCTTCGACCAACACAGTGTATATATAGACTTTGGAATCAACTGCATTGTCCTATCCACTAGGTGTGGATAGCCTAGAAAGTCTCCACCATCAACTCCATGATCTTGGTGTAACCACCCATGATCTTTCTACTCTCACTCATCCACGATGCAACTGACTGACAATATAACCGGATTGTCATCAACCTACAATGTAGGAAACATATATAGAAAGACACATCTATTAAAACAGAGTTAGTGTTAGGAGAAAGGGCAAATTCATGATGGTGTGTAGAATGTTGTCCAACATATGAAATAACATCCGTGCAACATCAACAATAACCATAAAAGTGTTTATGTAGGTCCCGAACGGGTTTCAGGGAGGGTTGAAGTCTAGAGGGGAGGGGTGAATAGACTTCAAAAACTTTTTGTGGATCATATGTGATTTGCACATATGTCTGATCAGAGTGCGAAGTGGATCAGTTTGGACTGATATCCGACTTACTAATCTGACAGGCAGATCAGTTCGGCGTATATCAGTTTAACTGATGGTTCAGAAGATTAGTTAACCCGTGTGAAAACCAGTTTTACCCAACTAAAGATTCTGACTAATCTGGTTTGAATCAGATAACTAAAGAGTTAAGCTGATCAGATCAGTAGCTTGATGCTAGTCTAATCCTGGTACAGAATATGCATGCAGATAACAAGGGTAGTGAGCAAGTATGTGTAAAGCAGATTAAAAGCACACAGATTTATAGTGGTTCAGACAACTTGTCCTACGTCCACTCTTCCCTATCAGCAGGGGCACCAACTTAACCAACTGGACTTAGTTTAATGTGTGAGTTCAACACAATACAACCAACAGATATTTAACGAGTTCTCACTCAACCGATCCCAGAAATCTAATCTAGAAACCCTAGATAGAAATCCTGCTATAACAAACTTAACCTAGCAGCGTTTGGGTATAAGATTTATTTTGTTCCAACATGAATACTATCATATTTTTAAATAGCCTAAAGCTAGAGGATGAGTATTCTTGCTAAGAACTAAGGGGTGAACACTTAAGAATAAATCTTCGATTTGGTGTTCTTTGAGCGGAAATTGCTTGTGTTTGAGCTTGATGATAATTTCCATAACCTTAATATGAAGATTTCATCCCTTATTTATAGACACAAAATCGAACTAGCCGTTGGAGAGCAATTCGAATTTTGGTCTATTTTCGGTAGGTCTGCAGACGGATTTGACGTGCTTCAGGAACGGCATGGCCGAAAGCATGCAAGCTTGTCCTTTCTAGCCATTAACACTGAACCACCATTCTACAGATTGTCAGAACTCCGTAATTGTGTTGTCGACTTCTCATTGGCTATCAAGTACGATTTGCAGCACTTGAATAAGCAACAAGGTTGATATTCTTCTTGTCTGATCACTTGAATCGTACTAGGTAACATTGAAGTAGTCACCTGATGGAGCTGACACAGATCAGTTCGAACACTGATCTGTCTTCCTGGTTTAGGTCATCTGTTCGTAAGTTGTCTTAGCACAACTTACTGACCTTTTCTTGTTGTCATCTGATGTAGGTCTTCTGAAAGGGTCTTCTGTCTTTAACTCTTCTGCATATCTACTTCTTGGCTTATCTGCTTCAATCATCAGATCTTCAGCATATCTGATCTTCAAGTTAGCTGATCTTCTGATCTTCAAGATAACCTATACATATTGAGTTCCCCCTCAATATGTGACCTATATGTTACTTCATCTGTCTATACATTTCAGTTGGTCATCTTATCAGCTATCTACATCATCAGTCAGCTAACAGTTCTGACTGGTTCTGTTACATTATCTATTTTGGAACTTCCATCGAAACTACAAATTTCCCAACAATTTCCCCCTTTTTGATGGAACCAAAACAGTTAATCAGAAAAATAGATAATTAAAAGTAATAAACAGATAACAACATGCAGTTCAGAAGACAATGAGAGGTTGTCTTAGGATCAGAGAAAGATAGGGTATTTTATTAACCTTGATGCATGATTACACAGTACAGCAAAATACCTATCGACTGATTCTAATTGTCTTCTGATCTTCTCAAGTGCGATAATGAAATTTCTGAAGTTCTGGAGGAATGTCGAAAACCTTGTACATTCTGTCCATCAAAGCAGCCAACCTGTCCTTCTCAATGATCCCACCCATCTTGGCAAATTCATAATACATCTGTTTGAAGCGCACTGGATCAAAAGACTTGTCTGATCGAAGAGGTGAAAGGATAGTCTCAAAAGAAGGTGCTTCCGGAATCAGACCCATCTCTTCACCTTCAGATATCCCCAAATCGTAGAACTGAGGGTGCTTTGTCTCGATCCAGCTTCTGAATTCTTCATTGAATTCGCCTTGATCATCTGTTGTCGAGATCTTCTCCAGAATATATACATCAATCAGCCATTCACCTCTTATCTTGTCCCATTCTGGCAGCCATTTCTTCTTAGAAACCTGAATGTCCTTTACAGGAGCAGGTAAGGCTTTTTCTTCCCATGATACATCCTTTGCTGAGGCGGCTTTCTTCCTCTTCCTTCTTAAGTACCTGGTTGCCAGCCCTTTACTGTCAGCAAGTTTCTTCTTCCTTTCTGCAACCTCAATCACTGCCCTTATGACATTCCTCTCTTTCTCCTCAGTTGCAGAAAGTTGAGTCCTTGATCTGGTCTGTCTTGGAGGTTGAGATATTTCAACAGCTTGTTTGCCTTTCTTCCACGCCTTCAGCTGAGTCTCTGCCTCAGCAGCTTCTTCCTCAGCTAGCTTCTTTACCAATTCCAGACTCTTGTATTGATCTTCAACTTCTTGTCTTTTCTGGACCGAGGAAGAGAAATCTTCAATCTTATCAACTCTCTGAACCACTTCAGATAGAACAGACTTCTGTTCAGAGAGTTCTTTTCCCTGAGCTGCAATGGCTTCCCAATGTTGTTCAACTGTTTGAAATAATTCCACCAGTTCGGTGTCCGGAATATTCACAGCTGGTATAGAAGGTTCTAGCATGGCAGATGGTTCAGCAGCCTGTTCAGGTTGAGCAGATGAGGTTTCAGCAAGTATCAACTGCATCTGTTTTTCTGGCTCTTGTCCTTCTCCCTTTTTGGTTTCGTCAAAAAGTGGTGACAGTTTACTCGTCAGATTTATCAGTTGAACTTAAATCCCCTCCTTGAGACTGACAATATCCTTAGACGTGGCAAACGAAGGTTCGAAGTTCAGAAGCCTGTTCAGAGCAGATTCAATGACCTTTTTCGATTGATTAACTGAATCCTCAAAACGTTTCCACCCTAGATCCAAACAAGTTTATGTATGCTCCAAAGATCCCCAGACACTTTCAAGTAATACCTGTGTGTCACCCAGCATGGAGGTCTGGAAACGTAACTTTTCCACGAATGGATCAATCCATTTCATCATTGATTAAAGAACCTGATCGTGCATGAGTGTGATCTTGTCCGCAGTCAGCTTCCTTTCAGTCTCAATTAATCCGCTCTGTTTCTCCTCAAATTGCTTCATCAGAGCTGCTGTGAGAGAAGTGAATTGAGTATCAATTGAAGCCTTTACCCCATCCTTAATCTTCAAAGTTATGTGTTCTAGGGTATCGGCACTCATCGTAGCAGTCTGATCAGATGTTGATGCCTTGTGTTGGGAAATTTATAGTTTTGATGAAAGTTCCAAAAACACATGTAATAGGACCAAATCGGACAGTTAGTGATCGATGTTTACATTATTGCTATAGGAGACCAAAATTGATAATGATTGTATAGAAAAAACCGATGTAATAGATAGGTCACATATTGAGGGGAACTCAATATGTATAGGTCGATCCAAGAATCGGAAGAAAGTTCGATATCCCGACAGGCGCGTAATGCTAAACCGTAACGGAAGATCGATCGAATCGATCTTGTCGATAACTTCAAATAAGTCATGAAGCTCAAACTTAGAATACTCAAGATCGATGACTTCCGTAAGATCGGACGAGAAGACCTACATCGGTAGAGTCGGCCCGTTTGAAGCTAAGTCAACAGCGCCGAAGATTCCATCGTGGATCGATCGGTTCATCGATCGACGATCGACTCATAAGATGAAAATCGATGTTTCATCTTATCATACGCCCGCGATCTCAACAAGATGAATACCAACCTTAGTTGGAGGAACAACACTGCAAAGCAAGGCTTCCATCCAATAAGGAAGAAACACGTATGAACAGAGCTGATACTCGCGGGATTCGATGTTGCTCTCTCAAACGGCTATAAAATACACATTCACGCTTTCAGCCATGCCGTTCCTGAAGCACGTCACATCAAGCCTGCAAGTCTACCTAAAATAGCCTGAGATTCAAATTGCTCTCCAACGGCTCTTTGATCTCAAGGTCTATAAATATGGGATCACACTTCAGAGTGAAAAATGGAAATGCTTGGACAAACAACATAATCACGAAGCTCAAACTATAGTCAGATTTCCGACGAAGAACACAACAACAAGCTTATTTTATATTGTGTTCATCCCATAAGTTCTTAGCAAGAAATCTTTTCATCTAGCTTTTAGGCTGCTTGTAAGCAAGGAAAGATTTCATAGTTGGAACCTCAACAATCTTACCCAAACCCCCAAGTTAGGATAAGTTGTTTAGCAAGATTTCAGTCTAGAGTTTCTAGTACTGATTTCTGGGATCGGTTGAGTGAGAACTCTTAAAACATCTGTTGGTGTCTTGTGTTGGACTAACACACTAAAAACTAAGTCCAATCGGTTAAGTCGGTTAAGTTGGTGCCCCCTGTGAAAGGGAAGAAGTGGACGTAGGATTTGTTTGTCCGAACCACTATAAATCTTGTGTGCCTTTATTTGCTTTGATTAATCGCTCTCACATCGCATAATCTTAAAAGCGATACATATTCTAAGTTAAGATCGAGATAGCACCAAGCTTCGATCCGATCGACTGATATTTACGCTATCCGATTAAAAAGATAAAACTTGGAATCGATTTATACAAACCGGTTTTTTCACACGGGTAAAACTTAAAAGCTTCAGGACACACGCTTAATCTGATAGTTCCGAATCGACCGCTTTTCCGGCGCTCAAGAAGTTGGTTATCGAACCAAATCGATTCACTCGCACTCTGATCAAAGCATATCCGCCGCACACCGATCAAGACGAAAAGTTTTTCGAAGTCTATTCACCCTCCCTCTGACTTACGCTTTCACATAACCCGTTCGGGACCTACACCTTGCCAAGTTGGATCTCATCTGCATCACCCACTCTTGGTTCATCGGTAGCTTGCTCAACGTACTTATATTCGTGGTCCACCCATTCTTCCATCCGTGGAATCTTGAACCTATCGTGAATTGAACATCTGATATCTTCATCAGAGGCCAATTCGACCACGCTTTCAATACCAGCACTTGCCAAGCATTTCGCCTCTAGATCGACGAAGTAGTCCTCTGGGAGGGACTTCATCAGAATTAAGAACTCATCCACCGTCTTCAGTCTTATATCCCTCCATAACACAATCTCTTCAAGCTTTTCCTGAGGACCCGAATGGTTTATGAGATTTGGACATATTTCAAGCAGATATGCTTTTACCTGCTGCTTCAAGATGTAAGCCACGGGATCTTCCTCCTCAGGGGTTCCCAGCTGAATCTTTGTATTGAAGGGATTGTGAGAGACAGATACATATCTGTCATCTGCGGGCTCAGACTCCACAATCGGCTGTTCCTCAATCATTTCAGCTTCTGGTTCCGTCGGCTCCTCCGTAGTGGGAACAACTGGTTCTGGTGCAGTTGGTGGTTCGGAAGCAGGAATTTGTTCCAGCTGTGGAGGGGAGGAAGGCTCAGTCAGCTGGGGTGGAGGTGAGGGCGACTTGGATGTAGGAGTCGGAGACCTCTCCTTTCGGAATACAGAGCTAGAGGCATGGAATCAGAAGGTGACTCTTCCTCAGATGGTGCAGGCTCTGCTTCCTTCTCAGCTGAACTTTCATCAGTTCCCTCCTGCATTTGTTCCTCTTGAACAACTTCCCTTTTCATGGTGACGGTTCGATCTGGACTCCCAGCAGCTTCCATATCTGATTCCAGATGAATCATCACAGTTTCATGTCCAATCCGTTCAGTCTCACCTGTCTCTGGAATTGGCTCAGATGGATCTGCCACTGCCTTCTGCAGAATTGAAGTAATCTTTCTCTACCTCTTCTCTGCTCCTTCTGGCTTCTTAGCCAGAGTCTTTCTCTTCAACTTCTTAGGAGTAGTCTGTGTCTCAGACGATTCTGCAGTTCTGGAACCCTTGCCTTCTCCTCTTGGTCTGGGCACATATGGTGCAGGGTCATCATCAGATTGTCCAGATAAGGGTTCATCCTTCCTCATAATGGCTTTAAACTTTGCCAAGTAGACTTTCTTTCCATCCTCGTTCCACTTGAAGTTATCTGGCAGCTTGTCATCTAACATAATCGACACCTTGTGGATATTTGAGCATTTCAGAGTCAGATAAACTTCGTTTCTTTCGTTTAGCTTGAACTTGGTTGTTTCCTTCAGCAACCTTGACTTGAACAGTCCAACCAAGTTCAGATTATCGGTCTTGCTGATTATGGCTGTCATCACATTCTGCTTCACAGCAGTAAGAGCGTCTAGGCTGTGTGTGATACACATAATCACCTTGGACAAGATCTCAAATAGAAGGCGATATTTCGGCATGAGATGTGGTACTTTGACATTGAAAACTTGCTCTATGTTGGCTGGTCTTAACAGGACATCCTTCAGATAGGTTTTTATCGTCAACTCTTGTTGTAAATGTGGTTGGATCAATGGTTCCAGATTTAAGACCAAAGATTCTGAATAGATCTTCATCTGTAACAAGAATGTTGAAACCACCTACGGAAGACTTCAACCGTCCTTCGTCATCCATCTCTAGATTGTACAGAAACTCAAGTGCTTCATACGTATGTACAATATCTAGATGTCTATAGCAGAATTGTTCAAGCCCAATAGCACAGAGACAATCCAATATTTCTCTAGATTCAGCATCCGTCGTCGTGTTGAATATGACATATTTCTCATCGACAATGTCCTTCTTCATTGACAGGAAATTACACATCTTTTTACCCTGTCCTGGATTTGCTGTTAGTTGTGCCATTTCTACATCAAAATGCCAATCTTAGTGACGATTCTGAGTAATTTCAATACCAACAATAAGAAACCCCAAATCAACTATTTAAATCACCATTTTGCATATGATTCTCACGATAGGCACATAAGCATATTTCACACATGTGTAATTAACAGTGTCATAGATAAAGCTTTAATTCAAAACACAATCAGTGAAATATCACTCTTTTATTAAAAAAAATTATCGTAAGTAGGGCGTAATAGTAATATTCACATAATATCATATGATAAATACTTGAAATTACCAGAAATCAATTCGTAGGATGGAGAACTTTGAGGTAATCGATTTAAGGTTTCTTGAAAGAGTCGAGTTTTGCACGGAGATTTTTTTTTAAAATTTTGGTAATGAAAGTGTGAAGTTGAAAAGCTTTAGGGTTTATAAGGTGCGAGGGAAAATATTTTACACATATTCTCACAAATACTTGAGTATTCGTGTTTTGAAATGAACGGCTTAGATTAAGCGGCCGTAAAGTAAAATAATCGTGTGGTTGGGAATAAATACGGAAAGTATTTGGACGTGAAAAATACACATTAAATGATATTAAATACACAATCCCCACGTCCGCATTTAATGGTTGCAGGGCTTGCGTCATAAAGTAAGGTAAACAGTAATCATTACAGAAAAGTAGATAAGTTCAGATAATGTAAACAGAAAACGTATCTGACTGGTTGATGTTGTAATCAATGTTGGGAAAAACGGGGTGCCCGGATCTATTCGAGGTGATTATTTAAATACATATTTAAATTAAACAGTTAATTACTAGCATGAATTAATCCTAAATTAATTCAACATAATAATAAACAACATGCGTACACATAATTCACGTAAATCCTAAACATGCGGAACTAGGAGTTACAGAATTACTAACATCTTGAAGAATCAAATGGATGAATCAACCCAAGAGCCTTTCCAAATATATCCCCAAAGTCCACGTGCGTTATCCGGTAGGAAGATTTCAACGAACGATTTTAATGGAGAGAAAATAAAATATTTTGCTACCACCTTTGTAGATTTCTAATATTTCCAACACATGGAATTACACTTGGGAATGAAGAGCTCATCCCCTATTTATAGGGAGGAGGGCGAAAATTAGGGCTTAGGAAATAAGGAAGAAAATCTTTTCTTGGTCTACAAAAAATCTTGAATATATCTTCTATATTTTTTTCTCCTTAATTAAATTTTCCATAAAAATCTCCTTCCCCTCTTCTACCTTATCTTTTTCGAAAAATACACTAATAAAGGAGTCAAGATTTGACTTCTTGAATTTATGAGATAATTATGTATTCCTACAATAATTATCTCATTTCATAAAATATCTACAAGAAAATCAAGACAATCTTTTCTTCCTTTTATAGACAATATTTTCGAAAATTGTGACTTGGAAATATAGCAAGAATATTTTCTTCTCTCTCTCATTAATTGGACTTTATTTTGGGCTATTTGGGGGGCCTTTAGGAGAATTAAGATTGGACCTCCAATGGACTATGAATCTACAATATTTTGGGCCAAATATTATTCAAGTCCATTAATATTAATTTACTCCACTATAAAATTAATATTGAACTATCCATCTTAACACATATTACGATTTCACATATAACATGGCTCCCGATCATTATTTTCCGCGTTTAAGATTATCTTAGTCCATTAATTAATTAAGCCACTGAACAAGCTTTATATTAATTAATATCTTTGTCCTTGGAGTAAAGACAGCTCAACATTATTATCCATGCCGGAAATAAATTTCCACTTGCAAGATTTGGCATGATAAAGGATATGAGCCCACCAAGGGGACAAATAAAGCAAGATGTACTTGCACGCGATTCTCCGTATTAAATGTCAGCAATCGTCATGTAATTAATAATATTGCCCAAGATATGAGGTATTGAATCACATTGACTCTCTTCCCATCATAAGTCAAAGCAATAGTTATTAATTTCACACGATCCTATTTAAGGGACGGAGATTAAGAAACAACGCACCACTAAGGTCTAATTCTTGTATATTCAGTACCGAAGAATTTGTCCTCCTGTAGGTCCTCATTCAGCGCACCTAAATGCGCTAGTGTGATCCCTTGGTCAAGACAGGCCAATCTGGGTCTCACACTTCAACCGTTCATCATGGTTCGTTCATTTCCATCAGGGTTGTGAATTTGTACTTAATTACGAGGGCTGTTAATTTGATCTTCAGTGATAGGGTATCACCAAATTAACTACAACGTAATATGTACTGTCTTATTGAACGGGTTTGCAATAAACATATATAACATTCATTTATATTTAATGCAACAGTGATTAAATATTTATTTCAGCAAATAAATAAGAAACTTCAGTTTGATTATACAAAGTAAAAGCATACTTTTCAGTATAACCCCAACAATCTCCCACTTATACTCAAAGTCAGCTTTTAAGTATACTACAACATGTCTCGTGTTCTATGACATCTAATGTCACCCTACACGAACCTAATAATATTTCTCCCACTTATACTCAAAGCATATTGGCAACGTCCTTGACACCCATTCCTTCCACATGTCTCTCGAATGTACTCTGAGGCAGACCCTTTGTGAATGGATCTGCTTGGTTGTCTTCTGATCCAATCTTAGCCACCTCAATGTCTCCTCTCTTAACGATTTCTCGTATGAGATGTTATTTTCTTTCAATGTGTTTGCTGGCTTTGTGGGCTCTCAGCTCCCTTGAATTTGCAACTACTCCGGCTTATCACAGTAGACCGTGATTTTGCCGGGCAAATTCGGGATCACGTCCAAGTCCACCAGGAAGTTCTTGAGCTAAACCGCTTCCTTCGCTGTTTCACAAGCGGCGACGTACTCGGCTTCCATGGTAGAATAGGCGATGCATTTCTACTTTACGCTTCTCCATGTCATGGCTCCTCCCCCCATGTAGAACACACTACCCGAGGTAGACTTTTGGAGTTAATGTCTGATTAGAAATTCGAGTCCTTGTAACCGATGGGGATCAGACTGTCTGACTTGTAAACCAACGTTCTGTCCCGTGTCCTTTTCAGGTACTTCAGAATGTTCTTTACTGCAGTCCAATACTCTTTCCCAGGGTTACTTTGATATCTTGCCACCATGCCTACGGCAAAGCAGATATCCGGTCTCGTACACAGCATTGCATACAAGAGGCTTCCCAAAGCCGAAGCATAAGGGATGTCCTTCATGTCATCTATCTCTTTCTGTGTCTTGGGACACATCTCTTTGGATAGATGGATTACGTGTCTGTAGGGCACAAAGCCTTTCTTAGAATCCTACATGCTGAAGCGCTTCAAAATAGTATCTATATATGAGGCTTGCGAAAGCTCGATCATTCTTTTCCTGAGATCTCGAGTGATCTTGATCCCTAGGATATGACCGGCTTCCCCTAAGTCCTATGAGCAGAATGTCATCCACGTATAGTACCAAAAATACCAATGCAGTTCCGCCACGCTTTTTATAGACACAACTTTCAAATTCGTTTTGATCGAATCCGTAGGATTTTATAACTTGATCAAAACACTGATTTCAAGCTCGGGATGCTTGCTTCAGTCCATAAATGGACTTCCTGAGCTTGCAAACCAGATGCTCTTGGCCTTTTTCAATGAAGCCTTCGAGTTGTTGCGTATAGATTACTTCGTCAAGATTTCCATTAAGGAAAGCTGTCTTGACGTCCATTTGCCAGATCTCAAAATCTAGATGCGCAGCAATCGACAATAGAATGCGGATGGACTTGAGCATGGCTACGGGCGAAAAGGTTTCATCATAATCGATCCCTTCTTTCTGAGTGTACCCTTTCGCCACAAGTCTTGCTTGGAAGGTTTCAACCCTTCCGTTCGGTCCCCTTTTTCTCTTGTATACCCACTTGCATCCGATGGGTTTTACCCCATCAAGTGGTTCGACTAGATCCCACACCTTGTTGTGATCCATTGAACCCATCTCGGCTTCCATTGTTGTTTGCCAAGATTGAGCAGCTTTGTCTTGGATCGCCTCGTTGTAGGACCATGGATCTGATTCTTCCGCGGAGATCAAGTCCGAAGACTCTCCGATCTCCAAGAATCTCTCGGGTTGTCAGATAACCCTCCCACTAAAACGAGGTTCCGATTGTGCAGGCGTGACGTTTGGTTTGTCATTTTGGATAGTTGGCAATGGAGTCGGCCCCCTAAGTTCTTCTAAGGTAATTTCACTTCTAGGCTTTCAACTGTTCATATAGTCTTCTTCCGAAAATCTAAAGTTAGTACTGATTACCACCTTTTGATCTTCGGGACCATAGAACATGCATCCTTTAGTTCCTTCGGTGTCCCTATGAACATCCTTAATTCTAAACGTGCATCCAATTTACCGGCTTCCTTGTCTAACACGTATGTCGGACACCCCCAGATCCTGATGTGTCCGAAACTAGGCTTGCGCCCCGTCCATAATTCTCTCGGGGTTTTAGGTACTGATTTGGATGGCACTAGGTTCAGAATATAAGCCGTTGTTTCTAATGCGTAACCCCATAATGATTTTGGTAAATCCGCATAACTCATCATTGACCTTACCATTTCTAAAAGCATTCTATTCCTTCGTTCCGCAATCCCGTTTTGTTGAGGGGTAACGGGTGCAGTCAACTGGGATGCAATCCCCACTTTCGATAGGTAGTTCAAAAATTCATCGCTGAGGTATTCGCCTCCACGATCAGATCGTAGAAACTTGATACTTTTTCCCTTATGATTCTCTGTTTGAGCCTTAAATTCTTTGAATTTATCAAAGGTCTCAGATTTATGCTTCATTAGGAAAATGTATCCGTAGCGTGAGTAATCATCGATAAAAGTAACAAAATACTCGTAGCCACCTCTAGCTTTGATTTGCATTGGACCACACACATCGGTGTGAACAATTTCTAACACTTCTTTAGCTCTAAGCCCCTTGGCTCCAAATGCCCTCTTGGTCATTTTACCTTCCAAGCACGATTCGCAAGTCGGAAATGGCTCAATTTGGAGAGACCCCAAAGAGTCATCTTTCACCAACCTTTGAATCCTTTTCGGGGTAATATGACCTAATCTTAGGTGCCAAAGAAGTGTCTCGTTCACGTCAGGCGAGCGCTTTCGTTTATAAGAAATAGTAGATGTGTTATAGGATGCATTTTGTGAGTGATGTGCACAGTTAATAATATAGAGATTGTTCCTCAAAGTTCCACGACAGATAATCACATCGTTACGAAAAATAGTAACATCTTTATTAAAACGAACATAATATCCATCGATAAACACTTTAGAAATAGACATAAGGTTTTTCCAAAAAACAGGAACATAAAGAACATCTCTTAAAATTAACGTCTTGTTGCCAAAGGACAGGTGCACTTCTCCCACTGCTTCAGCTGCCACTCTCGTAGCATCGCCTAGCGTGATGAGGATCTCACTCTCACTTAGTCGCCGGGTCTGCTTGAAACCCTGCAATGTGAAACATACATGATCAGTGGATTCCGTATCCAATACCCACGAATGGGTAGCATATTCCGCCAAACAAGTTTCAACAACTAGCGAGTGTGAATTACCTTTATTTCCATTCCTTTTGGGTTTGGAACAGGCCGACCTCCAATGTCCTTTTTCTCCACAGTTAAAACATTTTCCTTTTGGTGTCTTCTGGACTTTCAACCAACTTGCTTTCTTACCCTTTTCTTTTGTGGCCTTGCTTTGGATCAGACTATTCATCTCCTTCTCAATCTTGCCTTCCTTTGGCCTAAATTTTGAGAGAAGTTTCTTAGTCACCAAAGCTTCGTCTTCTTGTCCCAAGTTTTTCTCTACCGTCACCAAGATCTCTTGTAGGGCATCTATGGTAAACATGTGATCGCTCATCACAAAATTACAATAGAACTCATTAAAGCTCCTTGGAATAGTTAGGAACAAGAATTCAATTTGAGCCTCATCATCGTATCGTGCACCAAGGTAAGCAAGTTTTTCAAAATGGTGTCTGATTTTGAGAATGTGATCCCTTACGGGTGATCCCTCAATCATTTTCAGCCTTTCAACTCCATTTTGATGAAACTCTTTGATCATGCAGTTCTCAGAGGAAAACATTTCCTCAAGACTTTGAACAATCTCCGCAGCTGAATCAATTTCCTCATGAATGAGCCTCAAATTATCAGACAATGAAGTCAAGATTATCGGTTTTATTGATTCATTGGCTTGCTCCCAGATTTCGTACAAACATCTTTCCAAACTAGATGACCCTTCAGTGATTCTATCGGGTTTATGTCCGCCAAGAACCCAATAATGTTTTTGTGCAGAGAGGACAAAAGTCATATTACGTTTCCAAGTGACATAGTTTTTCACCAAAGGAGTTGGTTTTTTTTTCAAGATATTGAATAAAGGATTAAAAGGTTGCGACATGATGAACAGAAATAAACATATATTTTCTATCAATATCCAGATCAACACAAAATTAAATCACACAATTCGATCACATGATTCACATTAAAAACTCTAAAAAATATGAACATGCATCAGCCAACATCTCAAAACAGATTTAAATGAGCCTCGTGGGAGGGTCATCATTTAAATCACATTCAAGCAGGTTACAAACAAGAATTTTAAAACCTTTAATTAAGAAATTAATAGTTGGCTCCCACTTGACCAATATAAAATTGACAGGGACTTCAGAGAAGTATATAAATATCAATTTTATACCTAAGTAATAACCATGATTAAATACAGAATTATTACTTCGCTTTGATCGAGCCTCGTTGGAGGGTCATCGTCGTCACTAATAATAATTCACAATCATCCTTTTTTTCTAAATTTATTCATGTGAAAAGCTATCTTTTGACCGTCCCAGGGAATTTCTCCAAAAGATTTCACGAATAAATAAATCATGGAGGTTAAAATTAATTTGTGTAAAAACAAATTAATTATCATAACATACTTAGTAATTTTTGAATTTGAGATTTTTCGTTGAGCAATTCTCATGCAAACACATCTAAACAAATTAAATAAAACACAAGAAAATACGACAACAATAAATCAAGCAAAGCATAAAATAAACACATTGGGCACAAATTATCCAACTGTCATGGTTTGATTTTCTTTGTCTTGATTTTGAAAAAATGCCATCTCGAATTTCCCCCACTCGTTCATCTCGAACCGAACTCCATCTTGAAACGCCACGCCAAGTCGCGGCAGGGGATGCCTTTCATCCGTGGGCGAGTCGCTTTGCCCAGCGATTTCGCCCATCTTGCCAAGGGCGCGAGTTACCCTAGAGAACTTCATTTGCCTCGGCGACGCTAGCCGCCCATGCCCGCCTCGACCATTAAATCCCACCTCTTTGCGTATGGTGCGCGTAGATGTCTGCCAGCGCCCAGTAATGCGGCTCGCGTCTCCCTCGCCCGGCGATCCCGCCTAGCGCGCTTAGGGCCAGCCCGACCCGCGCCGTTAAATGCGGCCTTGCGTGCCTCCCTTTTTGGCACGTTTAAATGCGTAAGACGTCGCTACGTCTCGTCTTGATTCCGAATCAGTTTGAATTCCCTTCGTCTCCGTCTTTGTCTTCGATCAGGTTACAATTTATTTAACCAAAAATAAATACCTTAAATCTAGACTAGTCTATTACATTGAACAAATCAAATAGCCTAATCTACTCGTGGATTTTCTCACGAGAAAAATAAATCCGAACGAGTCGAATTTAAAACCATTCATTCATACGCATGAAAATAAACACATTAAATACCATGACAATTGGATACCTGCAAAACAGATCTAGCAATTCTACTATCCAATTTCAATTTAATGTCCAACAATTTAAATAACAATTTAAAAAATTAGAGCTCGAAACCAGAGCTCTGATACCAGTTGTTGGGGAAAACGGGGTGCCCGGATCTATTCGAGGTGATTACTTAAATACATATTTAAATTAAACAGTTAATTACTAGCATGAATTAATCCTAAATTAATTCAACATAATAATAAACAACATGCGTACACATAATTCACGTAAATCCTAAACATGCGGAACTAGGAGTTACGGAATTACTAACCTCTTGAAGAATCAAACGAATGAATCAACCCAAGAGCCTTCCCAAATATATCCCCAAAGTCCACGTGCGTTATCCGGTGGGAAGATTTCAACGAACGATTTTAATGGAGAGAAAATAAAATATTTTGCTACCACCTTTGTGGATTTCTAATATTTCCAACACATGGAATTACACTTGGGAATGAAGAGCTCATCCCCTATTTATAGGGAGGAGGGGGGCGAAAATTAGGGCTTAGGAAATAAGGAAGAAAATCTTTTCTTGGTCTCCAAGAAATCTTGAATATATCTTCTATATTCTTTTCTCCTTAATTAAATTTTCCATAAAAATCTCATTCCCCTCTTCTACCTTATATTTTTCGAAAAATACACTAATAAAGGAGTCAAGATTTGACTTCTTGAATTTATGGGATAATTATGTATTCCTACAATAATTATCTCTTTCCATAAAATATCTACAAGAAAATCAAGACAATCTTTTCTTCCTTTTATAGACAATATTTTAGAAAATTATGACTTTGAAATATAGCAAGAATATTTTCTTCTCTCTCTCATTAATTGGACTTTATTTTGGGCTATTTCGGGGGTCTTTAGGAGAATTAAGATTGGACCTCCAATGGACTATGAAGCTATAATATTTTGGGCCAAATATTATTCAAGTCCATTAATATTAATTTACTCCACTATAAAATTAATATTGAACTATCCATCTTAACCCATATTACGATTTCACATATAACATGGCTCCCGGTCATTATTTCCCGCGTTTAAGATTATCTTAGTCCATTAATTAGTTAAGCCACTGAACAAGCTTTATATTAATAAATATCTTTGTCCTTGGAGTAAAGACAACTCAACATTATTATCCATGCCGGAAATAAATTTCCACTTGCAAGATTTGGCATGATAAAGGATATGAGCCCACCAAGGGGACAAATCAAGCAAGACGTACTTGCACGTGATTCTCCGTATTAAATGTCAGCAATCGTCATGTAATTAATAATATTGCCCAAGATATAAGGTATCGAATCGCATTGACTCTCTTCCCATCATAAGTCTAAGCAATAGTTATTAATTTCACACGATCCTATTTAAGGGACGAAGATTAAGAAACAACGCACCACTGAGGTCTAATTCTTGTATATTCAGTACCGAAGAATTTGTCCTCCTGTAGGTCCTCATTCAGCACACCTAAATGCGCTAGTGTGATCCCTTGGTCAAGACAGGCCAATCTGGATCTCACACTTCAACAGTTCGTGATGGTTCGTTCATTTCCATATGGGTTGTGAATTTGTACTTAATTACGAGGGCTGTTAATTTGATCTTCAGTGATCGGTTATCACCAAATTAACTACAACGTAATACGTACTATCTTATTGAACGGGTTTGCAATAAACATATATAACATTCATTCATATCTAATGCAACAGTGATTAAATATTTATTTCAGCAAATAAATAAGAAACTTCAGTTTGGTTATACAAAGTAAAAACATACTTTTCAGTATAACCCCAACAATCAACCAGTTGTCAGTTGTATCTGATCCAACTCTTCTGATTTGTTGATCTTACTGTGTCGCCTATACCTTAGCAAATTTTCCTAACAATGTCTTTATCCTTCAGATCAGATTACTTCTGACCCAAAAACCCTTAGTTAGTTGAAGTTCCCCCTTCACCTGTTCAGTCTCTTAACCAACTGGTGTTTGAGATTAATCCACCAAAGTAATCTGATGCATCTTCTCCTAAATCTAGTAAATCTAGCTCGTTGCATAGTTATCTGAATCTGACTTCAGCTAGAGGTTTGGTTAAGATATCAGCTCTTTGCTTATCAGTATGGATCTTTTCCATTCTGAATTTCTTCTTTTCAGCATGGTCTCGAATAAAATGATGTCTGATGTCCACATGCTTGCATCTTGTGTGTCGAACTGGGTTCTGAGTGATTGCAATTGCACTATTACTGTCACAGAAGATAGGCACATTAGTAGCATTTATGTTGTAATCCCTCAGCTGCTGACAAAGTCAGAGCAGTTGGGAGCAACATCTACCAGCAGCCATATATTCTGCTTCAGTAGTAGATGTGGCAACAGATGTCTGCTTCTTAGAAAACCACGAGACCAGCTTGCTTCCCAAAAACTGACAAGTACCTGATGTAGATTTCCTATCTATCCTACATCCTCCATAATCAGAATAAGAGTACCCACTAAGCTCTAGATTATCATCTGCTGGATACCATAAATCTAAGTTTACAGTACCCTTCAGATACTTAAGAATCCGCTTAGTTGCTTCCAGGTGGCTTTGTTTGGGATTAGCCTGAAATCTGGCACATACACCTACTGCGAAAGGTTATATCTGGTCTGCTTGCAGTTAGGTATAATAAAGATCCAATCAAAGCCCTATACTCTTTCTGATTAGTTTTCTTACCACCTTCATCTGGGTCCATCTTAAATGCAATCAACATTGGAATTCTGGCTTCTTTACAATTCTAAACTCCATACTTAGCCAACAAATTCCTAGTGTATTTTGCCTGGCAGATGAATATCCCAGTGTGAGCTTGCTTGACTTGAAGACCTAGAAAGTAGCTCATCTGACCCATCATGGATATCTCAAATTTTCCTTGCATCAGCTTACTGAATTTATCACATAACTTCTGATTGGGAGAACCAAATATAATGTCGTCCACGTAGATCTGAACCAAGAGAATGTCTTCTCCATCTTCTATTCTGAACAAGGTCCGATCAATCAGGCCCTTGGTAAATCCATTCTCTATCAAGAACTGGGATAGTGTATCATACCAAGCTCTTGGAGCCTGTTTCAGTCCATAAAGAGCTTTTCTTAAACGATACACTTGGTTGCTCATTTCAAAGCCAGGAGGTTGTTCAACATAAACTTCCTCAACTAGTACCCTGTTTAAGAATGCACTCTTTACGTCCATCAGATACACAATAAATCCCCTATGAGCTGCATAGGCCAAAAACAGCCGAATGGCTTCCAGACGAGCGACTGGTGCAAATGTTTCATCATAATCAATCCCTTCTGATTGTGAATATCCCTTAGCAACAAGTCTTGCCTTATTTCTGGTTATTACATTGTGCTCATCCTTCTTGTTCTTGAATACCCACTTAGTTCCAATCACATCTTGGTGAGTTGATCTGTCTACAAGTTCCCAAACTTGATTCCTCTCAAACTGCTTTAATTCTTCTTGCATAGCCAAAATCCAACTTGCATCAGATAGAGCTTCTTCAACAGTGAGTGGTTCCTTCAAGGACAGATAACAGAAATACATTGCACTTTCACCAATTTGATGTCTAGTTCTGACTCTATCAGATGGGTCTCCGATGATCAGATCAGTTGGATGACTGATTATCCAGGTCCTTCTTGTTGGGGAAATCGGGGTGCCCGGATCTATTCGAGGTGATTATTTATATACATATTTAAATTCAACAGTTAATTACTAGCATGAATTAATCCTAATTTAATTCAACATAATAATAAACAACATGCATACACATAAATCACGTAAATCATAAACATGCGGAACTAGGAGTTACGGAATTACTACCTCTTGAAGAATCAAAAGGATGAATCAGACAGATGAATCAACCCAAGTGCCTTCCCAAATATATCCCCAAAGTCTAGGTGCGTTATCCGGTGGGAAGATTTCAACGAACGACTTTAATGGAGAGAACATAAAATATTTTGCTACCACCTTTGTGGATTTCTAATATTTCCAACACATGGAATTGCACTTGGGAATGAAGAGCTCATCCCCTATATATAGGGAGGAGGGGGGCGAAAATTAGGGTAAAAAATTAAGGGAGAAAATCTTTTCTTGATCTCCAAGAAATCTTGAATATATCTCCTATATTCTTTTCTCCTTAATTAAATTTTCCATATAAATCTCCTTCCCCTCTTCTACCTATGATATTTTCAAAAATTAACAAAATATAAGGAGTCAAGATTTGACTTCTTGAATTTATGGGATAATAATTATCTCTTTCCATAAAATATCTACAAGAAAAACAAGATAATCTTTTCTTCCTTTTATTCAATTAATTTTCGAAAATTACTATTTGGAAATAAGACAAGAATATTTTCTTCTCTCTCTCATTAATTGGACTTTATTTTGGCTATTTGGGGGGCCTTTAGGAGAATTAAGATTGGACCTCCAATGGACTATGAAGCTTTAATATTTTGGGCCAAATATTATTCAAGTCCATTAATATTAATTTACTCTACTATAAAATTAATATTGAACTATCCATCTTAACCCATATTACGATTTCACATATAACATGGCTCCCGGTCATTATTTCCCGTGTTTAAGATTATCTTAGTCTATTAATTAATTAAGCCACTGAACAAGCTTTATATTAATTAATATCTTTGTCCTTGGAGTAAAGACAACTCAACGTTATTATCCATGCCGGAAATAAATTTCCACTTGCAAAATTTGGCATGATAAAGGATATGAGCCCACCAAGGGGACAAATCAAGCAAGACGTACTTGCACGTGATTCTCCGTATTAAATGTCAGCAATCGTCATGTAATTAATAATATTGCCCAAGATATAAGGTATCGAATCACATTGACTCTCTTCCCATCATAAGTCAAAGCAATAGTTATTAATTTCACACGATCTTATTTAAGGGATTGAGATTAAGAAACAACGCACCACTGAGGTCTAATTCTTGTATATTCAGTACCGAAGAATTTGTCCTCCTGTAGGTCCTCATTCAGCGCACCTAAATGCGCTAGTGTGATCCCTTGGTCAAGACAGACCAATCTGGGTCTCACACTTCAACCGTTCATGATGGTTCGTTCATTTCCATTTGGGTTGTGAATTTGTACTTAATTACGAGAGTTGTTAATTTGATCTTCAGTGATCGGGTATCACCAAATTAACTACAACTTAATACGTACTGTCTTATTGAACGGGTTTGCAATAAACATATATAACATTCATTCATATTTAATGCAACAGTGATTAAATATTTATTTCAGCAAATAAATAAGAAACTTCAGTTTGGTTATACAAAGTAAAAACATATTTTTCAGTATAACCCCAACAATCTCCCACTTATACTCAAAGTCTGCTTTTAAGTATACTATAGCATGTCTTGTGTTCTATGTGACATCTAATGTCACCCTACACGAACCTAATAATATTTCACCCACTTATACTCAAAGCAGATTGGCAAAGTTCTTGACACCCATTCCTTCCACATATCTCTCGAATGTACTCTGAGGCAGACCCTTAATGAATGGATCTGCTAGGTTGTCTTCCGATGCAATCTTAGCCACATCAATGTCTCCTCTCTTAAAGATTTCTCGTATGAGATGGTATTTTCTTTCAACGTGTTTGCTGGCTTTGTGGGCTCTCGGCTCCCTTGAATTTGCAACTGCTCCGACGTTATAACAGTTGACCGTGATTTTGCCGGGCAAATTTGGTTCGGGACCACGTCCAAATCCACCAGGAAGTTCTTGAGCCAAACCGCTTCCTTCGCTGCTTCACAAGCAGCGACGTACTCGACTTCCATGGTAGAATCAGCGATGCATTTCTGCTTTACGCTTCTCCATGTCATGTCTCCTCCCCCCATGCAGAATACACTACCCGAGGTAGACTTTCTGGAGTCAATGTCTGATTGGAAATCCGAGTCCTTGTAACTGATGGGGATCAGACTGTCTGACTTGTAAACCAACATTTTATCCCGTGTCCTTTTCAGGTACTTCAGAATGTTCTTTACTGCAGTCCAATGCTCTTTCCCAGGGTTACTTTGATATCTTGCCACCATGCCTACGGCAAAACAGATATCCGGTCTCGTACACAGCATTGCATACATGAGGCTTCCCATAGCCGAAGCATAAGGGATGCCCTTCATGTCATCTATCTCTTTCTGTGTCTTGGGACACATCTCTTTGGATAGATGGATTCCGTGTCTGTAGGGCATAAAGCCTTTCTTAGAATCCTGCATGCACAAAGCCCGTTCATTCTTTTCCTGCGATCTCGAGTGATCTTGATCCCTAGTATGTGACCGGCTTCCCCTAAGTCCTTCATATTGAACTGTTTTGACAGCCATGCCCTTACGTCTGATAACACCTTTACATCGTTTCTGATGAGCAGAATGTCGTCCACGTATAGTACCAAAAATACCAATGCAGTTCCGTCACGCTTTTTATAGACACAACTTTCAAATTCGTTTTGATCGAATCATTTAGGATTTTATAATTTGATCAAAACACTGATTCCAAGCTCGGGATGCTTGCTTCAGTCCATAGATGGACTTCTTGAGCTTGCAAACCAGATGCTCTTGGCCTTTTTCAATGAAGCCTTCGGGTTGTTGAATATAGATTACTTCGTCAAGATTTCCATTAAGGAAAGCTGTCTTGACGTCCATTTGCCAGATCTCAAAATCTAGATGCGCAGCAATCGACAAGAGAATGCGGATGGACTTGAGCATGGCTACGAGCGAAAAGGTTTCCTCATAATCGATCCATTCTTTCTGAGTGTACCCTTTCGCCACAAGTCTTCCTTTGAAGGTTTCAACCCTTCCATCCGGTCCCCTTTTTCTCTTGTATACCCACTTGCATCTAATGGGTTTTACCCCATCAAGTGGTTCGACTAGCTCCCACACCTTGTTGTGATCCATTGAACCCATCTCGGCTTCCATTGCTGTTTGCCAAGATTGAGCATCTTTGTCTTGGATCGCCTCGTTGTAGGACCATGGATCTGATTCTTCCACGGAGATCAAGTCCGAAGACTCTCCGAACCCCAAGAATCTCTCGGGTTGTCGGATAACCCTCCCACTACGACGAGGTTCCGGTTGTGCAGGCGTGACATTTGGTATGTCATTTTGGACAGTTGGCAATGGAGTCGGCCCCCTAAGTTCTTCTAAGGTAATTTCACTTCTAGGCTTTCGACTGTTCATATAGTCTTCTTCCAAAAATCTAAAGTTAGTACTGATTACCACCTTTTGATCTTCGGGACCATAGAACATGCATCCTTTAGTTCCTTCGGGATACCCTATGAAAATCCTTAATTCCGAACATGCATCCAATTTATCGGCTTCCTTGTCTAGCACGTATGTCGGACACCCCCAAATCCTGATGTGTCCAAAACTGGGCTTGCGCCCCGTCCACAATTCTCTCGGGGTTTTAGGTACCAATTTGGATGGCACTAGGTTCAGAATATAAGCCCCTGTTTATAATGCGTAACCCCAGAACGATTTTGGTAAATCCGCATAACTCATCATTGATCTTACCATTTCTAAAAGTGTTCTATTCCTTCGCTCTGTAACCCCGTTTTGTTGAGGGGTACTGGGTGCAGTCAACTGGGATGCAATCCCCACTTCCGATAGGTAGTTCAAAAATTCATCGCTGAGGCATTCGCCTCCACGATCAGATCATAGAAACTTGATACTTTTTCCTTTATGATTCTCTGCTTGAGCCTTAAATTCTTTGAATTTATCAAAGGTCTCAGATTTATGCTTCATTAGGAAAGTGTATCCGTAGCGTGAGTAATCATCGATAAAAGTAACCAAATACTCGTAGTCACCTCTAGCTTTGATTTGCATTGGACCACACACATCGGTGTGCACGATTTCTAACACTTCTTTAGCTCTAAGCCCCTTGGCTCCAAATGCCCTCTTGGTCATTTTACCTTCCAAGCACGATTCACAAGTCGGAAATGACTCAATTTGGAGAGACCCCAAAGAGCCGTCTTTCACCAACCTTTGAATCATTTTTGGGTTAATATGACCTAATCTTAGGTGCCAAAGAAGTGTCTCGTTCACGTCAGCCGAGCGCTTTTGTTTACAAGAAATAGTAGATGTGTTATAGGATGCATTTTGTGAGTGATGTGCACAGTTAATAATATAGAGATTGTTCCTCAAAGTTCCACGACAGATAATCACATCGTTACGAAAAACAGTAACATCTTTATTAAAACGAACAGAATATCCATCGATAAACAGTTTAGAAATAGAAATAAGGTTTTTTTTGAAAAACAGGAACATAAAGAAAATCTCTTAAAATTAACGTCTTGTCGCCAAAGGACAGGTGCACTTCTCTCATTGCTTCAGCTGCCACTCTCGTAGCATCGCCTAGCGTGATGAGGATCTCACTCTCACTTAGTCGCCAGGTCTGCTTGAAACCCTGCAATGTGAAACATACATGATCAGTGGATCCCGTATCCAATACCCACGAATGGGTAGCATACTCAGCCAAACAAGTTTCAACAACTAGCGAGTGTGAATTACCTTTCTTTCCACTCCTTTCGGAATTGGAACAGGCCCACCTCCTATGTACCTTCTCCCCACATTCCAAACATATCCTTTTGCTTAAAGTTTCATCCTTGAAGTTTGAATAGAACTGATTAATCCTGTTTGTCTCTTCATCGTTCTTACCACCAAATGTCCTAGAACGAGAAGCAGACCTTTTTGCAACCATGTTCGCTTTCTTGCGCTCAATGTCCTCTTCAACCCAAGTAACGGCTCTTTTGAGATCATCCACAGTAAAATTCATATCTTCAAATAAGTATCTTACATAAGGATGATCATAGCTCTTTGGTAGAGTTTTGAGAATGCAATCAATTTCGCTTTTGAAGTCACATTTTTCGCCAAGATGTGCCAATTCTTCAAAGATGACCATTACCCTAGAAATGTGCTCTCTAGCAGTCATTCCTTCTTCCAACCTCTGCTTGTTCAAATCATGCTTAATGTTTTGAACTACCATATGGGTTGGATGCACGAACATCACTTCAAGATTTCCCATAATGTCTGCAGCTGAGAGAAATCCTTGATGAAGGTGCCTTACAGAATCTGACATTGATGTCAAGATAATGTCCCTTATCAACTCATTCCCTAGCTCCCATTCATTATATTCCATCTCTTCCCATATACTGGCATCTTTGGTTAGTTCTTCGGGTTTTGGTTCATTAAGCACCCATTTGTACTCATGTGAAGCAAGGAAATTCATAAGGTTTCATTTCCAAACAATAAAGTTTTCTCCAGTGAGAAGGTTGTCTTTCAGTAAATTGAATAGTGGATTAAAAGGTTGCGACACGATGAACTGAAATAAACATATATTTTGTATCAAAGTCCAGATCAACACAAAATTAAATCACATAATTCGATCACATGATTCATATTAAAATCTAAAAAAAATATGAACATGCATCAGCCAACATCTCAAAACAGATTTAAATGAGCCTCGTGGGAGGGTCATCATTTAACTCACATTCAAGAAGGTTACAAACAAGAACAGTTACAAACCTTTAATTTTAAAGAAAATTAATAGTCGGCTCCCACTTGACCAATATAAAATTGACAGGGACTTCGGAGAAGTATATAAATATCAATTTTATACCTAAGTAATAACCATGATTAAATACAGAATTATTACTTCACTTTGATCGAGCCTCGTTGGAGGGTCGTCGTCGCCACTAATAATAATTCACAATCATCCTTTTGGGAATTTATTCATGTGAAAGCTATCTTTTGACCGTCCCGTAGGGGAATTTCTCCAAAAGATTTCACAAATAAATAATCATGGAGGTCAAAATTAATTTGTGTCAAAAACAAATTAATTATTAAAACATACTTAGTAATTTTTGAATTTGAGATTTTTCGTTGAGCAATTCTCATGCAAACACATTTAAACAAATTAAATAAAACACAAGAAAATACGGCAAAATAAAAATCAAGCAAAGCAAAAAAATAAACACATTGGGCACAAATTATCCAACCGTCATGGTTTGATTTTTCTTTGTCTTGATTTTGAAGAAACGCTGTCTCGAATTTTTCCATTCGTTCGTCTCCGAACAGAACTCCGTCTTGAAATGCCACGCCAGCGGCTTTGGTACCGATGCAAGCCCGCATCCGCCGACCGCTTGGCCGGGCGACAGCCCCGTGCTCGAGAGGCTAGCGCGTCGCCAGATTCACTATCGGCGGAGCCTCGGCAACCTCGGATGCTTGGCGGCCTTAACGCTTGGCCTCGGCGACCCCGCCGCGATAGCTCGCTTTGCCTTGCCCGATCCCGCCTCGGCGCCTAGCACCTCGTCCGTCCGTGGCGGCGTCATCCAAGGCCAGGTTTCGTGCCTCCTTAGACATTTCGCGTTCTTGCATATCGACGGTTCCGGATCCGTCTTTAACTCGTCTCCGTCTTTGATCAGGTTACACTTTATCTAATGAAAAATAAATACCTTAAATCTAGACTAGTCTATTACATTGAATCACATCAAATAGCCTAATCTACTCGTGGATTTTCTCACGAGAAAAACAAATCCGAACGAGTCGAATTAAAAACGATTCATTCATACGTATGAAAATAAACACATTAAATACCATGACAATTGGATACCCGCAAAACAGATCTAGCAATTCTACTATCCAATTTCAATTTAATGTCCAACAATTTAAATAACTATTTAAAAAAATCAGAGCTCTAAACCAGAGCTCTGATACCAGTTGTTGGGGAAATCAGGGTGCCCGGATCTATTCGAGGTGATTATTTAAATACATATTTAAATTCAACAGTTAATTACTAGCATGAATTAATCCTAAATTAATTCAACATAATAATAAACAACATGCGTACACATAATTCACGTAAATCCTAAACATGCGGAACTAGTAGTTACGGAATTACTAACCTCTTGAAGAATCAAACGGATGAATCAGACGGATGAATCAACCCAAGAGTCTTCCCAAATATATCCCCAAAGTCCATGTGCGTTATCCGGTGGGAAGATTTCAACGAACGATTTTAATGGAGTGAAAATAAAATATTTTGCTACCACCTTTGTGGATTTCTAATATTTCCAACACATGGAATTGCACTTGGGAATGAAGAGCTCATCCCCTATATATAGGGAGGAGGGGGGCGAAAGTTAGGGTAGAAAATTAAGGGAGAAAATCTTTTCTTGATCTCCAAGAAATTTTGAATATATCTCCTATATTCTTTTCTCCTTAATTAAATTTTCCATAAAAATCTCATTCCCCTCTTCTACCTATGATATTTTCAAAAATTAACAAAATATAAGGAGTCAAGATTTGACTTCTTGAATTTATGGGATAATAATTATCTCTTTCCATAAAATATCTACAAGAAAATCAAGACAATCTTTTCTTCATTTTATTCACATAATTTTCGAAAATTACTACTTGGAAATAAGGCAAGAATATTTTCTTCTCTCTCTCATTAATTGGACTTTATTTTGGGCTATTTGGGGAGCCTTTAGGAGAATTGAGATTGGACCTCCAATGGATTATGAAGCTTTAATATTTTGGGTCAAATATTATTCAAGTCTATTAATATTAATTTACTCCACTATAAAATTAATATTGAACTATCCATCTTAACCCATATTACGATTTCACATATAACATGGCTCCCGGTCATTATTTCCCGCGTTTAAGATTATCTTAGTCCATTAATTAATTAAGCCACTGAACACTCTTTATATTAATTAATATCTTTGTCCTTGGAGTAAAGACAACTCAACATTATTATCCATGTCGGAAATAAATTTTCACTTGCAAGATTTGGCATGATAAAGGATATGAGCCAACCAAGGGGGCAAATCAAGCAAGACGTACTTGCACGCGATTCTTCGAATTAAATGTCAGCAATCGTCATGTAATTAATAATATTGCCCAAGATATAAGGTATCGAGTCGCATTGACTCTCTTCCCATCATAAATCAAAGCAATAGTTATTAATTTCACACGATCATATTTAATGGACCGAGATTAAGAAACAACGCACCACTGAGGTCTACTTCTTGTATATTCGATCTTAGAAGAATTTGTCCTCCTCCTGAGGTCCTCATTCAACAAGACCTAAATGCGCTAGTGTGATCCATTGGTCAAGACAGGCCAATCTGGGTCTCACACTTCAACCGTTCATGATGGTTCGTTCATTTCCATCAGGGTTGTGAATTTGTACTTAATTACGAGGGCTGTTAATTTGATCTTTAGTGATCGGGTATCACAACTACAATGTGATACGTACTGTCTTATTGAAAAGGTTTGCAATAAACATATATAAAATTCATTCATATTTAATGCAATAGTGATTAAATATTTATTTCAGCAAATAAATAAGAAACTTCAGTTTGGTTATACAAAGTAAAAGCATACTTGTCAGTATAACCCCAACACTTCTGTCCTGATTATCATCAGTTTGGAGAACATCATCCTCTTCTGATAAAGATTCTTCACTATAGACTGGGAGAGGTACTTTAGTAGGATCCACTTGGCATGGACATGTCTCAGCTGATGTTGGACTCATCATGTGCTGAAGTCTATCCGCCGGAACATCAGGTGTTCCACCCAACCCGATGGTTCAGGTTATTCTTTATCTCAATTTGTGCCCGAACTTCTTCATCGACAGTTTGTACTTACCTTGGGGTCTCGATCGACTGGTGAATCGTCAAGGTCAAAGTTAGGAACATATCTGATAATGTATTTTGGATCCTTTCCTTTGAGCCTTAACTCGATCCATTTTCGATGAATCTGGTTTTTGCGGTACATCTTGCTCATGCGGCGATTTTTCTGATCGATCGATGTTGACTCATCAAAGACCACATGAGGTGTTTCTTCCACAACTAGGGTTCGTTTGTTGAAAACCCTAAATGCTTTGCTAGTTGAGGAATATCCTAAGAATATACCCTCATCTGACTTGGCATCGAAGGTTCTTAACTGACTCTTCCCATTGTTGTGTATGAAACACTTGCACCCAAAAATATGGAAGTAAGAAACACGAGGTTTTCTGCCCTTCCATAGTTCATAACGTGTCTTAAAGTGAATTTTAGTCAGAGAACATCTGTTCTGCGTGTGACATGCTGTATTGAAAGCTTCTGCCCAGAAACGACTTTGAGTTGCATGCTTAGCTAACATGGTGCGTTCAGCGCAGCTTCTTTAAGTGTTTTGTTTCTTCTTTCTGCTATGCCATTCTGTTGTGGTGTTCTTGCAGCTGATGTCTCATGATGTATACCATACTCAGAGCAAAAATCAGATATAAATTGGTTCAAGAATTATGTACCTTTGTATGATCTGATTTTCACAATGCTGAGACTCTTCTCATTCTGAATCTTCTTGAGAAATTCAGGTAGCTTTGTTGTAGTTTCACTCTTCTTATACAAGAATACGACCCAGGTGAACTTGGGGTTAGGCATGCTAAAAAACCGAACCGGCGGTTCGAACCGGAATCACCGGTTTTTGAACCAGCTGGTTCCATTCCGCGATTCGCGCTGATTCCGGGTTCTGAACCAACCAAAACCGTAAATCCCACGGTTCGGTTTCGGTTTCTAGCAAAACCAGAACTGAACCGCCGGTTCGAGCAACCTTCAATCACGAACGAACCGAATCGACGGGTTTCGAAACGGGACCGCCCCCAAATTTGAAAATTCTAGCCGTTGAGATCCAATGGCCCAGATTAAAGAGTCGTTGAGATCCAACGGCTGAGATCAAAGAGCCGTTGAAGGAACCGCCGGTTCGAATCAGGGAAACCATTGGTTCAGGTTCAAACCAATTGACTTTTTTTTTTTTTTTCAATATTTCATCTATAAATACCAACTCATTCCACTCCAAAATTCACACCAAAGTTTATTCATCTCTCTCTCAACTCTCAAGTCTCAACTCTCACTCAATTCTCAAAGTTTATTATTTACATATTATTTACATTACATATTATATTTATACTACACTATATATCATACTATACTCTAATCTATACATACACTACATATTATATTTATACTACACTATATATTATATACACTATATATTACACTATACTAATACTAGTATACTACTATAGTACTATACTACATATTAGTATATTACACTACACTTACATAGTTACATACATATTACATTACACTACACTTACATACATATATTATTTACATATACACTTACATACATATTATTATTATGGCAAGCCATCAAAGCAAGGGTAAGGGTAAAGGCAAAAGCTTCTTCCACCTCTTCCGTTAAATCTTTCCACATCCACCGCAAGACCGATCGAGTGGAGTTTAGATGATATTGAGGCCACACTTGGTCCCAAGCATGAGAATCCTCTTGAAGATGATGCTATACCACAAGGTCCACGACGTCCTACTCAAGAAAGCCAAAACCACCCAACCGAGTCCAATGCCGAGCCAACTCCAACCCCAACTCCAAGTCGAGCTCAACTTAAGTCGGATATTTTTGCACGCCACTTTAATAAAGTGATCAACGAGGATGGTACTATTAAAGTTCATTGCAACTATTGTGACAAAATATATTCTTTTGTCAAAGGAGGAGGATATGGAACATTAGAAGCATTTGAAAAAATTCATCCGGATAGAGTTGGAATTAGTTCAAACCAAGCACAACTTCGTGGATTTACGTCAACCGTGGCGGTGGTGGAGTTCAAAGGCGAGGTAAGTAACCCCACTTCTCTATTTACATTTGATCAAATGAAATATAGAAAATTGTTAGCTAAATTTGTGTGCACACAACACCTTCCTTTTCAATTTGCCGATAATTAGATTGGAATGATTTTGTTTACCTTGGTCTTCAACCCAAAAAAAAAAAAAAGTTTCACGTCATACTACTACTCGTGATGTTGCTAAAGTTGTTTATGAGTATAAATATGCTTTGATTAATCTATTTGCCGATTTAAATGTTAAAGTTTGTATATGTGCGGATATTTGGAGTGATAATTTTCAAAAGCATAGTTATATAGGAGTTACATGCACTTGGATTGATGATTCGTGGACTCTTAACAAAAGATTGATTGCTTATAGAGATTTTGATACGGGAACACAATGCCGTTAATATTAGAGATAAATTGCATGATATTTTAAATGAGTATGCTCTTACTAAAAAAATATTTTCTATTGGTTTTGATAATGCTAGTGCAAATACGGCTACTATTGAAGATCTTACAAATATTTGTCAACCATATCTTGGTGGAAAAAAATTTCATGTTAGATGTATGTGTCATATTTTAAATTTATGTGTTCAAGATGGTTTAGATGCTTTGAAAGAACAAGTTGGTCCTATTAGATCCGCTATTTATTATATGTCGAGACATTCAAAATTGTTGAAAAAATGGAAAGTTTTTTGTAGAACATACAATATGCATCCCAAAAAATTTTCTCTTGATGTGTCAACTCGTTGGAATTCCACGTATAAATTGTTAAAGGAGTCTATGGATTATAAATACTCTTTATGTACATTTTTTTACTCAAGAAAATTGTGGTATTCGTTTATATCCTCAATATTGGGATTCATGCACTTCTTTGTGTAAAATTTTGGGAATTTTTAATGATTCCACAAAAGTGTTATCCGGTGTTTATTATCCTACGTGTAATTTAGCGCTTGATTATTGTATTAAAGTTGCTCATGTGTTAAATGAAAATATTACAAATCCTTTATTAAGTGGTGCTACTTTCTATGATGCAAAAATGGAAAAAATATTTTACAAATATTCCCGATCTATTCTTGGTTGCTAAAGTGTTTGATCCTAGAGTAAGATTTGATGGATTAATAATATTGTTAAATATGTATTATAATTATTTATTTCCTAATAGACATATGGTCATGGGTGAAGATGATGTATATCCTAATCCTAAGAGATTGGTAATCGGATTAAAGTTACTTTAATGTCTTTATTTAGAGAATATAGTGGTCCCGGTTTTGAAGAAAATTTTGGTGGTGGTGGCTCTTCTATGAGTCAAGAAGAAGATATATTAACAGATTTTTATGATGAACGTTCTCAAAAACGTCCAAGGTCTACTTCTAACCCTTATTACTTAACTTGATCATTATTTATCCTCTTCATTTGTTAGGCTTGATGAAGATGAAGACAACGCTTACTTTTAATATACTAAAGTGGTGGTCGAGGATGAAAAATATCTATCCAATATTGTCAATGCTAGCAAGAGAAATTTTTGCATCTCCGCCTCAACCGCTCTTGGCTTGAACAAGCTTTTAGTTTGGGAGGCTACACTTTGGATGCAACGAGATCGAATATGACCGTTGAAAACGTGGAAAACCAATGCTTGCTTGATGATTGGGTAAGAGCCGAAAAGAGAAGTCAAGAATTTGTTGATAATGATGATCAAGATAGCTCAAAGAAACTACCACCGAAGTTGATGCATGAAGAATCGAATCGATCCAAATCAACGAGGTAAGTTTGAGGTAAGAGAACTAAATGGACTTTGATTCCTATTTGGATCACGTAGGGCAACTTAATTTTAAGTTTCAAACTTAGAATTTCTAAGTTTATTTCTTAAATTTAAGCTCAAGTCCAATTTCTTTAAATCCCCCTCCCCCCCCCCCAATTTATTTTGTAAAGTTTAAAATTTTAAGTTGTAATTGTAATTACTAATTCGATATAGTTCACTTTGTAATTTGTAAAGTTGTAATAGTTCAATTAATTTGTAATAGTAGATTACTAGCTTATTTTAAGTTAGAATTACTATTTTTTTTTTTTTGTATTTTGTATTTTATAATAGTTCATTCAATTATTTCTAAGTTCATTTTGGTATTGTACTAATGTTATTGTTATGTTTTAACTTTTAATTATTGTAATGTAATCTTTAATTTAAATTCTCATATTAACAATAATACAATAATTAAATTTCTCATCTACATTCTTTCAAATTTTAGATCCAAAAAATTAAGAAATAAAAAAAAAAAAAAAACCTTAAATTGGAACCGAATCGAATCGTTGTTCGAATCGAATCGGTTCCTTAATCGAACCGAAAACGCCTTTGATCATGTTCGGTTCCGCCCACCTCCGAAATTTTGAACTGCCGGGTTCGGAATCGAAACCACGGCTCGAACCGTGAGCATCCCTACTTGGGGTAATCATCCACGACCACTAGAGTGTATTTACATCCACTGAAGCTAAGAGGCGTAACTGGTCCAAATAGATCCATATGGAGCGATTCTTGGTAAGATTGGCCGGATGGAGGAGAAGGTATCACTTTGAATGAAGCTTTTACTTGTTTTCCCTTTTGAAATGCGGTACATGTCTGATTCTTAGAGAATACTTCATTCAGGAGACCTTCAACCAAGGACATCCTCGCTATCTTGGTAAGAGTTTTGAAGTTCAGATGGCTCATTCTCTTGTGCCAGAGCCAACTGGAGCTCTTTGAACACTTAACAATCAAGCATGCATTTCTTGGACAACTGTCCCAATCTGCTGTATAAATCGTTCCTTTTCTGGACCCAGTTAGCAAATTCTGTTGAGTCGCTCGATTTCTGATTGTGCATTGATCTGATGAGAACTCAACACTGATCCGTTGTCGTAGAACTGTGATACAGATAACAGGTTGTGCCTTAAGCCATCAACGTATGAAACACCTTCGTTCACTAAGGTTCCAACTCCTCTGGTGAAACCAAAGTTGTCGTCTCCAAAGAGAACTCGTGGGCTGGTTTCTCAATGTAGTTGCTGAGGAGATGTTGACTTCCAGTCATATGCCTTGACCATCCACTATCTATGTACCAGATAGTTGCTTGTACACCTCCTTTATTAGCCAGTCCCACTAGAGCCTGCGAGTAAATCAGATTTTAGGTACCCCAGTAGAATTGGGTCCTGGGGGTTAGAAGTACCTTTTGGGATCCACACAAATCTGGCACCTTTGTTGAACACAGAGGGCTTGATTTGTCTCCCATAAACATCTACATAATCATATGTTTCTTCATATGCAATCTGATTAGTATGATTATTAGTGTGAGCCTTGGATAGATCAGAAGACTTGAGATTTTTCATTGAAACTTGTCTTCTTTTAATCCAGTGGGGCTCAGGTGCGGCCGCCCTAGGTTTCTGATTGTAAGGGTAGGTACGACTGCTACCATTAAGAGATTCATATCTTTTTGGCATAGATGGTCTTAACAGTTTACCATTAGGTTGCTTGTCAGACAGCTTGGATTAAGTTGACTTCAGCTGATACTGTCCCTTACGAGATGGTCCAGACTGAGACCTACTCTACTGATTTGGTTGAGGTCTCTTCAGAAGAACAAGATTCTTCTATTGATTCCTCGGCTGGTGTCTGATCAGTTAGGGTCCATTTCTGCTCCCTTTCTGATCCGGCACTTGCCTTGCCTGGTCAGCTGATCCTTTTCCCTAATCTTACACAGATTTGGCTTTTCTTGTAACTTGATCAGAAACTCGTTTGGTTACACTCTTCTGATGTGAACCAGATGGGGCCTTTGAGGATCCAGAAGGGTTCTCATACCCAATTCCCCTCTTGTCAATTGGCGTACGAAAATAGTTGTTCAGGTCTTGAACAGTCTTAGAAGATTTCGTGAAAACCTCTATTTTCTTACGCAAATTGTCCTCATATATTTTCAGATTCTCATGCAGTCGGAAGAGTTCATCAAACTTAGCCCGAAGGACTTTGAGTTCTCCAGCTTGTCTTTCATTAAAAACCAAATGTTTCTTAATCAGCTTTTCCTGATCAGTAGAACTGACTTTCAGAACCTCCAGTTCTTTTGTCACCTTCTGAACAGTTTCAGCTGATTTTAGTTCAGCTGCTTTACTAGCTTCAATATCCTTGACAAGCTGAATATTCTTAGCCCTTAGGTTATCGTTTTCAACTTCCACTCGTGTATAAGTATTTATTGCATTAGAGAGATAATAAAATAATTGATCATTGTAGACCTGCAGGTTCATCTCTCCAGCAGATGTGCTAAGCACAACAGGTGTAGAATAGGAAACCACAGAAGGTTTAGAGATTATCTCAGACTGGTCAATTTCTCTGGCCATCAGACAGATGTCATCAACAAATGAGAAATTCAAATCATCGACATCGTCAGTTGTGATAATCAGACATAAATCTTCAACAGATGAGTATCCAGAGTCATCTGATGGCAGATAAGAATCGTCAATTCCAGATGTGTCTGCAACCATGGCTTTTCTGTCTCGGTACCTTTGTTCTCTTCTGTTCCGTTTCTCTTCTCTTTCTTTGGGAGTCAGATCGGGGCAATCAACACTGTAGTGACCCGGTTTCTGACAGTTGTAGCAAACCCTTCAATCTCCAGAATTTCCTCTATTCGGTGAATCATTTCACATACAACATGGCTCCCTGTCATTATTTCCCGCGTTTAAGATTATCTTAGTCCATTAATTAATTAAGCCACTGAACAAGCTTTATATTAATTAATATCTTTATCCTTGGAGTAAAGACAACTCAACATTATTATCCATGCCGGAAATAAATTTCCACTTGCAAGATTTGGCATGATAAAGTATATGAGCCCACCAAGGGGACAAATCAAGCAAGACGTACTTGCTCGCGATTCTTTGAATTAAATGTCAGTAATCGTCATGTAATTAATAATATTGCCCAAGATATAAGGTATCGAATCGCATTGACTCTCTTCCCATCATAAGTCAAAGCAATAGTTATTAATTTCACACGATCATATTTAAGGGACGGAGATTAAGAAACAACTCACCACTGAGGTCTAATTCTTGTATATTCAAGATCAAGAATTTGTCCTCCCAGAGGGTCCTCATTCAACAAGACCTAAATGCGTTAGTGTGATCCCTTGGTCAAGACAGGCCAATCTGGGTCTCACACTTCAGCCGTTCATGATGGTTCCTTCATTTCCATCTGGGTTGTGAATTTGTACTTAATTACGAGGGCTGTTAATTTTATCTTCAGTGATCGGGGTATCACAACTACAACATAATACGTACTGTCTTATTGAACGGGTTTGCAATAAATATATATAACATTCATTCATATTTAATGCAACAGTGATTAAATATTTATTTCAGGAAATAAATAAGAATCTTCAGTTTGGTTATACAAAGTAAAAGCATACTTGTCAGTATAACCCCAACACTTCTGTCCTGATTATCATCAGTTTGGAGAACATCATCCTCTTCTGATAAAGATTTATCACTAGAGACTGGGAGAGGTACTTGAGTAGGATCCACTTGGCATGGACATATCTCAGCTGATGTTGGACTCATCATGTGCTGAAGTCTATCCGCCGGAACATCAGGTGTTCCACCTGAACCAGATGGTTCAGATTCGATTATTCTTTACTCATTTGTACCAGCTTCTTCAACAGATTGTACTTTTACCTTGGGGTCTCGATCGACCGGTGAATCGTCAAGGTCAAAGTTAGGAACATATACAATAATGTATTTTGGATCCTTTCCTTTGAGCCTTAACTGATCCATTTTCAGTGAATCTGGTTTGTCTGGTACATCTTGCTCTGCGGCAGATTTTTCTTGATCAGATGTTGACCATGAAAGACCACATGAGGTGTTTCTTCCACAACTAGGGTCCGTTTGTTGAAAACCCTAAATGCTTTGCTAGGTGAGGAATATCCTAAGAATATACCCTCATCTGACTTGGCATCGAAGGTTCTTAACTGACTCTTCCCATTGTTGTGTATGAAACACTTGCACCCAAAAACATGGAAGTAAGAAACACGAGGTTTTCTGCCCTTCCACGGTTCATAAGGTGTCTTAAAGTGAATTTTAGTCAGAGAACATATGTTCTGCGTGTGACATGCTGTATTGATAGCTTCTGCCCAGAAACGACTTTGAGTTGCATTCTCAGCTAACATGGTGCGTGCAGCTTCTTTAAGTGTTCTGTTTCTTCTTTCTGCTACGCCATTCTGTTGTGGTGTTCTTGCAGCTGATGTCTCATGTTGTATACCATACTCAGAGCAAAAATCAAATATAAATTGGTTCAAGAATTTTGTAACTTTGTCTGATCTGATTTTCACAATGCTGAGACCCTTCTCATTCTGAATCTTCTTGAGAAATTCAGGTAGCTTTGTTGTAGTTTCACTCTTCTTATACAAGAATACGACCCAGGTGAACTTGGAGTAATCATCCACGACCACTTGAGTGTATTTGCATCCACTGAAACTAAGAGGCTTAACTGGTCCAAATAGATCCATATGGAGCAGTTGCAGTACTCTGCTGGATGGAGGAGAAGGTATTCCTTTGAATGAAGCTTTTACTTGTTTTCCCTTCTGACATGCGGTACATTTCTGATCCTTAGAGAATACTTCATTCAGGAGACCTTCAACCAAGGACATGTTGGGGAATTAATTGCACGGATCTATTCGGGATGAATATTTAAATACAAATTTAATTCTAACAATTATTACTAGCATGAATTAATCCTATATTAATTCAAATAATAATTCAACAACAAATCATGCATATAAACAGTTCACATAAATCCTACGCATGCGGAAATGCTACCGGTTTACGTGAACTAACCTCTTGGAGTGGCAATGGTCTCGTCGATAAGAACACACCAAAAAGCCTTCCCAAGTATTCCCTAGTCCTTGCTCGTCAATCTGGTGGAAGGAAGCTCGCGAACAATTAATAAAATGGAAAATAAAAATTTGTTGCACCACCTTTGTGGATTTGCTAATTTTTCCAGCACATGGAATTGTACACTCATAATTGACGTTTTTCGAAAATACACAATCTGTCGACATTTCAAAATATTTGATATTTTATCGACGCTGATATTTTTCCGAAAAACCAATTTTCGTGTTCACCTGGGGATGAAACATTCATCCCCTATTTATAATGAGGGGTTGTTCGAAATTTTAGGTGGAAATAAATATGGGAAAATCTTTTTCTTGATCTCCAAGAAATCTTGAATATATCCCATATATTCTTTTCTCAATAATTAAATATTCCACAAAATTCCAACTCCTCTTGTTATTGTAATTTTCGAAAAAATAAGGATAAAGATTCCAAGATTTGGATCTTCTTGAATTTATGAGAAATACCTGTATTGCAAGAATACATATCTTCCATAATATCTTTTCAAGAAAATCAAGAAAATCTTCTTTCCCTTATTCTTTCAAAATTTTCGAAAATAACATATAAATAACCAAGTGGGAGATTTCTTGAATTTAATTAGATAATCTTGTATTTCAAGAATACATATCTTCACTCCATAACAAAATTCAAAGAAAATCTTTCTCCCCTTTTATTTATATTTTTCGAAATTAATGAGGAAAAATAGCAACAAAATTTATTTTATTTTTAAACACCTTTTTCAGTTATTGGACTTTATGTTGGGCTACTTGAGGGGCCTTTAGGAGAATTAAGATTGGACATTCCAATGGATCTTGAATTATCAATATTGAGCCACAATATTATTCAAGCCCATAAATATTAATTAATCCCACTACATAATTAATATTGCACTATCCATCTTAACCCATATTCAGTCAATATGGCTCCCGGTTATTATTTCCCGTGTTTAAGATTGTCTAGCCCATTAATTAATTCAAGCCACTGAAATAGCTTTCCATTAATTAATATCTTTTGTCCTTGGTTAAGGAACGGTTCAACATTATTATCCATACCGGAAACTAGTTCCACTTGCAAGATTTGGTATGATAAAACTTATGAACCTCCCAAGGGGGCAAATCGAACAAGCGTACTTACACACGATTCTCCGTATTAAATCTTAGCAATCGCATGTGACCAATAATATTGCCCAAGATATAAAGTATTGAATCTCGTTGATTCTCTACCCGTAATAAGTCAAAGCAATAATCACTAACCACACGCAATCCTATTTAAGGGACGAAGATTAAGAAATAACGAACCACTGAGGTCTAATTCTTCCTAGTTCAGTTCTGAAGAATTTGTCCTCCTGTAGGTCCTATTCAATGCACTAGACATGCACTAGTGTAATCTCTTGGTCAAGACAAGCCAATCTGAGCCTTACACTTCAACCTTTCACGATGGATTGTTCATTTCCATCTAGGTAATGAATGGTGTAATTTTGGTTACAAGGAATTGTTAATTTAATCTTTTGTGATCTGGTATCACTAAATTAACTACAATGTAACACGTACTATTTATTGAACAGTTATGCAGTAAATATATGTAACATTCAATGATATTTAAAGCATCAGTGATAAATAATTTATTTCAGTAAATAAGACCGAAATTCAGTTTGATTATACAAAGTAAAAGCATACTTTCTAGTATAATCCCAACAGGACATCCTCGCTATCTTGTTAAGAGTTTTGAAGTTCAGATGGCTCATTCTCTTGTGCCAGAGCCAACTGGAGCTCTTTGAACTCTTAACAATCAAGCATGCATTTCTTGGACAACTGTCCCAATCTAATGTATAAATCGTTCCTTTTCTGGACCCAGTTAGCAAAATCTATTGAGTCGCTCGATTTCTGATTGTGCATTGATCTGATGAGAACTCAACACTGAATCCGTTGTCGCATAACTGTGATACAGATAACAGGTTGTGCCTTAAGCCATCAACGTATGAAACACCTGTAACCTGTACATCATCGTTCACTAAGGTTCCAACTCCTCTGCTGAAACCAAAGTTGTCGTCTCCAAAGAGAACTCGTGGGCCTGGTTTCTCAATGTAGTTGCTGAGGAGATGTTGACTTCCAGTCATGTGCCTTGAACATCCACTATCTATGTACCAGATAGTTGCTTGTACACCTCCTTTATTAGCCAGTCCCACTAGAGCCTGCGAGTAAATCAGATTTTAGGCAGTAGAATTCGGTCCTGGGGGGTTAGAAGTACCTTTTTGAATCCACACAAATCTGGCACCTTTGTTGAACACAGAGGGATTGATTTGTCTCCCATAAACATCTACATAATCATATGTTTCTTCATATGCAATCTGATTAGTATGATTATTAGTGTGAGCCTTGGATGGATCAGAAGACTTGAGATTTTTCATTGAAACATGTCTTCTTTTAATCCAGTGGGGCTCAGGTGCGGCCGCCCTAGGTTTCTGATTGTAAGGGTAGGTACGACTGCTACCATTAAAAGATTCATATCTTTTTGGCATAGATGGTCTTAGCAGTTTACCATTAGGTTGCTTGTCAGGCAGCTTGGATGTAGTTGACTTCAGCTGATACTGTCCCTTACGAGATGGTCCAGACTGAGACCTACTCTACTGATTTGGCTGAGGTCTCTTCAGAAGAACAAGATTCTCCTGTTGATTCCTCGGCTGGTGTCTGATCAGTTGGGGTCCATTTATGTTCCCTTTCTGATCCGGCACTTGCCTTGCCTGGTCAGCTGATCCTTTTCCCTAATCTGATACAGATTTGGCTTTTCTTGTAACTTAATCAGAAACTCGTTTGGTTACACTCTTCTGATGTGAACCAGACGGGGCCTTTGAGGATCCAGAAGGGTTCTCATACCCAATTCTCTTCTTGTCAATTGGCGTACGAAAATAGTTGTTCAGGTCTTGAACAGTCTTAGAAGATTTTGTGAAAAACTCTATTTTCTTACGCAAATTGTCCTCAGATATTTTCAGATTCTCATGCAGTCGGAAGAGTTCATCAAACTTAGCCCGAAGGACTTTGAGTTCTCCAGCTTGTCTTTCATTAAAAACCAAATGTTCCTTAATCAGCTTTTCCTGATCAGTAGAACTGACTTTCAGAACCTCCAGTTCTTTTGTCACCTTCTGAACAGTTTCAGCTGATCTTAGTTCAGCTGCTTTACTAGCTTCAATATCCTTGACAAGCTGAATATTCTTAGCCCTTAGGTTATCATTTTCAACTTCCACTCGTGTATAAGTATCTATTGCATTAGAGAGATAATCAAGCAATTGATCATTGTAGACCTGCAGGTTCATCTCTCCAGCAGATGTGCTAAGCACAACAAGTGTAGAATAGGAAGCCACATAAGGTTTAGAGATTATCTCAGACTGGTCAGTTTCTCTGGCCATCAGACAGATGTCGTCATCAGATGAGAAGTTCAAATCATCGACATCGTCAGTTGTGATAATCAGACAGAAATTTTCAACAGATGAGTATCCAGAGTCATCTGATGGCAGATAAGAATCGTCCATTCCAGATGTGTCTACAACCATGGCTTTTCTATCTCGGTACCTTTGTTCTCTTCTGTTCCGTTTCTCTTCTCTTTCTTTGGGAGTCAGATCGGGGCATCAACACTGTAGTGACCCGGTTTATGACAGTTGTAGCAAACCCTTGAATCTCCAGAATTTCCTCTATTCGGTGAATCATTTCTTCGGTATGCTCTGTCGGGAGACTTTCCATTTTGTCTTTAATCAGAACCTCTCTTATCTGATCTTTCATCTCGTCTGCTCTCTCTACGATTCTCTCTCCTATCATCTTTCCGGTCATCTCTTATGTTGTCCCTATCATCTGAAGAACGATATGTTGGGAAAATTGGGGTGCCGAGATCTATTCGAGGTGATTATTTAAATACATATTTAAATTCAACAGTTAATTACTAGCATGAATTAATCCTAAATTAATTCAACATAATAATAAACAACATGCGTACACATAATTCACGTAAATCCTAAACATGCGGAACTAGGAGTTACGGAATTACTAACCTCTTGAAGAATCAAACTGGTGAATCAGACGGATGAATCAACCCAAGAGCCTTCTCAAATATATCCCCAAAGTCCACGTGCATTATCCGGTGGGAAGATTTCAACGAACGATTTTAATGGAGAGAAAATAAAATATTTTGCTACCACCATTGTGGATTTATAATATTTCCAACACATGGAATTGCACTTGGGAATGAAGAGCTAATCCCCTATATATAGGGAGGAGGGAGGGGCGAAAATTAGGGTAGAAAATTAAGGGAGAAAATCTTTTCTTGATCTCCAAGAAATCTTGAATATATCTCCTATATTTTTTTCTCCTTAATTAAATTTTCCATAAAAATCTCCTTCCCCTCTTCTACCTATGATATTTTTGAAAATTAACAAAATATAAGGAGTCAAGATTTGACTTCTTGAATTTATGGGATAATAATTATCTCTTTCCATAAAATATCTACAAGAAAATCAAGACAATCTTTTCTTCCTTTTATTCACATAATTTTCGAAAATTACTACTTGGAAATAAGGCAAGAATATTTTCTTCTCTCTCTCATTAATTGGACTTTATTTTGGGCTATTTGGTGGGCCTTTAGAAGAATTAAGATTGGACCTCCAATGGACTATGAAGCTTTAATATTTTGGACCAAATATTATTCAAGTCCATTAATATTAATTTACTCCACTATAAAATTAATATTGAACTATCCATCTTAACCCATATTATGATTTCACATATAACATGGCTCCCGGTCATTATTTCCTGCGTTTAAGATTATCTTAGTCCATTAATTAATTAAGCCACTGAACAAGCTTTATATTAATTAATATCTTTGTCCTTGGAGTAAAGACAACTCAACGTTATTATCCATGCCGAAAATAAATTTTCACTTGCAAGATTTGGCATGATAAAGGATATGAGCCCACCAAGGGTACAAATCAAGCAAGACGTACTTGCATGGGATTCTCCGTATTAAATGTCAGCAATCGTCATGTAATTAATAATATTGTCCAAGATATAAGGTATCGAATCGCATTGACTCTCTTCCCATCATAAGTCAAAGCAATAGTTATTAATTTCACACGATCCTATTTAAGGGACGGAGATTAAGAAACAACGCACCACTGAGGTCTAATTCTTGTATATTCAGTACCGAAGAATTTGTCCTCCTGTAGGTCCTCATTCACCGCACCTAAATGCGCTAGTGTGATCCCTTGGTCAAGACAGGCCAATCTGGGTCTCACACTTCAACCGTTCATGATGGTTCGTTCATTTCCATCTGGGTTGTGAATTTGTACTTAATTACGAGGGTTGTTAATTTGATCTTCAGTGATCGGGTATCACCAAATTAACTAAACGTAATACGTACTGTCTTATTGAACGAGTTTGCAATAAACATATATAACATTCATTCATATTTAATGCAACAGTGATTAAATATTTATTTCAGCAAATAAATAAGAAACTTCAGTTTGGTTATACAAAGTAAAAGCATACTTTTCAGTATAAGCCCAACACGATATCTCTCTTGTGATTTGTCAGAAGATCTTCGATCTCTTCCTCTGCTTCGTCGATAGTCATTATAGAACTTTATGTACTTGCCCATCTGAACATTTGTTCGTTCAAGTTTCCTTGTTAGGAGTGCAATCTGTTCGGCCTGGCTGATGATGTTTCCAACTGGTTCCATGATTCGTGAACTGCTGCTAGTTGCCTAGAATGCAATAGATTTAGCTGAGTTTGCAGCAGCTTCAGCAGGGACATCATTTGATCCTTATCCTCTCTCAATCAGGTCGAACTCATGGGCTTTCAAACTGAAGATTAGATCATTTGGTTTCATGGTAACAATATCTTGACAATCCTTAATCACGATCACCTTGGTATCCCATTTCTTAGTCAACGATCTGAGAATCTTATAGTTGATATCCTTGTTTGACATTACTCGTTCAAGATCACGAAGTCGGTTGACTCCTCGTGTGATCCTTCCATCAAATTGATCAACTGTTTCATTCGGCAGCATCTTAAGTTTCTCAAATACAACTAGCTCAGCTTGCAGTCTGCAGTCTTTGATCTGTTCATTTCCTCTGCAAATTTCAGCAAGCGTATCCGAGACTTCCTTAGCTGTCTTCAGGTACTTTATCTCGTGTAGTGGCATCCATAGTTTTCATGATGAGATGTCTGACAACAGTATCCAGATTAGATAACTTTCTCTCATCTGCATCCATCAGAGAGGGACTCTTTCTGATTCTTGCTCCAACTGGTTGAGTAGGATCTCGTTCTCCTGCTTCAGCTAGGTTATAGTGATAGATGACAATCGGTCCTATCTCAAGAATCTCATCCATTATGTTGCTTATCACTCCCAGATGGTCTCTCATGTCGATGGACCAATCTGCATACTCATCAACAGAAAACATGGGTAGATTATGATGCATACCTGAAGTGTTATCCATGCTTGTGGTGATTTTGGAAGAATATGAGTTTTGAAAACGGTTTTCAAAGATCAGTTCAAGTGACCATAAAGGTTCTTCCTCAAGAACCAATGATATTCAAAGCCAGTGGTTGGAAGAACCACTGCTCTGATACCACTTGTAGGTCCCGAACGGGTTTCAGGGAGGGTTGAAGTCTAGAGGGAAGGGGTGAATAGACTTCAAAAACTTTTCGTGGATCAAATGTGATTTACACGTATGTCTGATCAGAGTGCGAAGTGGATCAGTTTGAACTGATATCCGACTTACTGATCTGACAGGCAGATCAGTTCGGCGTCTATCAGTTTAACTGATGGTGCGGAAGATTAGTTAACCCGTGTGAAAACCAGTTTTACCCAACTAAAGATTCTGACCAATCTGGTTTGAATCAGATAACTAAAGAGTTAAGCTGATCAGATCAGTAGCTTGATGCTAGTCTAATCCTGGTACAGAATATGCATGCAGATAACAAGAGTAGTGAGCAAGTATGTGTAAAGCAGATTAAAAGCACACAGATTTATAGTGGTTCGGACAACTTGTCCTACGTCCACTCTTCCCTATCAGCAGGGGCACCAACTTAACCAACTGGACTTAGTTTAATGTGTGAGTCCAACACAATACAACCAACAGATATTTAACGAGTTCTCACTCAACCGATCCCAGAAATCTAATATAGAAACCCTAGATAGAAATCCTGATATAACAAACTTAACTTAGCAGTGTTTGGGTATAAGATTTGTTTTGTTCCAACTGGAATACTATCCTATTTTTAAGTAGCCTAAAGCTAGAGGATGAGTATTCTTGCTAAGAACTAAGGGATGAACACTTAAGAATAAATCTTCGATTTGGTGTTCTTTGAGCGGAAATTGCTTATGTTTGAGCTTGATGATAATTTCCGTAACCTTACTATGAATATTTCATCCCTTATTTATAGACATGAAATCGAACTAGTCGTTGGAGAGCAATTCGAATTTCGGTCTATTTTCGGTAGGTCTGCAGACGGATTTGACGTGCTTCAGGAACGGCATTACCGAAAGCATGCAAGCTTGTCCTTTCTAGCCGTTGACACTGAAACACCATTCTGCAGACTATCAGAACTTCGTACGTGTGTTGTCGACTTCTCATTGGCTATCAAGTACGATTTGCAGCACTTGAATAAGCAACAAGGTTGACATACTTCTTGTCTGATCACTTGAATCGTACTAGGTAACATTGAAGTAGTCACCTGATGGAGCCGACACAGATCAGTTCGAACACTAATCTGTCTTCCTGGTTTAGGTCATCTGTTCGTAAGTTATCTTAGCACAACTTACTGACCTTTTCTTGTTGTCATCTGATGTAGGTCTTCTGAAAGGGTCTTCTGTCTTGAACTCTTCTGCATATCTGCTTCTTGGCTTATCTGCTTCAATCATTAGATCTTCAGCATATCTGATCTTCAAGTTAGCTGATCTTCTGATCTTCAAGACTTAACCTATACATATTGAGTTCCCCATCAATATGTGACATATCTGTTACTTCAGCTGTCTATACATTTCAGTTGGTCATCTTATCTACTATCTACATCATCAGTCAGCTAACAGTTCTGACTGATCCTGTTACATTATCTGTTTTGGAACTTCCATCGAAACTACAAATTTTCCAACAGTTTATTTTTGGTAATTCAAGCGGTCTCATAGTCAGCCCCGATTCAATCGGTCGGTTTAATTCGATTACAAAAACCCTAATTTGAAATATGTCTTTCCTAAAATTGTCTTGCCCATCGTCAAGCATTTTTTCTCATGCCGGGGGCACGACAATAAAATTATTGGATTTATTTCATAGCTTGAACAACCCCAAACCTACGTGTATTTTTACTTTATTCAATTGTACACGTGGAGTCAATTTTTCTATTCTATAACTTAATGTGGAAGGTTTACCGACTTTAAAATAAGTTTTAATTTAATTTAGGTCAACATGTTTTCACATCCCCAGCCTCCAATCTCAATCGGCCCCACTACAAGCAGCCACCTCTGGGCCCCTACACATTTTCATTTCCCAATCAATTTATCCTATTATTAGTCACCTACCTTTTTGGTCAAATATTATCATTCACATCGTGTGACATTATTGGGGTGTTTTTGAAACGCCATTTAAAAAGGCAGAAGTATTTTTTTTTTACAATGTCTCATATTCACTTGGTGTATAAACTCTAAATTTGTACACTTATTTTGATTCTGTCAATTTTTTTATTATGAATCCTCATTTTTATTAATGACAAGGTCTCATTTTTTTATTGGGTCACTCTATATTCGAGTGCACTATGCACAGAAAACTCACTCTTTTAAGTGGGAAAGATTCAATTTTTTAGAAAAAAAATATTTCTTGAATGCAAAATGAGTTTCAAAACATCTCCTTAATTATTTTCGAAATACCAAATTTAATGAGAGACATCAAGGCCACCCTTTGCCCAGGGGGGCCATGCACCCCCCTCAACCCCATCTCCCATATATATATAATTTGATCTATTTTAAGGTATATACAAAATATTATGAATAGTAACATAGTTTAATATATATGAATTATGTGTTTTACCGTATTCTTTTTATATCTCCAAAATTTTTGAATGTGCATAAATATTAAAGTTTTCATTGATATGAAGTGCAAGCATGTATTTATAGAAAAAATATTGGTATATATTGAATATTCAAAAAAATTACTAATATTTATAGGGTAAATTGTGTCAAATCTTCTTATGGTTTAAAAAATCAGCGTCAAACCCCCATGTGCTTTAAAAATTGTGTGAAACCCCCCTGTGATTTTATATATATATGGTGTGAAACCCTCCATTTTTTTTGATATAATGGAAAGTGTATCACACACCCGGTTTTTAGTGTTTTTTCCCACCCGTTTTGTCAAAAAATGACATAATTACCTTCCATTGACTATATTAAAAGGGGGATTGACGTTAAGCCTTCATATTTTTATAATTTAAAATTTTTATATAGTTATTTAATTATAAAAATATGGAAATTTTACATCAAGGCCACATTTAATATAATTAATGGAGGGTCATTCTATTATTTTCAACAAAGAAAATGAAAAACATAACGCTAAAAAAATAATGTGTAATACATTTTTCATTATCTCAATAAAAATAGGGGTTTCACGTCATATTAAAAACCCACAAGGGGGTGTCGCGCCATATTTATAAAACCACAAGGGGGAGGTTTCACACATTTTTTAAAGTATAAGGAGGTTTGACATTGATTTTACAAACCACAGGGGGGTTTAACACAATTTACCCAATATTTATATATTTTTTATATAAATATTTTTTTAAAATTTCTTATCAAATATACGATAATGTTTTATCATTAAATTTTATTTTTGACTGTTGGCCCCCAATCTCAAATTTCGGCTCCGCTCCTGATCACAATATTTGGAAAATGTATTTAAATTAAAATAAAATCATGTATGCATCAGGGTACTGTATAATTTAAGTGCAAATTTTGTAATATGCAATTTATATTTTTAAAATGAATTACTTATTTACAATGAAATATTTACCTTGTTTAGTGTACTCGAGTACATTTTTAACGCGTATAATTTGTTTTTCCTGAAGTGTGTCACTTAAGTTGTAGTGACTAGTGTGTTTAATTATTTACTCATTAATTTATTTTAAAATATTCTTGAATCTTGACGTGAGACAAACAAGGAACATCTTCTTTTTCTTTAAATTACTCATCCGAATGACGGAATGAGATCACTTGTTTCATAATTTATGTTCAATTTTAAATTTTATAATATAGATGAATGACACGTAAAATATTAAAAATATCCAACGAATCACTATATTTTTAATTCATATGTTAAAAATTCAACAGGTCGTAAAACATCAATGAAATACGAAAAATGAAACGGGAGAATCGAATAGCCGAATAATACCGTGCAGATTGTTGAATTAGGGGTGCTGGAAATATCTGATTAAAAGGTTAGTTAAAAAAAAGGTGAATTTGAATTCAAGTGGATCTTTGATTGTACATGTGTGGAATTTGAGAAAAAAAATCACAAATGGTCATGTAACTTTGTCCGATTCCAGAAAAAGTCATATAAGTTTTTATTTTATCAATTGTGGTCCTTTTGATTTCAATTGTAGTCCTTTTCGCCGAAAAATGGCCGGAAATATAATGTAGCACACAAAATAATGCAAAAAAAATTGAAATGACGGGTTCAATGAAAGGAGGAGAATAGTATAAGTTTCGACCCTTGCCTCCACATAAATCACTCGAAATTAGCCACGATAATGAATGTAATTCGTGATTTTGAAGTTGTGACTCACGGGGGAGGTGTAATCAAAACATGAAATTGATTGATGATTTTTCTTCCTTGATGAAAGACAGTTCAAATGAGAGTGGTGGCGACCGTCAATGATGATTTTAAATTTTTCGGCTAAAAGGACTATAATTGAAACCATAAAGACTACAATTGATAAAATAAAAACTTACAGGACTATTTTTGAAATCGGACAAAGTTACAGGACCATTTGTGATATTTTCTCTGTGGAATTGCATTATGTGAAATGTAATTAAGTTGCTCTTTTATAAGAGTTGGTTTTACGCACGTCCCACTATATCGTGCACTTAAAATCTATTTTAAAATTGTGTTACTTTTTATTCTGAAAATATAATTTATTAACACTGAATCGTATAATTATTTTTTTCATATTAATTATTGTACGATTCAATATAAATAAGTTATATTTTTTAATATGATAAATTATATTATTTTAAAATATATTATGAGTGCACGATACATCTAATATATACGAGTTCTAGCCATTTTATAATTATCAACTCATACCATAAAAATTCTCTAAAATAAATTGTACTCCCTCCGTTCCAATATTATTTGTACACTTTTAAAATAAAAACAAATATAATATTAATACATTCATCTTTTTTTATTTTATTTAACTCAAACCCACTAAAATTCACTTTACTTGATTTGATCATTTCGAACGGAGGGAGTATAGAGATTTCAAATGTAAAATCCCTTTTATAAAAAAGATTAAATACTAAAAAAAGGACGTAAATCATATCTTACCAGTACTGGTCTAATCTGTACGCTGTGCCAACTTCTTCACAGTTGGCAGACCCAACGTACAATCATCCAAAGCACCACTCACTCACACATTCTGTTATGCTATTGCTGATTTGCTTCCCCAAATTCAAATCTCCATATTATATACACAAATCCTCACACCTTTTTCATGGAATTCCACAAATCCTGAAAAAAAATGGCTCTCATAATCCTTTACCTCATCCTCTCTCTCCTCCCCGCCAATTCTCACTCCTCCTCCGATTACACAGACTTCGTTTTCAAAGGCTGCGCCGACCAAAATTTCCAATCTCAATACAACCAACCGCTCAAAAGCCTCCTCGATTCGCTAATATCCCAATCCGCCGCCGCCAAATTCCACAACGCCACCGCCGGAGACGGCGGCAGCGCCGCAGTCGCCGGCCTTTTCCAATGCAGAGGCGATCTCTCGAACGGCGACTGCGGAAACTGTGTTCAGAAAGCTTCGTCAATGGCGGGAAAGCTCTGCGGGGCTGCGGTTGCTGTTAGGGTTCAGCTGATTGGGTGTTACGTGCTGTACGGGATCGCCGGGTTCAGGGAGGCGAGTGGGACCGAGTTGCTGTACCGGGTTTGCGGGTCGACTCGGGCGAGTGGGGCCGGGTTTGGTGACCGAGTCGGTACGGCGTTGGAGGAAATCGTGAAGGGGGTGGGGCCCGGTGGGTTCTACGCGGGCGGGTATGAGTCGGTTTACGTGTTGGGTCAGTGTGAGGGTGATTTGGGCGGCGGGGAGTGCGTGAACTGTGTGAAAAATGCGATTGATAGGGCGAAATCGGAATGCGTGAGCTCCATTTCGGCGCAGATTTATCTTCAAAAATGCTACGTTAGCTACACGTATTATCCCAACGGGGCTCCCACTGATCACCAATCGTTTTCATCATCAGGTAATTTCAAATTTTGATAGTGTGTTTTAACAAGTCTAATTCAATCATTATTATGATTATTTTTCACTATTTTATAAATATATACGAGATTATTGTATTGATTAAAGAGATTCTCCACCTGATCTTATTCGATTTTACAAAGTAATTTATCTTGATTAAGTGGAAAAAATGGTATCTTAAATTCTTATATTAGAGTGGAGGAAGATTCTTGTGTGCAATTTTTATGTATTTTAAATGATATTAATTGTTTTCACCGAACAATATTAATTGTTTTTATTATTTTTATTGAGCAATATTAATCGTGTATACCTATACAATTGTTGACCCCATAGAGTAATATTGTTTCATAATAAGGGTTCAAATATGAAATATATATATATATATATATATATATATTAATTTAATTTAATTTAATTTCAAGATTGGAATTTAATGGTAAGTAAAATGATGGGTTGAAGGGAGAGGGAGGAATACGCAGAAGACAGTTGCTATAGTGATGGGAGGGCTTGTAGCTGCAGGGCTGATAATGGCGTGTTTGTTATTTGCAAAATCAGCTTTCAAGAAAAAGACTCATACTTACAAATATGGTGGATAGATAGAAAAGGTTAGTCTAACTCTATAATTTAAAAAACTACTTTTAAATTGATATCCCAAAAGAAAAAAAAAAGTTTCAATTAAAATTTCCACGATAGCAATTTTATTTGTTCTTGGTTGCGGACAATTTTTTGCAGAAAAGTTAGAGTGGTTTTAGAAAATTGAATGGGAGATGACATATTATTGGGGCCTGTAAAAAGGTATAATTTTTGCTTTAGGAGTTTTCTTAATGTCCAAGTTTTGGTGTTGTGGTTCTCTTTTGTTTTTTCTTTTTCACCTCTCTTTGTGGGTGTAAACTTAACAAATGTCTATTTCATCAGGAATTGAGAATTATTAGTGTAAATCAACTTGAATTTCTTCTTTTGTCTGACATTGAAGTATATCCACAATTTCCGTAAAAAAAAAAAAGTATATCCACAATTTTTAAGAATTGACCGTTGTATGATTTATTGTGTCGTTGCTTTATAGTATTAAATTAGGAATTTAGATGGATGAATTTGAAAATACATGAATTTTACACATAAATTATACTCTCAAATGGATTTACAAATACTTAGATGCGAAAGTTTAGGGAAGAGGGTGAAAGGGGAGTGAGGAAAGGGGCGGAGATGAAGAGATTTCACAAATGACTAGTTTTTTATGAGGATTTGAAATCCGTCTATTTTGAACTAACTTCTCAAATTTAAGTATTTGTAAATCTATTGGAGAGTAATAATTTATGTGTGAAATTCATGAATTTCAAATCCATCCATCCAAAAATGGAGCCGTAGTGAATTCATTTTGTAGGCAAAAAAATTCGGCGCAATTGTTCAATTTTGACTTTTCAAATGACCAAATACCATTTCCGTCAAAAAAATAAGAAAAAGGGCTAATACTATACAATCTATAATAAAATTGAATGAGAAGTATTACTGTCTCCGTCCCAACTTTTTTTTTTACATTACATTCTTTATCGTGTTTTAGCAAGAGTTATTTATTAATAGTATTTGAAGTTATAAAATTATTTTTAAGAAGGGATATGATAGATTCACTTCTCATTTATTATATGTCTTCTTAAAATTTATTTTACTATTTTAAATACTAATAAAAAACAAGTTTGGTAAAATACGAGAAAATAGTAAATGTGAACAAAGAGTTGAGATGGAGGTAGTAGTTCATATGAAAGCAAAAAAAATCAGAGCAATAGTTCAATTTTTTACTTTTTCAAATAGATAATACTATACGATGCACAATAAAATTGAATGAAAAGTGCTAGTTTATATACATAACGTTTGATTTGTACGTTGAAGTTTAAACACAATATTAGTTCTTTTCAGCATTCAAAAAGTTATTTGATTGAAAATTTATAGATCAAAATTGCATGTTCAAATGTCTCTTCATTTTATATTCAACTTCAGTTTCTACTGATTCAAAATAAAATATTGGCTTATTTATAAAAGAAAGTTTATGAATATGAATAATTTAAATTAAATGTGAGCAAATATTTACAAGTTTAACTTTTTATATTTTTAGTATTTAGAAGCATGTAAGGTGTATATATATTTGATAATATATGGCTAATCTATAACTATATAATACACCTACATATTTTTATATTTGTTTTCCCGTTCTTTTTTCTGAGTCGTTAGATCTTCACTGATCGATCTCAACCGTACATTTGTTGCACTTATTCATAGTAGTTTAGACTAATAAGTTAATGAAATTAATATCCTCTTAATTACTAGCTTATTCTGAGGTAAATGTTTGGTTCTCCCAACTATTTTAAAGAGGAGTTTTACATTCCATTTTTTCAAACCTCATTAGTAGTATTTTCATTTTCATTATATTTTTTGTCTATTAAGAATTAGATTGTTTTACTCTTTTTTAGAACAATTCTTAGTGAATTAGAGGTAATGTTAGGAATTTTGTCAGTTTTATATGATTCTAATAAGATTGTAACCGAGTGTGTACCTATTTTCAAGTCAATTGTTTATGAGATACTAATGACACAATATTTTAGAAATCTCCTCGACGAAACGAAGAATCTACAATTCATGGAAGTTAAGGACAACGGATACATTTTTTTGGTGATTATCTTTGTAATGTTTTGAATTTATTGATTTTCTGTTTGTATAGGTTTTAAGTTTTGCATTCGATCTTTTGATTTTCTGGTAGCATCGACATTTAGTCTTTCATTCACTGGAGTTCTATTCGATGTCGCCTTTGTTCAAGAAATAGTCAATTATTTTCAGTTTTGTCGGATATGATATTTCAGAGTTCCATCTACTATTTTCGGCGAAATAACCTTCCCATGCACAATGACGTTTATAATGGTGCACTGATTTATTCACTTAATTGACGTTTCCAGTCGAGCACTAATTTGGTGACTTCCTTTTAATTTTGGGATTACTTCACTTCAAATTATTATTATTATTATTATTATTATTATTATATTCCCTTATATTTATAAGCAGGGAATTATAATTGGTTGTGCCATGAATATAGTAATATTACTTATAAAAATTGGTTTCAATATAATGTCAAATTTGTATTTATAAATATGTGCACATTCTTAATTGTATATATAAATTTAATTAATAAAAGAAAAAGCCTCCTTTGTATATATTATACAATTATAAAGAATGAACCTCTATATATAATTTAATTAAAAAAGGAACATACCTTTTTTTTATACCTTTTAATCAAAAGGATTCTTCTATATATATACCCTTCAATCAAACAATTCATTTTGTTTGTGTATATGATAACTTTTATAATATTTAAGCAGTTAATTTTTTTAAGATTTTATATATTTCTCAAACTTATAGTATTATTTAGGTGATTAAACAATGTTAGAATTATCATAGTTTAGCTTGAATTGTTTTATTCTTTTAAAAATTATGTTATTCTTAATTTTAAAAACAGTTAATTTTGATTTAGTATTGCCTTTTACTATGATTAAGCATAATGAATAAATAATATATCATTATATATCTCTATGTTTAGCGTAGTCTTAAAGTTATGCATTATATTCAGCCTATTGTCTTTATGGGTCATATTTAGAGTATGTATATTTTTTTTATATAAGATTTTTTTTTGGAATTATTATATATAAGGTTTTGATCAATGTATTTAAATGTGAATCTTGATTTTTATTTTGTAGAGTATAAATAATTTATTATATTTTTTAGGTGTAATTAAAATATTAGATTAAAAGGTTATATAATTTAACATATGTCATTTAATATTTCATAATTTGTTTAAGTAATCAGTAAATTACTAATCCTTGATGTATAGTAGTAGTTAAATTTTTTATGTTTTGGCAATTTATTTATACTATTAATACGTCTATTAATAATATCTATAAAAATATTAGCTAGATTTAGTTAAACTATAATTAAATTAAACTATTAGATATTTATTTTATAAAAAAAATTAGTCGTTGAAATGACTTATAAAATTTTTAAATTACATTTTAATTATATTATATTTATTTTTAAATCGTACATATCAATCTTATGATAATTAGATATGTTTTTGACATTGATCTATAAATTTTTTTCAATATTTTGATGATATTGATTATGATGCAATATATTTTATGTAACTTGATTATATATCAATTTTGTTTAAATTATTCTAAACATAAAATTAACTATTCTTTAAGATATCCATACACAAAAATTCATCAATAATTTTTTTTTTGAAAGGCAAAATTCATCAATAATTGTTATCAATTTAATTTTAAATTTTAAAGATTATTGTAATTCCATCAATGAATTGAGTATTACGGAATCTATTTTCTGTTATTATATTTAGTTCACCATTTTTTATAATATATTTTTTTTGTATGCGAAATCAATGTTTAGCTAAAGCAGGTTGTAATGAATTTCACTGATATCTCAATTGTTCTTTATGTTTAAATGAATTCTTTTTTTATGAGAAGTTATAATTTTTTTTTAAATAATAATCACTACATAATTAACATCCATTTATTTAGATCAAGTATTAAAACTTATTTATTAAGTTTTCCATGAAATTATCTAATAAATTAATCATTGCCTATAATCATGTCAAACTATTAATTGACAATTATTGATAATTTATTACACATAATAACAAAAATTAATATGAGTTGTTACATATTGTTTATTTAATCACATATTCATATAATTTTGTGAAAACATCAAGTTCCAGTTCCTATAAACCGTCTACTTTCCTGTAAGTGGTAAACGAATCTTTTTATTTTAAATAATTGATTGATTAATTATGCTAAGCTATATATATATATTTTTAAATATTAATCACTACATAATTAACATCCATGATTTAGCTCAAGTATTAAATCTTATGTAATAACTTTTCTTTGAAATTATCTTATAGTTTAATCATTTTCTATAATCATGTCTAACTATTCATGGACAATTATTGATAATTTAATAGAAATAATAACACAAATTAGTATAAATTGTTACATATTGTTTATTTCATTACTTATTCATATAATTTTGTGAAAACATCAAATTCCACTTTCTACAAATCGTCTACTTTCCTAATAAGTCGTAAACGAATATTTTTGTTATAAATTATTTTGTAGAGTTTACCTAAATTTATTATGAATTATAAATTTTATTTCTTATTATTGTTATTACGCAACATTTACTCTAATAAAAATAATGCATAATATCTCAATTGTTCGTTATGTTTAAATGAATTCTTTTTTTTATGAGAAGTTATAATTTTTTTTAAAATAGTAATCACTACATAATTAACATCCATTTATTTAGATCAAGTATTAAAACTTATTTATTAAGTTTTCCATGAAATTATCTAATAAATTAATCATTGCCTATAATCATGTCAAACTATTAATTGACAATTATTGATAATTTATTACACATAATAACAAAAATTAATATGAGTTGTTACATATTGTTTATTTAATAACACATTCATATAATTTTGTGAAAACATCAAGTTCCAGTTCCTATAAACCGTCTACTTTCCTGGTAAGTGGTAAACGAATCTTTTTATTTTAAATAATTGATTGATTAATTATGCTAAGCTATATATATATATTTTTAAATATTAATCACTACATAATTAACATCCATGATTTAGCTCAAGTATTAAATCTTATGTAATAACTTTTCTTTGAAATTATCTTATAGTTTAATCATTTTCTATAATCATGTCTAACTATTCATGGACAATTATTGATAATTTAATAGAAATAATAACACAAATTAGTATAAATTGTTACATATTGTTTATTTCATTACTTATTCATATAATTTTGTGAAAACATCAAATTCCACTTTCTACAAATCGTCTACTTTCCTAATAAGTTTAATATTTTTGTTATAAATTATTTTGTAGAGTTTACCTAAATTTATTATGAATTATAAATTTTATTTCTTATTATTGTTATTACGCAACATTTACTCTAATAAAAATAATGCATAATATCTCAATTGTTCGTTATGTTTAAATGAATTCTTTTTTTTATGAGAAGTTATAATTTTTTTTAAAATAGTAATCACTACATAATTAACATCCATTTATTTAGATCAAGTATTAAAACTTATTTATTAAGTTTTCCATGAAATTATCTAATAAATTAATCATTGCCTATAATCATGTCAAACTATTAATTGACAATTATTGATAATTTATTACACATAATAACAAAAATTAATATGAGTTGTTACATATTGTTTATTTAATAACACATTCATATAATTTTGTGAAAACATCAAGTTCCAGTTCCTATAAACCGTCTACTTTCCTGGTAAGTGGTAAACGAATCTTTTTATTTTAAATAATTGATTGATTAATTATGCTAAGCTATATATATATATTTTTAAATATTAATCACTACATAATTAACATCCATGATTTAGCTCAAGTATTAAATCTTATGTAATAACTTTTCTTTGAAATTATCTTATAGTTTAATCATTTTCTATAATCATGTCTAACTATTCATGGACAATTATTGATAATTTAATAGAAATAATAACACAAATTAGTATAAATTGATACATATTGTTTATTTCATTACTTATTCATATAATTTTGTGAAAACATCAAATTCCACTTTCTACAAATCGTCTACTTTCCTAATAAGTCGTAAACGAATATTTTTGTTATAAATTATTTTGTAGAGTTTACCTAAATTTATTATGAATTATAAATTTTATTTCTTATTATTGTTATTACGCAACATTTGCTCTAATAAAAATAATGCATAATATCTAAATGTCAAATTATATTTATTCTATAAGCTTATTTAGTGATATTTACTTATTTGGCTATATTTATATCACTCTAAATGTGGTGTAAGTGTAAGCTATCTATAAATATATGGATTTTAGATTTTGTTTTCACAATTCTCTTCATTTATTGGTGATCACTTTGTACACTATTTATTTTGTTTTAAAAAAACCGTAAGTTATGACTTTATTTTATTAGAATATAATTATTCAATTTGATTTCAATTGGCTTTATTTTCTTAGAATCTAATCCTTCAAGTTGTTTTAAATTGTGCAGTTTGTTGAAGTCGCTTGAACATATCATCTGTGTTATCATTGATTAAATACGTTAATGCTTCAAAAACTATGTGGTTGTTAAAATTACCTTGTGTTCATATTTATCATACTCCTACTTATGGTGTTAATAATCCTTTAAGAAATCTGGAATGTGTATTCCATGATTCGGAGGTTTCTTTTATAAACAATCTTTCTGTTTTTTTCAATATATATACACACTATATTTTTTATCTTTTAATATATATATATATTTTTTATGTTCAAGGTGATAGAGTTCATGCTACAATCAAGTCATATCATTTTGATAAATACAAGGATAATATTGTGGAAGACAAATTGTACATTGTTAGGAATTTCATTGTCACTGCTGACAAGTCTTCCATTAAGACCACCATTAACAATTTTAAGATCCAGTTCATTTCTAATACTCGAATGGTTCAAGCAGTTGATGTAGATTTTCCTTGCAACATAAATCTTTTTAGGAACTTCTCACAATTAACAATTGATTGTGAAATTGATGAGAATCTTTTTATTGGTAACTTGATACACTATGTATATTTGTATATATGTTTATATATTGACTATTCTTTTTAAAATATATAATTACTTAAATTTTTTTATATTATTTTAAACCTTTAATTTGATATTTTTATTTACTTAGATGTAATAGGAAGAGTCTATTATATTGGTGATATTGTTGATAGACAAGTTGGGAAAGAACTATAAAATTGTTGGATTTGAACATAGAGGACAATGTGTAAGTATTAATTGCTTTGTATGTTTATTAACTTATGATGTTATGTTTTATTGTTATTTATTACTTTTTACTTTATTTATATATATATATAATATAAGGGGTCTGTGGTTGAAGGTTTTCCTTTGGGGTGATTTCATAGATGAATTGAAAAAAGTTCAAATATTCGGATACGACACTCCATCTGTACTTATTTTCAAAATGTTTCGACCAAATATTTTTAATGGTGTGTTTATAGTATTGTAGATGCTAAATGTAAGATTTGTAATAGATGTTAAATGTAATTGGAAAATTGTATAACATATTGAATAATTTTTCGTATATATTTTGTCGTAGAATATCTTGGAGTGTAAAGTGTTATTTTGAAATAAGTATATATGAATATTTTCCACTTATATAAAGACGCACAGGGGAAAGAAATTATTTATAGGTTTAGAGATTTTTTTTTTTATCATTGTAATAGCACCCTAATTATCGTATCTTTTTTTTTTTTCTAATTTGGAGGCATTATGTTACTAAGTGCATTGTAATTTTTCAAGCTAAATAAGCAAGTTGACCACTCAATTGATATCTTATAGATTATATATATTTAATAGCGCGTTATTTTCAATTAAGATGCTTTATATTCATATAATAATTAAGTTTTCTTTTATTATTAATTATTATAAAATTATGTAGCAGATGTTCGAGGAGTTCTTAATTATGATTTAATATATATTTCGTGTAGCAGATGTGCCAAATTTGAGAATGAATACACTTAATTTCATCTTTATACATTTTTTTATCTGATTTTTGTAACCATTTATGCGTAAATTTTGTTTCCAATTCCAACATAAAAATTAATTTTATTTTATTTTTTGATTTTGTGGCTTATTTGTCGCGTGGATAAGGAGATTTTGGATCTTTAGACACTAAAAAAATATGCAAGTATCATTTGGTTGGTTGTTCCCTTGAAAAGAATTGGTAAGTGCACTATTTGATCTCCAAAATGGGTATTGGTTGGTGTTGGTGTGTATGCAAGAGAAGTCTTACAAAATTTTATTTTGAAATTATGATGATGTAAGATCATTCAGAATTGACGTTGCTTTTTGTACAATTAAGCTTATCTGCAGATGCAATTTTTTCTATATAGTTACTCACTTTCATAACTTGGTTATTAGTAAGTTTTATATTAAACTTTCCAATTATTACAATAACTATAAATTGGGGGAATATATCTTATGAACAAATTTCAATGTTCATAAATCATTGTTCTTGCGAAAAATAAGTCTAAGTGAAATAGTAATATACTAAATGGTTTTGATCTATAACACATTTATCTCGCAAACTCTCTGAAGTGATGTCTTCTTTTAGTAACATTGTCTGCTTAATATTTTCTAAAATCTCTAATTAAAGTGAAAATTAGTCGATGAATAAATTTTAATTTTTATAATTAATTTTTTCTTTCTAAAAATGGTATTGTTAGGTAGTATCAAAATCCTTTTCATCTAAGTAAATAATTACACAAGGTAACCAAGATATCGAACATCTTCAAATTCAAGATGTATCATGTAACATTATATTTTCTTGAATTTTATGAAAAAGAGTTTAAATTCTTAATTATTAATAATTTTATCTTTAAACGGTGTCCTATTTGATTGTGGCTTTAATTAGTTTTTCTCAAATCAAACGCCGAATGAAATCAATATTTACGAAAATTTAGAATCAAAATAGAAATTCCTCAAAGTGAGCTTGAACAATGAGCCTGTGAACAAAAAAAAAAAAAAAGCATTGTTGGTGAAGTTGTCTTTATTTCTAACACAAGAATTAGTTTAGCGGTCCTTGCTTTCCCAAATAAAATGTCACCATTTTTAACTTTTCTGCTTTTTTTTTTTTACAGTATTGAGGGATTCATTTACTTTATTTTTTCTTGAAAAAAAGATTTTATTTATAACCTGATAAGCATTAAATTATGAGAAATATGGAATGAATAATTTGTGGGTATGAATCAAATTAAGAATTTGGATTATCAATCAGCTCATTCAATTGCAGATCCACTATAGATTTCAGTTTCACGTTTTTTCATATTCTTCTTTGTGAATCATGATTTCAATTATCTTCTTTTCTATTTATGAATCGTGTATTTTTTATTTTGTTTATGGGTTAGATCAGTGTGCTAAATGGACAAATTTTTTTCATTTTAATATCAATTTTGTTGTGCATTTATATTCATTATTGTTATATTCATTCTAAAAGGTGATATCCGCTTAAATATGCTCAATCTATTTTTTTCCTAATTCTAAAGTTGCTTGATTGTGAGGCTATGACTAAAAAATTATCACCATTCACTTTATCCTTTAATTTTCTCTTAATCTCTCTGCTTTTTTTCTAAACTATGACTCATAAATTTTTCTTTTCGAACTCTTTCGTTTCTCTCTTTGTCAAAGACTTTTAATCTTTCACCTACCAATAAATTTTTATATTAGTTCTTTTTTAGGTCGGTGTTGCAAGTCAACAAACAGGTAAAATATTATTTCAAATCATATTGTTTTCAGGAATTCTCAAGGTGTAAAATTTATTTTGAAGTTTAATCTGTGTAAGTAATGCATTTATCTAATGATGGGTTCTTCACCAATATTCCACTGTGTCATATGATGAATTTTTTTAAATATTAAATGTGTTGCTATGAAAAATTTCAGTTATATAATTTAGCATGTGAATATTTTTTAAGATTGCAGTCTCTCATTTCTTTTTCCAAACTTATGTGTTTAAAGATGAGTGAGCCTTCTTACTATTGATTTTTTTTTTTTTTGTTGAACATAAGTTTTTAAACAAATAAGACTGTATATTTCATTTCACGATCTCCTTTGAATCATGTCTTGAATGTAGTGCACAATTTCCCCATGTTTTTCTTAAATTGGTGCAAAATTCATTTTACAATTTTTACTAATTATTTTTTCATTTCAGTTTCAGTAGGTCTGCGATAATATGTTTGCGATGATCCATTGAATAGTTTTTTTTTTTACTGCCATAACTTAATTCTCACCGTAACAATTTATTTATGGTTGATTAAAGTTGTTTTGAACATTAATTTTAGCATGAAATATTATCCACTTTTAATTTGTCAGTTCTTTTTTACTTGCATTTCTCATTGAATTTATGCATGCATTGTTCAAGAACTTATTAATTATGTTGGTGCTAGAGGCAAGTGGAGCAGACATGAAGATAACATGTACAAATATTTATTTGCGCTATTGACATTGAGAATTTGACATGCATTGACTATGAGGACAAGAATATGTACATGACTTATTATTGGAGCCACTTATTTCATCTCATATATTTTGTTATCAACTCTTTGAGGATTCTCAAATTTGAAAATTTTTTTCTCTGCCCATTTTATTTTAGTATATGAGATGAATACAATATTTTATTTTTGTAATTGTGAAATTTCTTGGTCGAGATAATTGCACATAAATTTTAGGACTCAATTCATTACCTTTTCTATATAAAAAAAATTAGGTAATTTTTTAAAATTATTTTTTAATAGAGTTGGTGTGCTAGGTGGATTTCAAGAAAATATATACAAGTCAATTAGGAAGTTTTGTGTGGGTTTTATACATGCATGAGAGAGAGCTTCACTCTGACATTTGTATCATGTTTCCCTATAAAATATAATTAGACTGAATTCCATAACATCATGGATCATATAATATAATAAAATAGATTTGTCTTATATGTAAATTATCTCTTATAACTATTAAACAACTCTATAATGTTGATTAATAAATGTTTATATATATATATATATTTCTTATATGCTCAATGCAAAAAACAATGCACCACATATATGCTAAAATATTGGATAGAGATTTTTAATATTGTTATGTATTATTTTATTAATCATAATTTATTTAATTTACTAAATAATGTGATCATGTTATTTAAAGAATAAATATTATATATAATTCAATATATTATTGTGACGAATACCATATGATTTTTTATTTTTTTTTATCAGGGGATACCTAGAGTGTTAATATCACAAAAAAAATATTAATTTTAAATTTATTTATGCTTATCAATTTATATTATATTCTACATACATTATCAATATTATTAAATGTTGAATTATTCAAATCTAATATATAATGTGATATATATATAAATCATGATATGTATTATTATAATAGATTTATACAATCAATCTGCAAAATTATAGTATAAAAATTAATCACCCATTAAAATAAATCATTAATTGATGTTATTCAAATATAAAATTTATATAGTGGATAAGATTTCTAGATTTTTTAAATTTTGCAGATTGTCAAAATGATTAATGATTATTAAAATTTGTAATTTAGTTAAGAAATTTAACTAACAATAAATTGGTGGATCATCGAAAAATGTTTTAGACCATGTCAATATAGTTATATTAACCAATATACATTTAATCTTGAATTTGTGTAGAATTAAGGATTATTGATGAATAATCAAGAATGATTTTCTTATAGAGATTGATAATATGTTGTGGATTATTGACAAGTCTCCGCAGGACTATGAGGATATGACAATAGCTCACTTCGATCCTAATTTTTCTTATCGAAATATATTTTTAATGATGAGTATTTGATGAGTAGACTTAGTGATGAACAACACAATGTTTGTGAATAAATACACAAGTTCATTCGTTCTGGTAGAGGTCGAGTACTATTTGTGTATGGATACAGTGGAACTGAAAAAATATGTATATGGATGACGTTGTCTATAGGTTTGAGGTCTAAAGACAAGATTGTCATTAATGTAGCATTCATGATATATCTTCACTTCTCTGCTCATTCTAGGTTTGTCATTCCTATTAATGATACCGAAGATTCTACTTGCTATATTAATCAGGATAGTCATCTTGCCAAGCTTTTGATTAAGACCGATCTCATATACAAGATGAAACTCCAATGGTAAATAGATATTGTATTGAAGCTCTTGTGTGGCAAGACTGGTGTGTTTGGAGGCGATTTCTGACATATATTATCGATTATTCCAAAAGGGACAAGGCATGATATTATACGCGCTACAATAAGTTCATCTTTTTTTTGGAATGATTGTACCCTTCTGACACTAACAAGAAACATGTAATTGCAGAATTTGGAATCAGATGATGGCTTACACAAAATTGAAAGTTTTTTTCTGAATGGATAACATCTATTGAAGAAGGAAGTGTAGGATCACAAAATGAGTATGGTTTGATGTACAAATTTCGAATGATACTTTTTTTAGAGGTGGTAATGATCTGATCGGTCATATTGTTGATAATATATATCCTGATTTTAAGAATATGAAGGACGATCATTGTTATTTGTATAATAGAGTAATTCTTGCTCCTATGTCGAATGTGTTAGGTCCATAAACGATCACATGATTCAATTGAATGAAAATGAACCACATACTTATTTGAGCTCTAATAGTCCTTTCCATGTTGATTCAAATGTTGATCATCTTTCTAATGTGCATACTCCTGATCAATTCTTGAATAGTCTGAAGTGTTCGGGTGTTCTTGGTCATGAACTAAATTTCAAAATTGGAACATCGGTAATGTTATTTAGAAATATTGACCACTCAAGGGATTTGTGCAATGGAACCAGTTTTTGGTCTTTTATATTATATTTATTAATTTTTTCCTCATCTTTTAAAGGTTGAATATGTATTAGTTCATTGAACCTATAATGAAATATTTTTTTCAATATGTAGGTTGGTTATTACAAGGATGGGTGATAGAATTCTTGATGCTAAGGTTCTCACAGGAAGTAATGTCGAGTAGTTAGCTTTGATATCTAGGCTTACGTCGACTGCTTCTGGTCATATATTGTCATTCAAATTTCAACAGAGACAATTTTCGTTGATTGATTCATATGTTATGTCTACAAATTAAAGTCAAGGACAATCATTTTTTTATGTAGGGGAATTTTTGCAGAAGTCAGTTTTTAGTCTTGGACAATTGTATGTAGTTGTTTCCCAAATAACAAGCCTCAAGGGTTTGAAGATCCTATTGTGCATTGATGATAATTGTGATTGTAGTATCACATGAAAAAAAAAATGTAATCTTCATGAAATTTTTTAGAATATATAATTTTGTAATAATAAATATTCAAATGTCACACTTTTTCATGATGTTATATTTTTGTTAAAGATCTTTTCATATAGGATTATTACAATATTTATTATTTGTATTATTGTTCATATATAAATGATTTATTATATTTTCTCAAACACTTTATAATGAGCCTACTCGTTGTCAAATTAATATTTAACATGAAAATATTAGATATCTTATATACGTAAATATATATTTTTATGAGTTTTTATATTATAAAAAGATAATGATATAAATTATTTTTTTGTAAATTTCTTAAATTAAATGTAATAATATATATGTCAAAATTATATATTTATAAAATTAATAGACATTTTTATCATGAATATTAATATTATACATCATAATAATTATACAATAAATGTAAAAAAAAAATAGGGTTAATTTAAAAAAAAAAAAATCACCACTCTCAGGGTTTTTATCAGTTGCAACATATCATTTTTTTTTCTTTTGCAATTTAAGATATCACCTTTTAAAATTTTGCAATTTGAAGCAGTTGCCCATTTTCTGCTGCTGGAGCTGCTAAATAGATGTCTATGTAGGATATCACGACTGATGAATAAAATATTTTTTTTATTTTTTATTTTTTAAAGTAAACAATATCTTAAAAATATTTTTTAAATTTAGGAATAGAACTCCCAAAATCATCCTGACAAAGCTCTTATTATTTCTCCCAAAAATTTAAAAGAAGAACGCTAAATCACTCACCATATTGCAGCTCCAAAAATTTTAATGCTAATTTTTTTTAGATATTGTTTAAAAAAAAAATTACTTTTAGTTTAAAAAAATATATATTCATCAGTCTTGACGTCCTACGTGGATATTTATGTCAACTACGACATCCATATCACTTAATTATTGTCGAAAATTTGACAAATGCTTCGAATAAAATAACTTTAAAAGGTGATGTCTCGAAATGTAAAAAAAAAGTATATTGTAATTGATAAAAAAATTTAAAGGTCGTGATATTTTTAGCAATTAACCCAAAAAAATATTATAAAGTGAAGAATATTAATTCTTCTTTAACTAATCAATTGTTATGAATAAAATTAAGGGAGCCACTAAACATACCCTATAATCCCTATTCACACCCCATATTTTTTTAAACAAAAATAGACATACACAAGATGATCCTAATGCCCTCATATAAATAGTACTCCCCCCGTCCTGTTTTAGATTGTCCATTTACTATTTGACTCGTATTTTAACGAGCGAGTTATTTATTAGTATTTGAAATGATAAAGATAATTTTAAGGTGGGGTATGATAGTTCTGCCCCTCATCTATCATACACCTCCTTAAAAGTCACTTTATCATTTCATATACTGATAAATAACTCGCTCGCTAAAACACGAGCCAAAAGTGAAATGGTCAAATAAAAATAGGACGAAGGTAGTAATTATTAAGTTAGATTTTATTTACATCATTGATCCATAAATCATAAGAATATTTATTTCTCAAAATTCACGCCCATAAACCCTTTCAATTTTTTGATTCAATATTTTATTGCAATCATTATTGTCATAAAATATGAAAATTCAATGAAGATGATCAGTGTAGGTGTATCCAATGTGTGTGCGTGTGTGTGTGTGTGTTTTTTTTATCGATTTTTTTGAACATTAGCTTTGGTTTTTGGGCCTAGCCACGCCACTTTTCGACCACAATCGCGGCTGAACGGAGGTGGGTCATTGCGGCCTTAACCGCCAGATTTTTTTTTTTAAAATAATCGTACTAGTTGTATTCGGTCCTAAAGGCCGAACAACCATGAAATCGTGCATGACGCTTTGGCCGAATGACCACTAAGCTGCTAATGAAGCTTTAACAAACAACTATTAAGTCGTGCATGAAGCTCTGACCGAACAAATCATTATGCTTTATTTTATAGCCGAATGAAGGTGGAAAACATTTAAAATTTTAGCAAAATGTTTTGTTTCAGCGAGAATCAAATAGCAAGTTCTTTTTGGCTTGGGGAAAAAGGGGAAGTGACGGTGCCTTGAGGAGGATGAAAATAAGAGTAATTTTATTTTGGTAGATAAAGGCAGAATTGTAAGGATATGTGGTGAGTCTAGTGGCTCCCAATATTAAAATTTTAATTTAAAACTCACATTATTATGAATATAAATAATATAATTGAATGTCAATATAAAATTTAAATTTATATTAGTCCAAAATAATATTCTAACATATAAAATTTTTGGTGACAACAATGATCGTGCGTTAGCACGGGTGCAATACTAGTTTTAAGTAAAGGCACACTTGAAGAGGCACACTTGCAATTCAAATATACTATACTGTGCAATTTAAATATATTTTTGAAAAGACACACTTACGTGAGTCGGGACATAATATGGACATTAACGTTTTAACATTTTAGAAGAGATGGTGTTGATTTGTATTTAATTGTATCTCATCTCATATATGAGACCGTCTCATACGAATTTTTGTCATTTTTAAAATATTTAATTTGTTTTAGTAAAATGTGTAACTTGTTTAGTAAAATGTGTAACTTGTTTATATTGAAATATACAATTTATTTGCACTGTTATAAATTGCATGTATCAATTTAAATAAGTTATAAGTTCCAACACAACAAATTGCATGTTTTAAAAATATACTCGAATTGTAAAGTGTATTTAGTGTATAAAAAATTTACTCTTAGGCCCCGATTGATAGGGGATAATAACCCCTAAAATATCTGACCTACTAAATTAGCAAACTGATTGGTAGCCCACAAAAAAAACTTTCGATCCGGTCCCAAACAGCCAGTCCGCCATTCCTTAACCCCCGATTCATTATTCACTTCTCTTTATTTAATACTATCTTGGACGTGGTATAAGAATTAAATGGCTTCTACAGTAATTTTTTGTGTTCCAAAATTACAAATCTACCCAAATTTATTTTGCTCCACATCCATTCATCATTCTTTATCTTCTTCTTCCACCCAACAAGATGCCATCGGCACAACACCAAATAGAGGACCGGCGGCCAGCAGCCGTCACCTGAGAAAAGTGGGTTGACAGACCGCCGCCGCCAAGGCGCCACCATTAATCGTCGCGTGTGCTGCACGTGGAACGATACACCTAGCTTGGAAGCTCTGGGAATCGAGGCGTACACCACAGTGGGGAATCACCGATTCCATCTCTCACCCTCCCCAAATTCTTCTTTATCTCTCTCTTGTTTCTCTCTCTAGGGTTTTCTCAGTCGGTTGAATTTCCGCGATGGATTCCGAGGACGATATGCACGACGCGAACGAAGTAGCATCGGTGGAGGAGGACGACGACTATTATAGCGGCGGCAAGCCGGCAAGGAAGACGATATGGACGAGGGGGAAGTTGGTGAGGAATATGACTATGGCTATGCTGATGAAGACGAGGACGATTGTGTTGATATTATAGCTTGAGTTTCTTCAATTTTGCTTTGGGTTTCTTCAATTTTTCCCTGGGCTACTTCAATTTTGCTTTGGGTTTCTTTAATTTTGTTGGATTTCTTCAAGTTTGAGTTTCTGCATATTATTACTGGGAAGAAATATTGCAATATATTGGGGAAATGAATGTATAATTTTGTTTGATTGGATGAGCAATTTTGAATCCGGTGGGTGGTGGTGATTTGGTGGATGAGCAATTTTGATTGGCGGTTTGGCCGTAGTTGATTCCAACTCCGACGGCATGGGTGGTGGTGAGTGAATCTGGTGGATGAAAACAGGATTTAGGTAAGGTTTATTGATAAACAGAGTATGGTCAATTGACAAATTTGTAGGGCTTTTGAGCTAGAATTGGTTGGTTATTGATGCATCAGAAGGCCTCTGGTGGACTGATGGAGACGAAGACATGTTAATTAGAGGGGCAAATTGGTATTTTGAACATATTAATAATTTATTTAATATTTTATATCACTTTTAATATCTCCTACCAATCAACATATAATATTTAACACATTTTTTTTAATAATTCATATCAATCAGTTTTATAGCATTTCTCTTTATTAAAATAATCATAAGACTATTATTTCTACAAATTTTATAGTGCTACCAATCGGGGCCTTAAATTGATTGAAGACAAGCCTAGTTTCAATCTAATCACGGTTTTTAAGATTATTTTAAAAAAATTCAATCTCTTAATTTGTTGCAATTGGATACATATTAGTTTTTCCACCATAAAGAGATGGCGTGGCTTGTCGAAGCTTATATTTTTGGTCCGCTCACCGCTGGGCGCCCGTAGAATGACACGTGGGATGAAATGTTCCAGTCATTAATTTTTTTGCTAAAAAATTAATTAAAAAACAAAACAAATATTAAAAGCAGTGTTTTCATAATTAATCCCATGACAAAAATCGGTCTCGACATTTGCGATTCTTGGTCCAATCGGTTGGACCAAGTTGAACCGTGATTTCAACCGTTAAATTGATTTATGTATATTTATTTTATATTTTGTATGTTACATTTAAAATTAAATATTTATTCATAAAAAAATAAAATTATATTAATTTATAACTTATAAGTTTTATATTAAAATAAATACAATAGAGTTTGGAGACCAGAGAGGATGACGTTGTGGATTAATTCCACACAATATGTGACGGCGGTAAAGAGATTAAATGAAGTTGATGACTTGTGAATGAATTTATGAGAGGAAAAATGATATTGAGATAGAGATTTAGAAAAAAATAATGAAAAATCAAGAAAAGTGATTTAATAAATAAAATAATAATAGAACCGGATTAACCGTTTTTAAGGAGTAATTGAACCGACGATATGAGCTGTTCACGGTTCGACCGGTTTTTGAAAACACTGATTAAAAGAAAATCTAAAAAACAAAATAAAACAATTACAATCTAAAACTATTGATATGCTTTAGATTAATGTTTCCACTTTCCAAACTCCATGCAATTTGTTGTAAAATATAGAATAAACGTAAAGAAAAAAATAAGAACACCGATATGTTTACCCAGTTCGTCACGAAGGACTACGTCTGAGAGCGACCAAGTCAGGAGGGTTTTCACTGTGATCTCAGTATTCTTCCACTCACGGCGTTACAATGAGGAATATATTTATAATAACAATTGGGTTGAAGCCCAAAAACCCTAAAATCCATGTGGCATAAAGCCCACTAATAATACTAACACTAAGTAATGTCCACAATAATAGATTATTTACAACACTCCCCCTTGGACATTACGACGTGATGTTCAAGCCTAACTAAAATTTCGCTAGAATAATTCAAAGAGAGAAACTTAGTAAAATAAACGGTCTTCTAAGTTCAATCGTCAAAACACTCTCCCTGAAGACAAGAGTCTTCCAAGTCTTTTGTATTATGCTTTCACGCTCTTCTGGAGTTCATGCAGGTAAAAGAATTTTAGGGGATATATACTTTGTCAAGTTCCCTTTAGCATTCATATTATTCATATGGGCAACACAAGTTGCATTTTCGTCATAATGGATGATAGGAGATATATCATTATCACATGAATCATAAATGTATTTAAATCAAAATATTGCAAACGTTGAAGGTACTGAACATATGCTTTAAAGTTTTACAATGCCTCCTTATAGGAGAAGCACTAACTTAATCTTGCAAGCAAATTCAATATAAATTCAATATCGGATTTGATGCAGTTCTTAAAATATAGTAATGCACTAAGTGTTGGGGAATAATTTGCACAGATCTATTCGGGGTGAATATTTAAATACAAATTTAATTCTTATAATTATTACTAGCATTAATTAATCCTATATTAATTCAAATAATAATCCAATAACATATCATGCATATAATAATTCACGTAAAACCTACGCATGCGGAATTCTACGAGTTTACGTGAACGTACCTCTTGGGATGACAGTGATCTGGCTGATTAGACTAACCAAAAGAACATCCCAAGTATTCCCTTAGTCCTTGTTCGACTATCCGGTGGAAGGACACTTGTGAACAATTAACAAAAGGAAAATAAATTATGTTGCACCACCTTTGTGGATTTACTAATTTTTCCAGCACATGAAATTGTACTTGGGAATGAAAGAATCATCCCCTATTTATAGAGCACAAGGTGGTCGAAATTTTTGGCCAAAAATAATGTGGGAAAATCTTTTCTTGATCTCCAAGAAATTTTGAATATATCTCCTATATTCTTTCTCCCATAATTATAATATTCCACAAAATCCCACCTACTCTTTTATTATGGATATTTTTGAAAATATGAGGGATCAAGAATCCAAGATTTGGATCTTCTTGAATTTATGAGATATTCTTGTATTTCAAGAAATACATATCTTCCATAATATTTTTTCAAGAAAATCAAGAAAATCTTTCTTTATATTTCAAATATTTCGAAATTCTCTTATGAATAACCAAGTGGGAGATTTCTTGAATTTAATGAGATAATCTTGTATTCCAAGAATACATATCTTCATTCCATAACAAAATTCAAAGAAAATCTTTCTCCCAACTTATCCACAATTTTCGAAAATTACTTGGAAAAATAAGCAACAATATTTATTTTATTTTAATCACCCTTTTCAGTTATTGGACTATATGTTGGGCTACTTAGGGGGCCTTTAGGAGAATTAAGATTGGACCTTCTAATGGACTTTGAATATCTAATATTGAGCCACAATATTATTCAAGCCCATAAATATTAATTAATCCCACTACATAATTAATATTGCACTATCCATCTTAACCCATATTACAGTCAATATGGCTAGAGATGTTAAACGGGTCGGCCCTAACCCATTAGGGCCAGCCCTACAGGGTTGCGGGCCAAACGGTCCCGGGCCTTAAGCGGTTCATTTTAAACGGGCCATAATAGTTGAGACCTAACCCTAACCCTAATGGTTCTGGGGCTAAACAGCCACCTAATCTGTTCCGAAAAAATTTAAAAAAAAACAAAAAATGTTCAAACATTAACATTACATAATGACAAATATTCGATCCAGACTGCCCCATCATCTTTAATAACAAATGTTCAAAATATAAAATTAGTTCTCATCATCTTTAATAACATAATTGAGCAAAGTTCCCATAAAATTAGTTAATAATATATAATTTGTATCATCACATTTATAAATTAATACCATAATATTAATTTATAATTATAATTGTTGGGAAATTTATAGTTTTGATGAAAAGTTCCAAAAACACATGTAATAGGACCAAATTCGGACTGTTAATGATCGATGTTTCCATTATCGCTATAGGAGACCAGCTGATAATGATTGTATAAAACAACCGATGTAATAGATAGGTCACATATTGAGGAACTCAATATGTATAGGTCGATCCGAAGAATCGTTCGATATCCCACAGGCGTAACGTTAAACCCGAATCTAAAGATCGACGAATCGATCTAGTCGATAACTCAAAGAGGTCATGAAGCTCAAACCTCGAATACTAGAAGATCGATGACTTCCGTAAGATAAGACCGTAAGACCTACATCGGTGAGTCACCAAATAGTGAAGTAAGTCAACAAAGCGCCAAAGACTCTATCGGTAGATCGATCGATTCAGATCGATCAAAGTCACCATAAGATGAAAAACCGATGTTTCATCTTATCATACGCTCGCGATCTAAACAAGAAGAATACCAACCTTAGTTGGAGGAACAACACCGCAGCAAGGCTTCCATCCAATAAGGAAGAGACACGATGAACAGAGCCGATATCATGGATTCGATGTTGCTTTCAAACGGCTATAAAATACACATTCACGCCTTTCGCCATGCCGCTCTCAAGACGCCACATCAAGCCCGCAAGTTCATTTAAAATAGCCCGAAATTCAAATTGCTTCCAACGGCTTTTTGATTTCAAGGTCTATAAATATGGGATCACACTTCAGAGTGTAAAACGGAAATGCTTGGACAAACAAAATAATCAAGAAGCTCAAACTATAGTCAAATTTCATACGAAGAACACAACAACAAGCTTATTTTATATTGTGTTCATCCCATAAGTTCTTAGCAAGAAATCTTTTCATCTAGCTATTAGGGTCGCTTTGTAATGCAAGGAAAGATTTCATAGTTGAACTTAAACAACCTTACCCAAACCCCAAAGTTAGGATAAGTTGTTTAGCAAAGATTTCGATCCAGGGTTTCTAGTAATCGATTTCGATCGGTTGAGTGAGAACTCTTAAAACATCTGTTGGTGTATCAGGTTGACTAACACACAAAACTAAGTCCACGGTTAAGTCGGTTAAGTTGGTGCCCCTTGTGAAAGGGAAGAAGTGGACGTAGGACCGGTTTGTCCGAACCACTATAAATCTTGTGTGCCTTTATTGCTTTGATTAACCGCTTCTCACATCGCATAATCTTAAAGCGATACATATTCTAAGTTAAGATCGATAGCACCAAGCTTCGATCCGACGGACTTGATATTTCATCATCCGATTAAAAAGATAAAACTTGGAATCGATTTATACAAACCGGTTTTTCACACGGTAAAACTTAAGCTTCCAGACACATCGCTTAATCTGATAGTTACCGAATCGATCTGTTTTCAGCGCTCAAGAAGTTGGCTATCGACCAAATCGATTCACTCGCGACTCGATCAAAGCTATCCGCTCTCACACACCGACCAAGACGAAAAGTTTTTGGTTCTATTCACCCTCCCTCTAGACTTACGCCCACATAACCTGCTCGGGACCTACAAGTGGTATCGGAGCGGTTGGTTCTTCCACCATCGACTCGCGTCATCATTGTGGTCAATCAATCGATCTTGAAAAACCGCTTTTAAAACTCATTCATTTTCCAAAATCACTCAAAGATGGATAACACGTCCCAGATGTATCATGATCTCGCCAAGTTCTCAATCGATGAGTATGCAGATTGGGCCATATATATGTCCAACCATCTAGGCTCGACAAGGGCGTAATGATGGAAGTCATCGAGAGAGACCCATCATCATTTACTACGACAATCCCGCAATGGAGGAGATCCGCATTTTCCCACGGAAGTCTTGTACGAAAAAAGCCCAAATACGATGGACGCAGAAGAAAGAAAAATCATATACTGGACACCATTGCAAGACATATTATCATGAAAACAATGGATAAGGTCACCAAAGAAAATATTAAGTATCTCAAATCATGCGAAAAGCAATGTGGGATACTCCGCCGAGATCTCGAGGGAAATGAATAGATAAAAGACAGCCGCCTTTCAAGTCGAACCGGTGAAGTTCGAGAAACTCAAGATGTCGCTTTAACGAAACCATCAACGAACTTCGATGGAAGAATTACAATGTCTATAAACAAGCTTCGAGAACTTGGTAGAGAGATGTCCGATAAAGATATCAACTATAAGATCCTAAGGTCTCTCACCAAGAAGTGGGGACATGAAGGTCACGGAATCAAAGATTGCCGTGACATTTCAAGAATGAAACCTAGTAGCTTGTTCTTGAGTCTTAAAGCTCACGAAGTTCGACCCGATTGAAAGAGGTCAAAGTCGATGAAGACGAGGTGCCCGAAAACCTCGACTTCAAAATCGGTTGCTTTCAAAGCAACCAAAAGAGCGGTAACAAAGGCCAATGAACCCATTGGAAATATAATAAGTCAAAGTAATGACGCTTCTGCGCTACCGTGAAGCTTGAGAAGTCGACATACAACTTGGTAAGTATCGAAGATTTTATAAGGACTATCAACATACCGAGGATCGAGATAGGAGATCGCATAAATGATCTCCGTAAGAACTGCATCCGATGATCGGAGGGATCACGAGATGAAAGGAAAAGAGATAGTCGACGAAGGAAAGAAGAGAAAATCAATCGACAAGAGAAGTTCGCACCACTATCGAAGCGAAAGTCACCGATAGGTCATACAGATTTTAAGTGATTCACCCGAAGAAAAAGTTCGCGGATCGCGGAGCGAACAGAATCGTGGAGAAGCCAGTCACTATAGCACGATCGCCTGCACTCGACGCCGAGAGAGAGGGAAGAAAAGAGAACAAAAGAGAACAACGCTTATAGAGACGTAAGAGCCATGGTTGCCGATACGCCGAAATCGACGATTCTTATCTCCGCCTCCGAGGACTCCGATACTCCTTCAGAGAAGACTTCGCCGACAAGAAAGGCCGACTTCTATGAAAATGAAGATCTGATATTCTCGCCGACGATGATGAACTCTCGGCCGATGGCTGTGGAGGACCAAATCGAGGTAACCTCCAAACTCGCTTTCGCTTCGCTTTACACCGCTATCATTAGACACCTGCGGGAGATTGACTGCAGCTTTACTCGGAGCAATTGCTTGAAGATCTCTCCAATGCAAGAGACACTTATGCTATTGTGAAGCCGAGAATGATAAGTCGAGGACCGTAAATAATCACCTTTTGTCAAGAAAATGATCTCGAAAAAAGCCTCAAACTTAGATCACCAAAACCGCCGTAAGGTAACCGAGAATTTAAAATTCTCGGTTAAAGCTTCGATCAGAAAAGCAGATCAAAGATCGATGGCAATTAATGTAACAAAGAAGTCGATGACTTCAAAATCTTGCAAGCAAAATTCGATGAGCTATTCCAATGCATGAAAGTCCTAAATCCTCCGAGGATAATCTGCGTAAGAAAATAGAGGTTTTTTCAAAATCATCTAAAACCGCTCAAGACATGAACGCCTATTTTCGAATAAAGATTGATAAGGAGGACTTGGCTATGAGAAACCCTCCACATCCTCAAAAGCCCCCGACCGATTCATCTCGAAAGGTGTAATCGCATTTAATTTCAAAAAAAGACACACACCAAAAGCTAAACTTGTATCTAATAGGGGTAAGAGACCGGTTGAGCGGTGTAAGGCAAGTGCCTAACCGTAAAGGGAAACAGAAATGGACCCCAACCGGTAAAGCATCACCGAGGAATCAACGGAAGAACCCGGTTCTTCCGAAGAGACCTCAACTCGATCAATGATCGAAATCGTAAAAGACAACCTACAAAAGGGAAGTCTAATCTGAGACCCAATCAAGGTCACCGCCTAATAAGCATGCTTCGTAAATCTAAAAACCATCTATGCGAAAAGGATATGAATCTTTTGATGGTAGCGAACGTACCTACCCCTATAGTCGAAATTTAGGGTCACTTTTTTGAACCACAATCGATAAAAAGAAGACAAACCGAAAAGTTAAATCATAAGTCTTCTAAGTCATCCAAGGTTCACACAAGTAATCATACAAATCGAAAAGATATAAGGATAAGTATGATTATGTTGACATGTATGGGAGACAAATCAGCCTTCGATCCGACCGATGACAATAGAAGTGCTCGCTTGTATGGATCCCCAAATCCAAACCTAACCCTCAGACCCAATCCAAAAGGGGTACCTAAAGCCCGATCCGATTGCAGTGTTCATGGGTCCGCCAACAAAGGAGGTGTGCAAGCAACTATCCGGTACATCGATAAGGGATGCTCAAGGCACATGATCGAAGCAAACATCTCCTCGCCTCCTACATAGAAATGTAAAGGCCCGCGTGTACTCTTCGGTGATGATAACTTTGGTTATACCAAAGGGTTCGAACCTTAGAGAATGATGATGTACAAGTAACCGAGTCTCTCAGATGTCGAAGGTCCAAGCACAACCTATTATCGGTTTCACAATTCTCAAGACAACGGATTCAAGTGTTGAGTTCTCGATCGATCAATGCACTATCAAGAATCGAGTCACCAACAGATTTTGCTAACTCGTTCAAGAAAAGGGACGATCTACAGTACCGATGATTGGAACAATTGTCCAAGAAATGCGCTGCCGATTGTTAAGAGTTCCAAAAGTAGCAGTTGGCTCGGCACAAAAAAGAATGAGCCATCCGAACTTTAAAACTCTTAATAAGATAGCTAGGATGTCTCTAGTGGAAGGACTTCCAATGAAGTGTTCTCAAAGGATCGATATGTATCGCATGTCGGGAAGGAAAACAGTCAAAGCTTCATTCAAAGGAATTTCCGGACCAAAGATCCAAAGCAGAGTATCGCAAATGCCTATATGGATCTGTTTGGACCAAGCTTACACCAAATACCTCAACGGACGAATACACTCGTAATCGTGGATGACTATTCCAAGTTTACTCGGGTTATATTCTTACATAAGAAGAATGAGACGACAACCAAGATACCCGAGTTGCTAAGAAGATTACAAAATGAGAAGGGTGTCGGCAGAGTAAAAATCGATCGATAAAGGTACGCAATTCTCGAACTCTTTTTATTACCGATTTTTGCTCTAAGTTTGGTATACAAAGATGAAACATCACCGCGAGGACGCCACACAATGTAAATGAGTAGAATGAACGAGAAATGTAACTCTCAAAGAAGTTCGCCGACAATGTTAAATTTAACATGCGATACCAAACCGCTTTCAAGGCGTATAATCAACACCGCATGCCATACGCAGCAGATGTCTCCCCGACTAAGGCTCACTAAAAACACCCTATGAACTATGGAAGGGCGTAAAACCTCGTGTTTCTTACTTCCATGTTTTTTTTGGGTGTAAGTGTTTCATACACAATAATGGGAAAAGTCAACTGAAGACTTTTGAGGCCAAGTCCGATGAGGGTATATTTCTAGGGTATTCCTCATCTAGCAAAGCTTTCGTGGTCTACAACAAACTAACCCTAATTGTGGAAGAAACACCCCATGTAGCCTTTGATGAAGCATCTTCCGATCAAGAGAAATCGCCGTAACAAGAAGTACCGATCTACCGTAACTCGATATTCTTAAAATGGATCACCTAACGATCAAGGAAAAAGGATCGAAAATCAGATTAATTTACATTCCAGATCTAGTTGATTCACCGATCAATCGGATCCTAAGGTACGAACAACTGTCGATGAAAAAGCCGATTCAAATTTGATAAGAAGAATCGAACCATCCGGTTCGGGGAACTTCAAAGTTCTCACGAATGTACATCGAAAGACATGATGAGTCCAACATCACCGAGACTTGTTCTTATCAAGTGGACCATAACCTCGCACCACTCCCAATCGCTAGTAATAAGATTTTATCGTAAACGGACGATGTTCTCAAAACCGACGCAAATCGTAATGAGCGAAGACCGGATAACCAAATCATCCAACCGATCGATAATCGGAGACCCGTCCGATAAAATTAAAACTAGACATCGATTGGTGAAAGTGCCATGTATTGTCAAGTATCCCGTCTATGAAGGAACCAACTACAATAGAGGAAGCATTACAAGACGCAAACCGATTCTAGCCATGCAGAGGAGCCGAACAGTTAAGAGAAATGAAGTATGGGAACTAGTAGATGCACTGTGTCATCAAGACGAATTGGCAATTTAAATGGGTCTTCAAGAACAAGAGAGATGAGAAAAATGTTATCACCGTAAATAAGGCAAGACTTGTTGCTAAGGGGTATTCACAATCGTCGGAATTGATTACGATGAGACCTTTTGCACCGCCGCCGCCTTTGAAGCCATTCGGGTCAAGCTTTCGCATATGCTTCCCCACGAGGGTTCATCGTGGTATCGATGGACGAAAGAGTGCTTTCTTAAACGGGGTACTAGCAGAGGAAGTTTATGTCGAACAACCTCCGTGCTTTGAAAAGGGCAACCAAGTGTATCGCTTAAGAAAAGCTCTTTATGGTTCAAAACAGTTCGCGAGCCCGGTATGATACACTCTCTCGCTTCTTGATTGAAAGTGGGTTCACTAAAGGAACAAAGGACGTAACCTTATTCGTAATAGAAGATGGAGAAGATATTCGATGGTTCAGATTTACGTGGATTTACATCATCTTCTATCTCCTAACAAGAGCCTATGTGAAAGATTCAAAGAACCGATGCAAGGAAATTCGAGATGTCCATGATGGGTCGATGAATTATTTTCTAGGTCTCCAAGTTAAACAAAGTACGTAAGGATATTCATCTCGCCAAGCAAAGTACACTAGGAATCTATCGCTAAGTTTGGAGTTCAAAATAGTAAGGAAGCCAAAATTCCTATGATGATCGGATTCAAGATGGATCCGTATGAGGTCGGGTCGAAAAACAAATCGGCGAATATAGGGCTCTCATTGATCTCTATTATACCCGACCGCCAAAGCAGACCAGAGATATCACTTTTGGCAAAGAGGTGTATGTGCGATTTCAAGCAAATCCAATGATCACCACCTGAAGCAGCCTAAGCGATTTTATATCTCAAGGAACAATAAACCTTGGTTTATTCTACCCATCGATGATAATCTAGAGCTTAGTGGGTATTCGATTCGATTATGGAGGTTGCAAGATCGACGTAAAATCAACCTCGGGAACATGTCGGCTTAGGAAAGAAACCGATCTCGTGGTTTTCAAAGAAGGACATCGGGCCATGACATCTACAAATCAAGGCGTAATATATGGTCGTGCAGAAGTCGTTGTTCCCAATCGCTCGCTCAACAAAGAAATGAGGGATTACAACATTGTAGCTAAAAACGCATCTATATTCTCGGGACAAGAAGATAGTCTTATTGCAATCACTCGTAATCCTGTTCTACATACAAGATGCAAGCATGTGGATGTCGACACCACTTTATAAGAGATCACGTTGAAAAGAAGAATATCGGAATGGAAAAGATTCATACCGATATACGTATACGATATTCTAACCAAGCCACTAATTGAGATCGATTCGCAGATTTATGCAATGAGCTAGACTTCTAGATCTTGGAGAAAAGTCACCTAAAATGTTTGATGGAATGTTCTCCGAACTACCGTTAAGAGACTAACCAGATCGAGAGAAATCAAATAGTTTGGTATCTTAATCGATCTCAAGAGATCGATAAGCAAAAAAATCGATCGACTTATACGCTACCAGATCCAAAGGAACTGATCAGATTTTAGTTTATCAGATTTAAAGTCTATCAGTTTAAAGGAACTGATCAGATTCAAGGTTTATCAGATTAAAGGAAAATGCTCAGTTTAAAGGATTATCTGATTAAATCAATTTGGTTATAGTATTTCTTTGTGAATCGATTTAATTGATATTCAACAAGCAAGATTCGTAGATTAAGAGCTAACAATCGCATAAGAAAGGTGAATTTACACAACGATGAAATAATGTAACTTTTCATTGATAAAAACCCGGCGGTGAGGTTACATTACGAGTTACAAGTACAAGAAGACCCGGAGGTCAGTACATAAATGTTAACCAAAATCCTAAACCTATAACCCTAAACCTTCATCCAAACCCAAACCCAAACTCATTAGTTAAGTGTTAAAGAGGGGAAGAGAGAGAGATTTTATGAAATCGACGCTCATTTTTTTCCCCACTTAACAAGGGGTGAGGGGGCTTGAAAGAACAATCCCATGCCAAGAACCGATGGACTCTCCAAAAATGAAGTGAGAGCGCATTGATAGGATTACTAAGCCGTGAGCCCTAAAAGGAGAGAGTAGGGCTCTCCACCGTTAAATGGAGCACGTGTGCCAAAGAGTTTGTCGTTAGATCTCATGGGCACATGTGTTGCATGTTTTATACCGCATCTAAGTCCGATGGTTCTCGTTACGCTATCCGTATAGACACACAAGGTGCATACGGTTAGGAGAAGTGTCTTCTCGGTTGCAACAAAGCAGATCCGCCACTGGGTGGTAGAGAAGCTTTTAAAAGAATCGTATGTGAAATCAAGATGATGAAGAAAACAAAGAATAAGGGATGCAAAGGGTTGATTTGAGAAGGTGAAACCATATAAAAGGGTGTAAAAGTGTTTGCCTAAGTCTCACCGAAAACAAGGGTTCACCAAGATACATGATTCTTACAAAGAAGATAAGTATGGTGAATGGGTGATGTTGTGTAAAACATTGGTCCAATTTATAGAGGCCAAGAAGGATGCAAATGCAATTTCCATTTCAAGAAGCCTATCCGAGAAATTTGCATCAAAAGGACAAATGGTAGAAATCACGCTGACCGATAATTGATAAATTTACTTCGTTGATTGACATATCGAGATTCTCGCATTTATATTTACGATGTCAAATCACGCCTACTTAGGAATAGAAGCTACTACTCTAGACTAAGTTTTACGGAACACTTTATCCCAAGAATTGGCTTAATCAAAAAAGAATCGATGAGGTCAACCAAAACTGACATTTACGAGTATGATCGATTTAGAGAGATCACCGAGCTTGAAACTCCAACAAATCGATATATCATTTATAAACAAAAAATATCGGGTTGAAGGGGAACTTCAACCCATCAAGGAGGATCAAAAGGGAAATCGACGATTAAGGAAAAGATCACTAAGCTTGAAGTTTCAACAAATCGGATGCAACCGAGAAGATCAAATTGAAAGGATCGGGCTTGGGAAATTTTTCTTAAGGCTTAAAGCGAATGATTAAGATCAACAAGTGGAATCAACATTGACAAGTAATATTGACCGATTACTATATCACCAACCAGACACGATCTCTTTTCTCTTGTTCTTTACTTATTTATCTGATCGATTCGATATTATTTGCCTTATCGTACCCACTATCCTTGTGGACGGTACTCGCAAATCATTTAACGCGACGTGGGGTACATGTATTAACTTTGCTATTTGATCGTGCTTTTATATCCAAAAGTTTTTTGTAGACGTATGCGTTTTCGACCCTACGATCAAAACCGCTAAATCTGAGCGCATAATCTTTTCAAAAACGCTTGATCTTCCAAATCTTGTCTTATTGTTCCCTCCGCCTATATAAGATTCATCAAACCTTACCGAGTTTTTCTCTTTCACAAACTTGCATTATTATCATAAAAACTTCAAATTTTCTATACGCTTCAAAACGATTTCTTAGAGTTCAAAATCATCTCCGAAAATTTGAATCGCAATACTTTTCTTTTAAACTTAATGATGAATCTTTCTTTCCGATAAAAACGTTGATTTCAAAAGTTGTTTTTCGAATTTATGCTTCATTGCCTCTTGTTTTCCGCAAAGATGATATTGATATTGATTATGCACAAAATTAATGAGTCTATTTCACCCAGATGGGCCACTCATGGACTAGGAAAGATCATGTGCAACTATGCGAACCGGCAACGAAGATCTTTGAGGATAAGTTCGCTCACTTTGGAACCACCGAGATCTTGAATCCATGGAGGTGGAACAAATTTCAAGAAGGCCGGATCGAAACATATTGCTCGCTTTCACCGCAATCCAAAGGATGCAAAGATGAGGCACTACAATTCCTCGCAGAATTTGAGTGTGGATACGTAAAAATCAGAGACGAACCGATATCGCTACCAACGGAGAAGAAATCGATCGACAAATGCGACATCACTGGTCTGCTTCAAATTTACCAAAAGGGCGAATCTCACCGCACACTACAGGAGAATGAGGACGAAGAAATTAAATCGGGAGAGGAGCTCTTAAGAGAGGCGCATAAACATCGAAAAGCCGGATTCATCGTGCCAATGCTCAAAAGAAAGTATGATCGTTGTTTGACATTCTCAGAAGAACGATCATGGGAATCTCATTTAGCCCAGATGCTCTCACATCACCAAAATGTACAAAGATGGCAAAGAATAATTGATGGGGCTCGTAACATCAATTGGCACGGCTTCCTCGAAAAGCCATCTTGCTCCAAGAACACGAAAAATTTGGAGTCAATGAATCCAGCGTGTCTTTCCGAAAAGAGAATCAAAGAATCTCAACAAGGTTGCGCTTATATTGAAGGACAAACCGCCAAGCGCCAATGGAATCGTAATGGATCAAGTCCTACAATGCCTTCTTCATCAACTTCAGCTTATATATGGGCCACCAGACGATGACAAGGAGCCCACTCCAACAAAATCAAGAAAGGAAAGAGCAAAGAAGTCGCCATCCACACCAAATTGCTCCACGTAAAAAAGAACGAAAATCGTGAAGGCCTGCGAGAAGAGGCCAAAGAAAGCAAAGCAAGCTACCATGACTCTAGCACTAGAAGATGAGTCGAAGAAAAGAAAGAGCGCCTGTAACAAATACATGCGAACAAAGAACAGGAATCGACAGCAAGCTTCTCAACCTCGAGGGCTCGCCAGAACGATCCGAGGTAGAAGCACGTCGATAAATCTCCTTCTCCTCAACCTCAAGTTAATTCACCGCCGCACTAAAGGTCACGCCGAAAGCATGTCTCTCCCGCTAGTTCACCGCCATGAACTCCGAACCAGATATAACCGCCACTACAAAGCAGTAATCCATCGCAGTCGAACCAATCGCATAACTTCCGCCGACTCAAGCACAAACCAGAAGCTTCCACATCTCATCCAATGAATCCGACAGATAATTCATCAGATCCAGATCAACAAAGACCATCACCGAAAAATGGTCGACTAAGAATTGAACGAGAGATTGATGAGACGATCCACAACCGGGTCGCCCATCCCGCTATCGTAGAAGAAGTCATGGAGATCCTCACCGAGAGATCTCGATTAAAAAGCTTCTCGATCTTATTTTACTTGTTGAATGATGGGTGGTGCGGATGAGTTCGCAGATTTTGACTTCGATATGAGGAAGTCCGCCAAAGTGGGATCACCAAATTTGAGCTAATATCCGATAAACTGCGGAAAGCTCGATCCACGCGAAGTTGAATTGCCGAAGAAGAAGAAGAGCCGAGATCGCCAAGAAGCTCCGTAAATGACGCCGAAATGGAGAATGCAGAGAGCCGCCGATGAAAGTGGAACTGTGCCGCAGTCACGACCAACCACCGGAGGCACAAACAATCGAACTCGATCAAGTGATGGATCCAATTCCTACATCTCAAATCACCATCGATCAACTTCGTGAGATCGATCTTGTCTCAAAGATCTCCCGAAAGAAGAGATTGAGGAGTGCTAATCGATCGAGACAAATTAGTCTCAAACAAATCGGCAATCGAGATCGGTTCTCCCAATCCATGACCACCATGTTCACCGAGCTTACAAAATCGGGTTGATGACAAGTCAAACAGGTGGATCAAAATCAATCTTTTTTTCTCGACGCCACCGAGAAAAGGCTCGAAAGTTATCGTAAGAGAAATTTGACAAAATGATTTGACACTCTCGCTACAATGGAAACCGCCAAGACAGAGCCGACATAATTGTTCGTAACCTAATGTACTCAAGCTTCAGTTTATCTCGCTAAAGATCTAAATCGCATTATCAATAACTTTTGGTTCTCTCGACTTCCCACTCAATGCGCTTTTTGATCAAACCAAAAAGGGAAGGATCTCGAGAAACTAACCGACACATCGAAGATCCGATTCATACGGATAAGGCCCAGGATCAATCGCAAAGAAAGGTCACGCCAAGGTGCCGACATCAAAATCGGACCGCCATCGCACCAGAAAAGTCACCGTAAGACATGTATAGTCGATGGTCGATAAGGAGCTAGTCAGAAGATTGTCCAAAGAGCGTATTTATCAAGAAGAAAGAAGGGCGTAAAAAACCGCACAAGGTAAGGGTTGAAACGGAAGTTCAATCAAGGGCTAAGAAAGGATTGACCGAAAAATCGCACTGTAACCTCGGGCAAAAGAAGAGTCGATTTAGATCATACCAAAAACCGCCGCACACGCTTAAGAGGTTTGAGGAATGGAATAAGATCATAAGTGAATGGCTTCTAGATGCCTTTTGTCCTTGATCTTGTTCCACAAGAAGAATCACCAGATGATGAGTTCCTCAACCGTTACGTAATAAATATCCGCATTTTTCAAGTATCCGGAAAATGAGGCCAAACTTATGAATGTAAAAATATCTCGCCAGAGTTTGATATGCTAGTATACTCAAGAAGGCGATGGCTCATTTGACAGATCGGCATTTGAGAGATTCTACTTTGACATCTTGAGCAAATCGATATAACCGATCAAGTGCAGTAACCGATGTCAAATGGAAACTCTATCGATTTTCAACGCTCCACAAGACCAAAGAGAAATGCCGTATGATATAAGCCCAAGGAGTGAAGAATCGTAAGACGCCTAGGGATCACCGCTTTTTAAATTCAAAACTTTTCTCGATGTAACATGTAATCAACATACCTAATGAAAAGTTTATTTTTCTCGATCCCAAGACAAAATCTCTTTGTCTTCGACACCGCTTTTTAACCGTTCTATACTTATCAATTGTTTGGTTTCTCGTGTTTTGGTTTCATCAAAAAGGGGAAATTGTTGGGAAATTTATAGTTTTGATGAAAAGTTCCAAAAACACATGTAATAGACCAAATGGACTTCATTAGTCGATCGATGTTTCCATTATCGCTATAGGAGACCAGCTTGATAATGATTGTATAAAACAACCGATGTAATAGATAGGTCACATATATGAGGGGAACTCAATATGTATAGGTCGATCCAAGAATCGTAAGAAAAGTTCGATATCCGACAGGCGTAACGTTAAACCGAATCTAAAGATCGATCGAATCGATCTAGTCGATAACTCAAAGGTCATGAAGCTCAAACCTCGAATACTAGAAGATCGATGACTTCCGTAAGATAAGACCGTAAGACCTACATCGCCGAGTCACCATTTGAAGCTAAGTCAACAGCGCCAGAAGACTTATCGTAGATCGATCGATTCAGATCGATCAAAGTCAAGACATAAGATGAAAAACCGATGTTTCATCTTATCATACGCCTCGCGATCTAAACAAGAAGAATACCAACCTTAGTTGGAGGAACAACACCGCAGCAAGGCTTCCATCCAATAAGGAAGAGACACGATGAACAGAGCCGATATCATGGATTCGATGTTGCTTTCTCAAACGCTATAAAATACACATTCACGCCGCCATGCCGCCTCAAGACGCCACATCAAGCCCGCAAGTTCATTTAAAAATAGCCCGAAATTCAAATTGCTTCCCAACGGCTCTTTTGATTTCAAGGTCTATAAATATGGGATCACACTTCGAGTGTAAAACGGAAATGCTTGACAAACAAAATAATCAAGAAGCTCAAACTATAGTCGATTTCCGCATCGAAGAACACAACAACAAGCTTATTTTATATTGTGTTCATCCCATAAGTTCTTAGCAAGAAATCTTTTCATCTAGCTATTAGGGTCGCTTTGTACGCAAGGAAAGATTTCATAGTTGAACTTAAAAACAACCTTACCCAAACCCCAAAGTTAGATAAGTTGTTTAGCAAGATTTCGACCAGGGTTCCTAAAGATCGATTTCGATCGGCTGAGTGAGAACTCTTAAAACATCTCACAGTGTATCGTGGTTGACTAACACACAAAACTAAGTCCAAATTTGTTAAGTTTGCTAAGTTGGTGCCCCTTTGTGAAAGGGAAGAGTGGATTTAGGACCGGTTTGTCCCAACCACTATAAATCTTGTGTGCCTTTTATCGCTTTGATTAATCGCTCACATCGCACAATCTTAAAGCGCATATACATATTCTAAGTTAAGATCGATAGCACCAAGCTTCGATCCGACGGACTTGATATTTCGCTATCCGATTAAAAAGATAAAACTTGGAATCGATTTATACAAACCGGTTTTTCACACGGGTAAAACTTAAGCTTCCGCGACACATCATCGCTTAATCCGATAGTTACCGAATCGATCTGCTTTTCAGCGCTCAAGAAGTTGGCTATCGACAAATCGATTCACTCGCACTCTGATCAAAGCATCTCGCTCACACACACTGATCTCAAGACGAAAAAGTTTTTCGTAAGTCTATTCACCCTCCCTCTAGACTTACCCTTCACATAACCCGTTCGGGACCTACAATAATGATATCAATTTCATATTATAACCAAATTTCATAATAGAATTTATAAAAATATTATATTATTATTTTATATTGAATTAATATTTTACTTATTTATTCAATTCAATAGAAATTGAAAACTGTTAAAAAATATTGAATTGGAGAGGATTAATTATTAATTGACAAAATCAAATAGAAATATTTAATTTGTAATTGATTGGCCATAATTGATTTTTGCCGTATTTAAATTTGTGAAAAAACTTTTTAAAAAATTAATTGAAAAATTAGAAAATAAAATAAAATAAAAAACTTGAGTATATATAAATATAAACGGGCTAAAAGGGCTGGTCTGGTTAACTCATGGCTAAATTTTCCCCCATAATAATCGGACAAGCCCAAAAAGGCCCGATTTTAAACGGGTCTCCCATTGTTCGGCCCTAACCCTACATATAATAGGTTTAAACGGGCCGGCCCGTTTAGCCCTGCCCGGATTAACATCTCTAAATATGGCTCCAGGTTATTATTTCTCGTGTTTAAGATTATCTAGCCCATTAATTAATTCAAGCCACTGAAATAGCTTTCCATTAATTAATATCTTTTGTCCTTGGTCAAGGAACGGTTCAACATTATTATCCATACCGGAAACTAATTCCACTTGCAAGATTTGGTATGATAAAGCTTATGAACCTCCCAAGGGGGCAAATCAAACAAGCGTACTTGCACACGATTCTTCGTATTAAATCTTAGCAATCACATGTGACCAATAATATTGCCCAAGATAAAAAGTATTGAATCTCGTTGATTCTCTACCCATGATAAGTCAAAGCAATAGTTACCAATCCCACGTGATCCTATTTAAGGAACGAAGATTAAGAAATAACGAACCACTGAGGTCTAATTCTTCCTTGTTCAGTTCTGAAGAATTTGTCCTCCTGTAGGTCCTATTCAGTGCATCAGTCATGCACTAGTGTAATCTCTTGGTCAAGACAAGTCAATCTGAGCCTTACACTTCAACCTTTCACGATGGGTTGTTCATTTCCATCTAGATCGTGAATGGCGTACTTTTAGTTACAAGGGATTGTTAATTTAATCTTCTGTGATCTGGTATCACTAAATTAACTACAATGCAACACGTACGTCTTATTGAATAGTTATGCAGTAAATATATGTAACATTCGATAATATTTAAAGCATCAGTGACAAACAATTTATTTCAGTAAATAAGTCAGAAATTCAGTTTTGATTATACAAAGTAAAAATCATACTTTCTAGTATAATCCCAACACTAAGGACACTCCGATAAGGAACTTCTGGTCCTAAAATGTCATAGGTATCTTCTTTAGGTCCAAATTTGTCTTTATCCACTTCAAGGGATCGAACAATTACTAGAGTGTTAAGTAGCTGAAATTTAATATAAAATCTCTCCAATACCTTCTTCAAGTAAGTTGATTGGTATATAAAGATTCATTTTGCTTTAAGGAAATGCTCGATCTGCTGGTCGAGACAATACTTGATTTCACCAACGTTTTATTTCAAAATTCAATCTCTAAGATTAAATTAGCTTTCTTTGATTTCCGTACTTGTTCCAACAATATTTAGATTATCACCAGAAACTGAGATAATACAAACACCACCAAAATAATTTCTTTATAAACACGTAATAAAATATTTTAATGTTTATTTATTCCTTCCTCGGGAGGAATTAATTGAGTCGATCGTGGAATATTCGACCCAAATATTTTATGTCATATAATGACCTTTGTAATTTTAATGTTGTATATAGTACGATTCTAACCATTCCTCATCAGGGGAATTTTATATTCATCAGGGATCTTCATATAAATATTGACATCTATTGATCAATATAAGCATGCGGTTACAACGTCTATCAACTGCATTTTTAAATTTAATTTTACTAACTGCCGGAGATATTAAGTAGCGGAACTTTATTTCATACATAATATGAGTATATATTTAATTAAATCAATATCGGGTCTCTGCAAAAATCCATGAGCTACATCTCGCTTTGTACCTCATTACGTCATTGTTCTCACTTTCTTTTCGTACAAATACACATTTATATCCAACAAGAATAACGTTTCGGGGTGTATGTATGATGAAGTCAAGAATATTAGCGAGTCGAGCTCTGCCTCAATTTCTTCTTTCTATTTTACCTAGTCAAAGTGCTTCTAGCTCAACTATTGACTTTTGGGTACTGGATCCAGATTTTTAATAGTGAGAGCAATTATGACAACGAATAAGTTGTCGACAACATTGGTAAATTTCTCCTGTATTTATAATTTCTATATTTATATCAACCAGAACTTCATCATTTCCCATAATATTTTGATCTGGTCGTTCCACAATTCTAGTATTTTTATTATTTTGTGCACGTGCTTCATTACTAGAATTTTTGTCTTCGGGACGAATCTCTTCAAGAGACTTCAAGAGTGACTTAATATGTTTGCTAGCTTTAGTAATTACCGCGGATTTATGTCTTACATAATAAGGGGTCATTTACGCTTCTGGCGTGTAGGGGCATTAACATATATAATTGCCTAAAATTAGCACATTTACTCTTTTTGGTGCATTTACAACAAGTATATGTGCTTTAGTCACTTCTTTATCATCAGTAAATTAATTTGGCAGATTACTTGCTGAATATTGCAAGTTAATTTATCATTTGAACTTCCAGTTCATTTTGACTAGTGTGTGAATTTTCATATTGAAGATCTTTTATATTCCACGAAATTTCTCGGCATTCATTGAATTTTAAATTCTTATCTACCCCTAATGCCGAGAAATGATCTTCATCAAATGTGCAATTAGCCAACTGGGCCGTGGAGTGAGGTACACTGTGGTGGTGATATTGAAAACAAATATTGCACATTTTAATATTTGCAGATGGGAAATGTTTAGTTCTTAAGCACTTCGGATTTGAATTAGATTAGCACCATGTAAAATTCCATGCCCAACATGATATAACTAAGTTGGAATTCTTTAATAATAGTCTAGTAATTATTTTGATAAAATTTATTAGTAATTCAACTAAACCATTCTCGATGTGGACGAGATTAAATGCTTAGTTTTAATTCTCAATGCCATATAATAATCATTAATGTCATCAAATTGACATTAACCATTCAAATGGATTTACTGGATAATCCAAAATTTTAAGTTCAATAATATTTGGCAATAAATTTGCTTTAGGCAAATTATATCAGTCCACAAGTATTTTCATGACCCTATTCAAGAGAAATAAAATATACAATTCCAACTTTAGTACGAGAATGTCGTACTATAAAATTTTCCAATTTATGTCTTTGCATAAGCCCCACAAATAAATTAATTTGCATAAGGGATTATGTTATTTGACATACTATGTAAATAGAATTAGTCAAAATCCGACTTGTCATATTTTTAACCGCCCATATTATAATTTTGAATAAATTTGCTTCAGGCAAATTAGTGCATCATTCAAATAAACATCATTTTCAATGTTCATATTTTCTTCGGGCAAACTAGTATGATGGCAGAGGCATATTGAAAACCTTTTGCAATATTTTTTTTTCCACTCAAAACAGATATAGCAAGGTGAATCTCAATACGGAAAGTTCAAGTCAAGAAGTTATTACAATTAAGAGCAAACTTGATAGATTTCCTTTTAGTAATACAAGATAATTTTGATAACAATTGTCCATAAGAAAAGCTTATATAAACTTTCATATGTAGTTCAGATTCAATAAATTTTCATGAAATAATTAGTCACACAAATCAATAATAATAGACAGATAAGAAATTTTCACAGAATTCCTAATTTCTACAGCAAATAATTCTCAAGCCTATTCTGCGGCAAGCAGTTCTAAATGCTAAAATTTAAAAGGGATTGAGCTTCTTTACTAGAGTGGAATCCTGTGGTAAGGGTTTCAATATCGTCTTATGATAGATTTGACTTGTTTCAATGCAAACTCAATGGAAGATTCAAATGTCTGCTTTCTTCTCTCATCTCATAGATGAACAGTTTCGTCAACCTTATGTTTGTCTCAGATGGATAAAGTAACCAATAGAATTTAAAGAAAACACGACTAAAAGGTGGATTAGCTAAAAATAATAAATTACAAAGTAAAGTTCAAAACTTCCAAATGATATAATTATTATGCTGCATTTAGGATATAACACTCAAAACTTAATTTCGGAAGGACTAAAGCAGCATAAGTATTCAAACCTTGGAATTCTTCATCATTGATCACAATACACAAAATACTTAAAGAGAATTTTATCTTTCCAAGAATTGATAAGTAACGATCATATCTTAAAACTCATAAACTCATTACCAATCTTATATTATAAAAGGAGGAGTGCACCTCCAAAATGCTACCTCATCTTCCTTGTTGCCAAGTGTCCCACCTCCAAATTTATTTATTTATCATTTCTGGGAGTGACGTTAGCTGCCCCATATCTAATGCCGACGATATGCTCTTCGCCCAGTTCCAGCATACCCAAAACAGTTCAGGAATCAGATCGACGGACGAATGTTTCAAAGAAAAATTAATTATAGAACACTCGTGCTGATAATGTGTTGTAAAATATAGAATAAACGTAAAGAAAAGAGCAAGAACACCGAATTTGTTTACCCAGTTCGTCACGAAGGACTACGTATGGGGGCCACCAAGCCAGGAGGATTTTCACTATGATCTCAGGGTTCTCCCACTCACGGCGTTACAATGAGGAAGATATTTATAATAACAATTTGATTGAAGCCCTAAAACCCATTTGACATAAAACCCACTAATAATACTAACACAAAGTAATGTCCACAATAATAGATTATTTACCACACAATTATCCCAATAAATATGGGCAGACTCTACTCAATTTGTCTGTATTATGAGTGGGTCTCATGTGCACAGACTCACCACCGCAAGACTCATAAATAAGATTTTAAAAGATGCAATTATATAAAAAAAAACGCAAGAATCGCTCCAAATAGAAGCATACAACTATGTTCCCAAATAAATTGCACTTTTTAGCATAACAACTTGCATGTTTCTAAAATGCACTATAAGTGCACGGTACACCTGGGTGCATATAAGACCTAGCCTTGTATTATTATGCAAAATCGCGTTGGATTTGAATGATAAAACAATAGTCAATTTGATCCCAATTTGCAATAGCAGAGAGGTAAATGGTCATCTTCCTTCTTCCAAAACTGTAAGCAAGGAAGAAGCCAACAGTTACCAAATCTATCAGCTTATTTAGTCGAAGACTAAAACTCATATTAGAAGTTATCATACCTGAGACGAAGTACAAACTAGCACAAATTAATACCCTTCCCTCCCAAAATGCTAAAGCGTGAATGCCCAAATTATGCTCCGTCTTGTGAGACAGTCTCACACAAACAAGTGTGTCTATTAATCAAATGATTCAATTTCAGATGGGTTCCAACATTTTTCAAAATTCTGTCACGCTAATTGCAGGAATGGGTTCGAATCAGTTTTTGAGATACGTTACAGCTGGGCTCTTGTGTTATTATTCGATTTTTGTAAATTTGGATGTTTCAATTGCATTCTTTTTAAATTAGTTATTACTCTTTGTTTTTTTTTTTGGGTTTGGGCCCAAATAAATATAGTCCATGAAGCCCATTATTTCTATCATTCTCTTAAGATGTGTTTTGAAACACTTAAAACAACTTTCATAAGAACTTATTTTCAAAAGCTGTGAGAAAGAACTTTAAAAATAAGTGATTTTAAAAGTTGTTTTAAGTGTTTCAAAACACGACCTTACTCTCCCTCAGCATTATCGACATGTTCGTAGTCCTTCCTGCGCCGTTATCGGAATAGAAGAGGGAATTTGAAGATCTTAGCAGCCGACAGTACCGAGACCCAACAGTTACTTTCGATATATATATATTTTTTTTTAACTTTTTAAGTTTTTAAAATTTTATTTTTTATATTTATATGACAGCCTACGCAAGATCAACTCAACATATAGTGTAACCATATAAAGCCACTGAAGTATATGATGAGATTTAACGGTAAAATTTTCACATATGCTAGAAGCAAGGAATCATAAGAGAGCGTGGAGTCAAGCCCTAAATCACATATCGAATTTAACATTGTTGGTTAATATCACACAGTTTGACAGTGTACATTGCTCATCCAAATTGATAAAAATATTGCCAATTAACATGCTTGATAAACTCCACATATAATATTTATTAATTTAATCCTAATTACGAAAATAAAATGAACAATGAAGAAATATCTGTTAAGAGGAAGATAGACCAGCGAAGAACAGAGCAAACACTAGAAATTAATTACAGCACACGAACAAAATTACAATGCAAAGGGAAATATGTACTTTCTGTATAACTTATAAGTGGGCTAAAGTCCTCAAGAAAAAATCTCTAGCAAATCATTCTGAATTATTGTGTGCTAAAATAATTGGATTATAGTTTAAGATGTGGCTCTTGAATCTTAGCAACACAAATAATAAATGAGATGGATGAGTTATATTAATGACTTATGATTGTTTTGAGAGAATAAGTGTTGGGTAATAAATTGACAAGAGTTTTGGTATGGTATTGAATTCTCTAGTGTTTTTGGTCATAAATGACCCATATATATAGGGTTTGGGAGAGTGGAGTTCACTCTCCCTGAGTACAAGTACAAGGAGCCGAAAGTGATTCTGCAAAATATTAAATGCTACAAGATTGATGTGACCCAAGTCGGAGGTCGCTTGAGGGGTCGTCCGTGTTATTGGGCTTTTCGGCACGTCGCCGGGACGTCGCCCGAGGTAATTCCGGATAATCAGGGAATTAGCCGTTTAAGTACTCCTAGTCATTCATCATTACTGTCCTTTACTGACATTCCTCTGATTAAGACCATCCTTGGGCATGGTCTTCGGTGTGGCTGGTCTGACATTAGTCACATTATAGTTAATGCTTTGTACTTTTATCTTGATAGCTCGATCGACTTTGGGTGCTTGGATGCTTTTCATTCCGCTCCGAGCCGCGAGGTGCTGCACTTGTAGAGAATTTGGTTTGAACCCTTCTCAGACATTTTTAGGCCGCACCCGACCTGGCGCGATACGCTCACCCGACCTGGCGCGATTCGCCTATGCTCGCCTTATTATTTTTTGGTAATCAATGCGAGGTTTCCAAAACTTCTTGGGTACACGTCTCCTTCTTGGAAATCGCTTTAAACGGCCGCTCATCTCGACCTGCCGAGCCTATTTATAGTATGTAATGATGGCGCGTGATCACCACGCGCGTGACCCGAAAAAGCCGCGGCCCAATCAGCTTCAACCTCGAAAAACCCTATAAATACCCCCTTCTCACTTCATTCTTCATTTTTCATTGAAAAAAGGTTTCGAGAGCCTTGTGATCCGCTTAAGTAATTAAATTTCGATTCTTCCATCCCGAAAATTCCAAGGTAAAGAAAACCTTTTTCTCTTTTATATTACTTCTAGTTCACGCGAAATGGATTCTGCAAGTCGGGGGACTTTGGGAGCGCCGCGAAGTTCTCGCTTCGCCACGATTCACCGGCGATCGCGGACGGTCCATCGATAGTTGATGTTTCCTCCGGGATCGTGATGCCCATGAAGGTTACCTCGGACTTCCATTCCCACGAAGGGGGTTTCGCCCCCCCTCCCGTAATTTTTGAAGGGTTTGTTTGATTTGCCCAAGTCGATTTCCGGCCGAATTCGACTTTACAAGAGGATGAGGTCATTCCCGAATATGCGATGACGACTGATCGATGACGTTGATCGACTGCGGAAGAGAGCATGGCCCACCTGATTCCTTGTTCGAGCTCGCGAGATAACATTTTGTCCATTCGGTCCAAAGCCGAGCTCTTCTTGTGGAGGACAAATTTCAAGTTCCCAGCTGTCCATTTCGGGTTCCCGGTATGAAGTTGATTATGCCGATTAGGTTCCCGATGGGTGTGTGGCCATTAATTATGATATGATGAAAGCTTCTCTTCATCCTTGATCAATCTTTTTTTTGGGGCTGCCCCGACCCAAATTACTCCCAACGGGTGGAGTACTATCATCGGGATCCTCTCCTCGCTCAAACCTTTTTCATCAGCTTAAGTGGGGGAAAGATCCGGGTATTATTACGTTAAAGCCCGCCCCCATATGAAGATAGTTGAGGATCTCCCCAGTAAAGTCCAAGATTGGAAGGAGAAATGGTGGTTGGTAGGGGGAGCTTGGCAGAGCCCTCGCTTTTGCTTTAGATCCCTTGGATATCGCGAGATCCCCGCGACTCTGAAACCTTTAAAACGTAAGTTCTTTTTTTTTTGTTTCTTCCATAATACCGATTTAACTTTTTCTTCCTATTGCAGCTCCCAAGAACTCTAAGACCTCGGACCTCTCCGTCACGTTCCTTGTTTGGTTGATCCAGGTGTGCTTGATCGACCTCGTCATTGGTTGCTCTGCAGGTGGCGTTTGGGAAGCGGAAGCTTGATCGTTCCACCTCGCTCCTTCCTCTCTGGTGATAATCCCGGTATGCGAGATGTTTGTTAAACTGTTAGCCCCTGTTTCATAATTCTCGTCTCTTTTTCTGACCCGGTTCTCCCTTTTTCTCTTCCTATTTTCTAGTTACTTTCATCGAGCCTATTCTGCTACTTTTTGACAAAGCTATTGAAGCCATGGATAATCTGAACGCCGAGGAGCCCGTCGATATGCTCGAGCCTGAACTTCAGGAAGAAGAGAAAAAGCTCAGCCCAAAAGGGCATCAGAGAGGTGAGGCTACCGGGCCCCTAGGCTGAAATCGAAGTCCTGAGGCCAGCTGGGTCAAAAAAGAGTCTCCCCGAGAAGAAGGGAGCTCGCGGGCCTGCTCGTGGAGGCTCCGAACCAACGGTGTATTCGGTCCGGTGAGAATCCTCGGAACTAATTCGCCGGACCACTTTTTTGGGTTGGAACCCCGAGTACAATAATCCGCCTTTTTTACTTGGTTCATTGTGTTGATTTTCGCCTTAATTGTTGTTATTCCGTGAGATACAAGCCGATGATGGGGTGTTCCGTCGGCGGAGTACCCGAACTCTTAAAGGTCATGAACCCGCTGCTGCATGACGCCGAACCTGCTACCTTCTACAGATTTTACTAATGATGCCGCTAAATCTTAAATGGTCCTTCAAGAAGAAGCCCAGACCCAACACTTATCGGAGAATATGACTTCGGGGTTAAGCTCATCTTGTTGCCTCGGCTTTTTACGAAAAAAAAGCCGGAACAATATGATAAGGCTAAACTTCGCCTCGGTTGCGGGTTTCAAATGTGGGCCGATATGGAGAGGCAGATGAAGGATCGGGAGTCTGCCATTTCTGCCAAGACCGCCACCGAGGAGAAAATGAAGGAGGTGGTTCGCGAGAGGGATGATATGAGGAAGAAAATCTGGACGATGATGAAAGATCTCGACCTCCGAGCTATGAAGGAGAAAGAGAGCCTGGCCAAGATTGCCGAATTAGAGGATCGAGTCCGACACCGGAGGTCGAGGCCCAAGAGTCCCCTCGCTAACATCAAATTCGAAAAAACCAAAACATTGCCTATATTCATTCATATGCCAATGTTGTTCGGGCAGTGCATCGGGAAGGCGACCTCGTAGGGGCCCAGATGGCGGTGAAGGAAGGATTGGTCAGCTACATGCACAATAACCCTATTCGCGAGAGAGAAGATTTCCCAATCAAGGATCTTTGCTTTGTTTTTTTGTTTTAGCTTCCTTCCACCCAAATAAATCTTTACGAGACGAGCTATTCGAGATCTTGCAGAGGCAAGGTTTTTTGGGCGGCGGATGAGGCCGAGGATGGAGTTGGTGTAGCGGAGGATCAGGCCGGCGTCGAGATTCCCAAGGTTGAACATAATGTGTCGACTAACCTTGTTGAGGGGACCTCGGATGCTCCGCTGGTTTGATTCCTCGGGAGTGTTTTTCTGCGACAGTATGTCATTGCCTTCGGGTTTTAATTAATGAAGTTTCCCTCATTTCAATCCTGCAATCGGTTGTTTGTCTTTATTTCTTTTTTCTTTTGGTTTGTTTTGTTGATGCTTTGATGTTGGTGAACTCGTGTATCTTCCTTCCTGAGAACCTAGATAATAATCATGATAAGAGATCTGTAAACCGACAATGATTCCGACCTGTTTGCTTTAACATTTTTGGCTTTGTCGACTTAGACTGGGTATGCAACTTAGTAGTCGACTTAGATCATGACAGAGGCTCGGCTTATAGATGGTATCTTTTTGCCTCCGGTTTTTTTTTTTTTGTCGACTTAGACGATATGCTACTTAGTAGTCGATTAGACCGGGCATCTTGAGGTGGTTGGCATATAGATGGTATGCGACCTTTTTATGATCATGAGTTTATGAAGATCCTTATTTTGTTTCTTTTATTTACGAATCTCTTCATTTCTTTACGAGCTCGTGAGAGGTCGGGGACTAGTCCCCCGGTGAATGAAAGATTTTTATGAGGTTTCTTAGAGAAGAAGTTTTTGTATGTTTGTTTTGTTTTTCACTTGCGACCCTTTTCATTGATCGAGCTCGCGAGAGGTCGGGGACCAGTCCCCCAAGTTCGCGAATGAAAAATCTTGATACAAAGTTTTGGTAAGAGGAAAAAGCATAATTCTTATATAACTGACACAAAAAACATGATGCATGCCCGAATTGAAAAAGATTACTGATAAAACTTCTTTAAGTAGATCGCATTCCATGGATACATTGCAGGGATGCCCTCCATACTTTCAATCTCGTAAGCCCCATTCGGTAGGCATTTTGAGATTTTCATCGGGCCTTCCCAAGTCGGGCCAAAAACTCCTTTCTGGACTCCGAGGATTTTCTTTAGGACGAGGTCGCCAACTTTGAATCTCCGAATTTTTGCTTTCGAGTTGAAGTATTTTTCTGACCTTTGCTTGTAATTCGCGTTTTTCAGGTTGGCCTCTAATCTCCTTTCTTCGAGTAGGTCGAGGTTGAGGGAGATGGCTTGGTTGTTATTTTCTGTAATAGTCTGCGATGTCTAGTAATTTCTGACAATGACCTCGGCCGGTATGACTGCTTCTGTTTCGAACGCTAATGTGAAAGGCGTCTCGCCTGTTGAGTTCCGAAAAGTGGTCCTGTATGACCATAGGATGCTTGGGAGTTTTAAAGCCCACAGTCTTGTTGACTCGATCAGTTGTGTTTTCAAAGTATGTTTGATTATCTTGTTTACTGCTTCGACTTGTCCGTTAGACTGAGGATGATATGGGGTTGAGAAGAGCTTTGCAGTTTTCCATTTGGCGAAGAAAGCGTCAATCTCGAAATCGTCGAACTGCTTTCCGTTGTCCGTGACGATCACTTGTGGGAGGCCTAAACGACATATGATGTTTTTCCATATGAATCTGATAATCTTCTCTTGAGTAATTGTTGCTAAAGGCTCTGCTTTTGCCCATTTGGTAAAGTAGTCAACTGCGACCACGACGAACTTCGAACTTCCGGGGGCCTTCGGGAAAGGACCTATCAGGTCGATTCCCCATTTTGCGAATGGCCATGGGCTATATATCGAGGTGAGCTCTTCGGGAGCTCGCTTGATTGTTGGGGCGAAGAATTGGCATTTCTTGCACCCTTTTGCGTCTGCGATTGCATCTTTCCTTAGGGTTAACCAGTAATAGCCCTGTCTGATTGTCTTGTAGACCAGAGATTGGCCTGCGGTGTGGTTTCCACAATCTCCTTCATGTATTTCCCTTAAAACTATCTGGCCTTATTCCGGTGTGATGCACTTCAATAATGGCAGCGAAAAACTTCGCTTGTAGAGTTGCTCGTTTACCATGGGGTACCTTGTTGCTCTCAGTTGTAAACGACGAGCTACGACCTTATCTTCTGGCAGTGTCCCTTTCACGATGTAGTTTCTGATCTCGGTCATCCAACTTTCCTCGGGGATCGTGATCTGGAAGACTTCCATTCGAGAATTTGATGGGTTTGTTTGATTTGCCCAAGTGATTTCCTTTACGTCGATGGTAGTGCGACCTGCGGAGGGAACGTTGAGCCTTGTGACGGTGATGTTGTCCATGTCGGCAGTTCCTTCTAAGGTGGCTAAGCGAGCCAAAGCATCCGCCTGTGTGTTGTCTACCCGTGGTACGAGCTCTATCTGTACTTCCTCAAACTTTTCTGCGAGACTCCTTGCTATCTGTTGGTATTTCATCATCTGCTCGCCTCGTGTTTCGTATTCTCCCGACATTTGGCAGACGACCAGTTGAGAATCACTGTAAACCTTCAATTTTTGTACTCCAATGGCCATGGCCATTTCCAAACCGTTAATCAGTGCTTCGTATTCCGCCTCGTTGTTGGTGGCATGGAAATCGAAACTTATAGCCGTCGTGAATGATTGTCACTCGGGACTGATTAGGATCACCCCAGCCCCTGCTCGGGTGCTCATCGAGGAACCATCGACGTGTAGTGTCCAGGGGACGTCGATAGTCTCGGACGCCTTTTTCAGAAAAGTGAGCTCGGTAAGGAAATCGGCGAGTACCTGAGCTTTGATCGCGGTCCGAGGTGCGAATGTGATTCTGAACTGCCCTAATTCGATGGACCATTTCAATAATCGTCCTGCTGTGTCGGACCGATGCAAAACTTGTCTTAAAGGCATGGTGGTTAAGACTTCGACTTGATGGTCGAAAAAATATTGTCTTAGCTTTCGGACACTCATGATCAAGGCGTATGCGAGCTTCTCGAGGGGTGGATACTTGAGCTCGGCATCATTGAGGGTTTGGCTGACAAAATAAATGGGCAAGTGGTGTTGGCCATCTGCTCGGACTAGGACTGCGCTGAGAGCGGACTCCGAGACTGCTAGATATAAAAACAATTTTTCGCCAGGGATGGGTTTCGCCAAGATTTGGGGATCGGATAGGTATACCTTGAGCTTCAAAAAGGCGGCTTGACATTGCGGGGTCCATGAGAATTTTCCTTTTCTCATGGCTTCAAAAAAAGGTTTGCACTTATCTCCCATCCTGGACACGAATCTGTTCAGGGCCGCAAGACAACCAGTCAACCTCTGGACTTCTTTAATGTTGCGAGGTGGTTTCATATTCATGATGGCTTTGATCTTCGAAGGATTTTCCTCGATACCTCGCTGACTGATGATATGGCCTAAAAATTTTCCCGATCCCACTCCGAAGCTGCACTTCTTGGGGTTCAAACGCATGTTGTATCTTCTCAGGATATCAAACGTTGTTGCGAGGTGCCCTAGATGATCTTCTTTTTTCTCACTCTTAACTACGATGTCGTTGATGTATACTTCCATGGTCTTCCCTATCTCATCGGCTAACATCCGGTTTACGAGGCGCTGATAGGTTGCTCCCGCGTTCTTCAATCCAAAAGGCATCCTTTTCCAACAATAGACGTTCTTCTCTGTTAGGAAAGATGTGTGTTGATGGTCATCTTTGCACATGGTGATCTGATGATATCCTGCGAATGCATCCACGAAAGTCATCATCTCGTGCCTGGCAGTGCTGTCGATGAGGTGATCGATGTGTGGCATCGAAAAATAGTCTTTTGGGCACGCTTCGTTGAGGTCGGTGAAATCGATACATAGCCGCCAAGATTTGTTCGCCCTTTTTACTAAAACTGTGTTGGCTACCCACTGTGGTTGGTCGGCCTGCTCGATCAACTTATTATTCAGCAGTTTCTCCACTTCCTCAGCCAAAGCCGCGTATTTCTCGAGGCTGAACTTCCTCCTTTTCTGTATTGGCCTCCTTGTCGGATCGATGTTTAGTTTGTGGCATGCGACCTCAGGGTCGATGCCGACCATATCCTCGCGTGACCAAGCGAACACATCTAAATTTTGCTTGAGGAAGTCTATCAATTGAGCTCACAAATCGCTGGGTATTTGTGTCCCGATGGTGACACTTAGCTCTGAGCTGGTCGAGGTCGACCGGGATTAGTTCGAGTTCTTTGATGGGAGTTGCACGTTGGTCACTTCTTTCAATTCTTGGATCAAGACTCGATTTTCATTATTCGGCATCGATCTCCATTGGTTCAAAACCGAGGCGGGGTTCTAGATCGGGCAGCCCTTTCGTGGGCTTCTCCTTGGTCTCGATGTCGATTTCCATGGGTGTTTCACTGGTTTTCATCACATTATCTATTTCCATTTCGTCGTTTTTCTTTTCTTTTTGAGGTGGAGTTTGGCTTGTACTACCTAGCCTCATTCCGGGTTTTCTACCATAATAGAAAGCAGAATTTAAATTGACACAAGAGTAAGTCAAACATTTTCTTGCTGCGATTTGGTCACCTTTAACGGTGCCGATCTTCCCGTCAAATCCGGGAATTTGATACAATAGTAGTAAGATGAGGCAGCAGCCCCGAACTCATGTTCAAAAGGCCTGCCGAAGAAAGCATTGAAATTGGAGGGAATGTCGATGATTATGAAGTCCAACCCTTTTGTCGCCTTTTACTTCCAGGGTTGGTGATCTCCACTAACAAACGAATCATTCCGGTTTGACTCCCCAAACCCTCGACCCCGACTTCGCATGGCTCGGCGTAGGAGTGGAAATCACCAAAGTGATCGAGTCTTTTTGAAGAGGATGTTGCGAACGCCTTATTGTCGATCATGACGATGGACCAGCCCCCCCATTATTGGAGATTACGAAAGCTGGTCCCGATTCGGGAAAACCACTCGGCCTTGTCTTCTTAAGTGAAGGTGATTTGCGTTTGGGATGGCATGATAGGAAAACCTCGCGCCGACATCGGTTTGACAAAGAGGTCGTTGGGAGAAAACCCCCAAGGGTTCCCCACGTTGGGCAGATCATGTGGATTACTCTATTTCCGTTCTTCCGGATCTTCCTTCTAAGCGGAGGTGCTTTCTTTGGTTTTGTTCTTTGTCTTGGTTTTGACGAACCTCTCTAACTTCCCTTCCTCGTATAGCTTCCAAAGTTCTCTATGCAGGTCGCGGCAATGCTCGGTGGTGTGTCCGATGGAATTGTGATAGTCACAAAACTTCCTCGGATTGAGTTTGGAGGGTTCTTGGAACATTTCTCTTTACGGAGGTATCGACTGTCTATCTTTGATTGCTTGGAAGATTTGTGCTGCGTTCTGGGTTAGGTTTTCGAGGAGCTTTACCTCCAGTGTGTTGTCAATTGGCTTGAAGGTCCCCGGAGCTCGGAAATTGGCCGGCCCTGGCCGTCGAAAAGGCTTCTCGGACTTCGTCTCTGGTTTCTTGACCTCGGTTTTCTCATTGTTCGGTCGTTGCTCGCCTAGCCTCGAAAGGCAAGGATTTCGGCGTTGGTGATCATGACGCCTGCTCGGTATCTGAAATCAGCATAACTTGTGGGGTATTCCTTGTTCATCATTTTTCAGAGCTTAGTTCCCTTCTTTAAACCATGCATTATCCCTAGTACTTTGGCTTCGTCTCCAAGTGGTTTGCCCTCCATGATAAGCTGGTCGATGCGATCGATATACACCCGGTCCGACTCCTCCTCGAGCTGGTCGACGTTTGTGAGACGTTGCTTGGTTCCTTTGTGCGGTGTTAGAGACGTGAAGTGAGTGAGGAACAGCTGTGCCATCTGATGGAAAGACTCTATCGACGTTGGCGGTAGGGTGTTGAACCATCGGTATGCTTGGTCGCCTAGAGTGAGTGGGAAAAGTCGGAACTGGGTGGCATCGGTCGCCCCTATCGAGTTCATATAGGAAGTATACTTGCTTATGTGATTGATCGGGTCGGTTTTTCCGTCGTATTGCGTGATGGAATTTGTGTTGATTTTGATTTGCACGGGAGCGAGCATAACTGTGGGTGACAGGGGTGAGATGGGAATTTTGGTGGTGAGAGGCATTCCCCTTTTGTTTGCTATTTGCTCCTGCAAGTCTTTGATATTCTGGAGGATGGCGGCCATTTGAGGGCTCTCATTCTGGCCATCAGCATCTTCTCGGCGTTGGCGAGGTGGGGAGTTCCCGTCTTGTCGGTGAGGTGACGGAGTCCGTCGACGCCTGTAGGGCGATGGGGTTTTTTCAGCTCTCCGGGGCGAAGGACTTCGCTCAAGTCGATCCTTTGCTTATATTCATTGTCGGGGTTCACGCTGGGGCACCGATCCTGAAAAAGATCCTTCTGGTTCGGCATGGTCGCGATATGTTGCCTGAGGTCGGTCCCTCTGGGGCCCTCGAGCTTGGTGTGGGCCGCAACTTAAGCTTTCCGAAAATAGGCTTCGGTGGATTGGGTTTGGCCCCTCGTTCGGATTTCGCCTGTAGCGCGGGGTGTATTGTGCCCCATGGGAATTGACCTCTTGACTTTCCTTGCGGTGGGGTCCTTCGTAGCGAGGTTGTTCTCTACGAGGTCCCTCGGGGCGAGGCTCCTCATGCATCTGGCCATTGCCTTTGCTCTCGGCCTTCCGGTTCAGGTTGTGGCGCAGGTCGTCAGCATGGACCCCCATTTCGGCATGTCTCTTGCGCAACTCAACAATGGCCTCTTCGATATCTTTCGGGGTGCGGATTTGTTCTAGCTTTTGAGCAACTCCGGTGGTGGGTCCTCCAGCCTTGCGGTTGCTAATGGCTGGGCCACTAGCCCCCGCTCCGCCGGAGCGACATGAAACTGATGCTTTTCTTTTGGAAACGAAAGATGCTTGAGCAATGGTTCGAGCTATTTGAGTGATTCGATCGCGGTGGGTTTGTATGGAAGATTCGTGAGGAATACTCCAATGAGAAAATGCTAAGGACTTAGCTTTTGTATTTCTTAAAGAGTCCCCTTCCTCTCGCGTCAATTGTTGTGTGCTAAAATAATTGGATTATAGTTTAAGATGTGGCTCTCGAATCTTAGCAACACAAACAATAAATGAGATGGATGAGTTATATTAATGACTTATGATTGTTTTGAGAGAATAAGCGTTGGGTAATAAATTGACAAGAGTTTTGGTATGGTATTGAATTCTCTAGTGTTTTTGGCCATAAATGACCCATATATATAGGGTTTAGGAGAGTGTAGTTCACTCTCCCTGAGTACAAGTACAAGGAGCCGAAAGTGATTCTGCAAAACATTAAATGCTACAAGATTGATGTGACCCAGGTCGGAGGTCGCTTGAGGGGTCGTCCGCGTTATTGGGCTTTTCGGCACGTCGTCGGGACGTCGCCCGAGGTAATTCCGGATAATCAGGGAATTAGCCGTTTAAGTACTACTAGTCATTCATCATTACTGTCCTTTACTGACATTCCTCCGATTAAGACCATCCTTGGGCATGGTCTTCGGTGTGGCAGGTCTAACACTAGTCACATCATAGTTAATGCTTTGTACTTTTATCTGTCTCCGACCTGCGAGATATGCTCTGATCGCACGCCTGGGTGCTGGGATGCTTTTCATTCCGCTCCGAGCCGCGAGGTGTTGCACTTGTAGAGAATTTAATTTGAACCCTTCTCAGACATTTTTAGGTCGCACCCGAATTGGCGCGATACGCTCACAACACGAATTAGTCCACTGTTACAAGCGAAACAACTTAATTAACCTCTCAAAATGGACCCATTCACATGTCATGGTGTAATAATGATTAGATTCAAGTTTTACCGTAAAAAAACAAAAAAACCGATTAGAATACTATCAAACATCATATATGAGCCTGCTCATTAACCAACTTGGTCTTAACATGGATACTTATCTCATTTCTTCATTATAAATTTCCCCCAACAAACTAGCTTTCAAATAGGTACTAGCTGCTTTCAAATGGGAGAAACTTAGGCCATATTTTAGAACACTAATGAATAGTGAAATTCACTTAAAATTTGAAAAAGTTGAGTATTGAGACTTTAAAAAAAAAGCACTTCTCATCTATAAAATAGAGAGTATAAACACACACTTAATCGAAGTATAAAATACATTTTTCAAAAAGTTTTATGGTTGAGAGGGTAAAATACAAGAATCAAAGTCACATGTGAATTTAGCATTATATGCTACTCCATCCTTCTTGCTTTAGATTGTTCATTTACTATTTGACTTGTGTTTTGACAAACGAGTTGCTTATTAGTATTTAAAATGATAAAGCGATTTTTAAGGTGGGGTGTGTTAGTTCTACCCCTCATCTATCATACACCTCCTTAAAAGATATTTTATCATTTTATGTACTAATAAACAACTCGCTCACAAAAATACGAGCCAAAAGTGAAATGACCAAACAAAAATAGGACGGAGGTAGTAAACTTTTAACTCCCAAATAATAAAAAATTGACATCATCTCATCAACTTAAGAAATATGAATATATATGTAGCCAAATGGCCTTTTCATTTCATATTCTTTTCCATACTATTTTTTTTGTAATTTTAACAAATAGTATCGAGCGTTGACCATGTGTTGACTGTGTCTCTGCACGTGTATTGTGTGTCCACAAAATGTGACGACTATATTGGAAAAACTGGAAACACCGCACCAAAAATAAAAAAAAATGGTGTTTGCGTGTTGCAGAATCAATTCACACAAAAAGGTGTAACCCCTCAACCACCACCCCAAGGCGGCGGCTCCAATTCGCAAGGCGTCGTCCTCCGCCGGACTAGCACATTCACAGTTTTAGCCATTCCACACTTCATCTTCTTCAGGTACTGCAGTTACGAAATCATCTAATTTCTTAACTAATTCAAATTTCAGATTTAGATATTTCTTAGATTTGATTCTTCTCATCTTCAATTGATCATCCAGTCGGTGTTTTCGTCGATTGAATCGACTTCATTTCCAGTTCCGGCGAAACCGATGAAAATGCCAATTGAAATTGCGATTATGCTGATTGTGGCCGCCGCCTCATCATCGTCGTTGGTGAGCAGCGAATTGGCGTCTGGATGCTTCGAATCCATTGTTAGCTTCGGCGATTCGCTCGCCGATACCGGCAATTATCCCCTGCTCTGCCCAGAAAACAGCCCGCCGCACTCCGCTCGGCCGCCGTACGGCCGAACTTTCTTCGATTTCCCCACCGGAAGATGCTCCGACGGCCGTCTCGTCATTGATTTCATCGGTATGTTATATTTTAGTCCTTTTTGCTCGATAAAGTTAAATTTTCGCCAGAAAATTGGGGATCTTATATTTGCCGTCCAAACACAGTTACAGCGCTAAAATCTGGGGATTCATATTTCCACTTTTTAGGTTGGGTGACACTCCACGTGTGCTAATTGATAGGAAAGTTAAAAATTCTCAAATTTTTAGGGTTCACGTGCTGATTTCAGATGAAATTTCAAAATTTCCTAGCAAAAATGACTAAAATTGACACTAGGATTAAAATTTTAAAAAGAAATGCAAAGTTACAGGACTAAAGTGAAATCATCCTAAATTACAAGACAAGTTTTGAATTTTTCCCATTTACTAGTACATTGAGTCGTTGAATGATCTGTTTGTGGTTTTTTGTAATTTGTAGCACGGAGTCTGGGGCTGCCGTTTGTGCAGCCGTACATTGGCGGAGAGAGGGGGTTGTTTGACGGCCGGAGCTTCAGTAATGGAGTGAATTTTGCAGTGGTTGGAGCTACGGCACTTGGAATATTGGAATCCATAATCAGGAAACCAATGTATCATTGGCAACTCAATTGGAGTGGTTCAAACATTTTTTGGCCCAAATTCCTGGTAAGATTAGCCATTTCTGTTGCTGATTATAACTACTTGGAAGTATTTTACATCCACAAACAGTGGCAATTGTTTGAAATTTTAAAAATTTGGGATTTCAATAAAGTTATAATGAAATTTTTGTATCAATTCAGTACAGAGTTTATGATATTTACTGTTCAAATGAAATAGTTTAATGTTCCATGTCCACAAGAGTTTTCGTGAATTTCTTAAGTTAATTTCAATTAAGTTTTGAAGAAGGCTGTAACTTGAACCAGTGCAATACATTGTAAAAAGTTCATTTTTTTCATTTAAGGATATGGAATAGTAGGAAGAGTTATCTGAATATTATGAATATATTTCAGGTCGGTTTTCCATAATTCATAGTTTTGTCATCTAATACTACAGGTGGTAAAAAATTTCTTCGAAAATCTCTGGTTCTAGTGGGAGAGATAGGAGGCAACGATTATAATCATCCAATCACGCAGGGCTCAAGTCTTGAAGTGCTTCGATCTTTAGTCCCACCAGTAATTGGCTTTATTGGATCCACAATTGAAGTAATGCACAAAATCCTCTGTTTTGTTATTTTATTACATTTTTATGATTTTATACTTATATTAGAGAGAACACAGGGGCATGTAAACATACCTACTTTAAAATGTATAAATGTGGTGTTCACTTCTAATAGTCAAAAGCATTTGTAATGCATCACATTTTACCTTCAAAACTTTATTTTTTGCTTGAAAAGTACTTTTTTTCATCTATAATTTCTTAACAGGAAATTATTAAGCTTGGTGCTGCGACATTGTTAGTCCCCGGAAACACACCAATAGGTTGCCTTCCTATTTATCTAGCACAATTCAAGGCAACGAGTATTGCGAGTGATTACGACCCAAAAACGGGATGCTTGAATTGGTTGAACGCGCTTGCAATGCACCACAATGAGTTACTCCTGAAAGAATTGAACCACTTACGAGAGCTTTATCGTCATGTCACCATAATCTATGCCGATTACTACAATAATGCGTTGCGGTTTTATCTCACACCAAATGAATTCGGTAACTTTATTGCCACTCATTTCATCATTATCGTTATAGTCCGTTTCTTAGAAACTTTAGCTTACCTATAAAGATTTAGACAAAACTTATATACACTAGGTGCACCGTGCAACTCAAGTGTATTTTTAAATAGTAGCAGTTGTTTTACTAAAAAGTACTAGTTATTTTTACTAGAAAGTGTTTAGTCTTTTCTCTAAAAGTTATTAGTTGCCATACAACTGGTGTACAAGAGTGTTACTCAAAGATTTATCTACAAATGCAGGATTTAGACAAAAACTTATATACACTAGATGCACAGTGCAACTCTTGCAGGATTTAGACAAAAACTTATATACACTAGATGCACAGTGCAACTCAAGTGTATTTTTAATGATATTAGTTGTTTTACTAAAAAGTTTTAGTTTGTTTCACTAAAGAGTGTTTTCACTGAAAAATATTAGATGGGTACATTTACATTGTACAATTTGTGTACAAGAGTGCTACTGAAAGAGTGGTCTATGAATGCAGGATTTGGAGGGGGGAATATCCTTAAAGCATGTTGCGGATCAGGAGGACCGTATAATTTCAACGAATCGGCACTTTGTGGTTTTCCACCTGCAACCTCTTGTGATGATCCTTCTTCATTTGTTAGTTGGGATGGCATTCACTTAACAGAGGCAGCCTACAGACTGATTGCCCAAGGTTTGCTCGACGGATCTTATACCACTCCTCAGATAAGTACAATTTGTCCTTCCATACCTAGGGTTCCCCAAGTCCATGAGTATTAGTTAAGAACTGTGAATTATTGATGGAGTGCCTGCTCATAATGTTAAGTGTCTCTGTGTATAATCAAGATCTGTTGTTTCAGGACTGTAATTAGTTGAACTATTGAGGTGTAAATTGTAATAAGTGCCTTTAAGATACTGTTTTGGCATGTGGAGGTGTAAATTGTAGTAAGTACCCCTTTGTTAGGCTGAATAATTAGTTTGCAAAATGTATTTGTAATACAAGTATTTCAAGTTACTCAAAGTTTGGGGTAGATTTCAATTTCATCAAATCCTTTGAGTTAGTCAAAAAATGTGTTGATCCATTCTAAACTCATATCAATCCAAATAATCGTCAATTTATATCAATCCAAATAATCGTCAATGAATGGGATTCAGATCTGGTGTTGTACAGCACCATCCTGTGCGCACACGCACCATTAGATCATACACGCGTACACATACACTCGTGCGGGTGTATGTGATCCATGTGCACCCTCCTGTACAACACATAATACCCTCCCCAATGAATGTTTTGCAATAGATTTTAAATTTACTCTTAAATCTTTCAATTCTAACACAGATTTAGATGATAAAAATTGGATATACAGAATTCAAATGTGTATATAGGTGCAATTCGGTGTTTGATCAAACTAAATTTAGCCAGGATAAATAAACTAAGTCTTGTATACATCCAGCTGTACTGTGCACTCATAATGCTTTTTAGAACCATGTAACTTGTTTACGCAGAATCATGCAATTATTAATATGAAAAAATAATTGCATGTTCAGTATAAACAAGTTGTATCTTTCGGTATAACAAGTTGCATGATTCTAAAATGCACTATGAATGCACGGTGCACTGCATATGAGACCCACTCGGATAAAAAATGGTACACTTTCTTTTGTTAACGGTAATGCTGAACGGGGTGTTTCACCCCAGTATGAATGTGTGTTTTTTCTATTTTTTTCCGTTATGAGGTTTGTCTCTACTAATTCATAAAAGACTTTATTAAGGATAAAATAGTCAGTACACCATCCAATATGACGAAAATATCCTTATCACACCAGAGTGAACGGGGCCAAATAGCAGTATCCGCCTTGTTAAAGTGCTTGTTTATGTTAATTTTGTGAGTTTAATAAAAGAAGATCATTCAGTGTGTGTGTTTTAAAACAGCTTTCAAAAGTACTTATTTTCAAAAGTTATGAGAGGGAACTTTGAAAATAAGTGCTTCTGGAAGTTATTTTAACTGTTTCAAAACACACCCTCAGTCGAAGATGTTGTGTTTGCACAATTACCTAACTGGCTAATTTATACTAGCGAGACTGCGTTGGATTCCCCTGTGCCAAAATATGGTGTTCCACCCATGTTCTATATTCAATAAATTTGACACATGTCTCATGTTTTAATTATTTAAAATTCTAAACTCTATACCCTAAATTATGAACCATAAACCATAAACCATAAATTATAAATCATTCAGGCCGGGTGAACCATGAACCACTTGGGTGGGGTTAAGTTCGTCTCGGGTAACAGAAAAAACTGGAAAAAAAATTCAAAAAAAAAATTAATATTTTTTTTAAAATTTTAAATAATTAAAATATAAGACAAATGTCAAATTGAGAGGTTATGGAACATGAGTGGAATACCAAACTTTGGAGTGTTTGCACAATTACCTAACTGGCTAATTTATACTAGCGAGACTACAATTTAACCCCAAGTCAGTAGACTCAGTACTTGCCATATTCAGAAATCTGCAAAAGTTTTCCAAAAATAGATAATTAAGTAATTGAATAAAATGGAAAACTGTACCAAAATCATCATAGGAAACTGGAGCAATGTTATTATTGGATTGGTGTAAAATCTTGAATAAAAAATAAGGTAGAAAATGGGCACCTGTCGCAGACTTGATATTAAACCAAACATTATAATTCCACAAGATTGATCCTTTACAAAATTGTTTATCTTCGAACAAACAAGTCATATTTCGATGTCATATCCAAAATTTATGGTCACCATCATCGATACTGAAAAAAACAATATTTTCACAGTATTAGTAAAAAAGTACTCCTTCCGTAATAATTTTAATTGACCAGCAGACACGAAGATTAAAAAAAATTTGGAAAATAATAATATTAAATGGTGTAAAATTGGTTGGTGGGGGGAAATAATAGTACTATATAGGAAAAGTGTCAACTCAGGGTTTGAAAGATGACAAAACTATCAATTTAAGGCTTTAAAGATTTTTTCTAAAAGATAGAAAACTACCGATTCAGGCCTGAAAGAAAAAAATTATCAATTTGAGGCTCACACATTTTAAGACCATGTTTGACACTTATATTTCATATCCTTATTCATGTTCTTATTTTTTTAATTTTTAGGGTTTACGGTTCAAGGTTCACGGTTCAGGAGGGTTTAGGGTTCATAGTTCAATGTTTGGGGTTCATCGTTTAGGGTTTAGAGTTCATGGTTTAGGGTTTTAGTGTCAAACATGACCTTAAAAGTTATAAGCCTCGAATTGATAGTTTCTATTTTTCAAGCCATGGATTGATAGTTTTTTTTATCTTCCAGGCCTTAAATCGATAGAAAAAAATCTTTCAGGCCTTAAATTGGTAGTTTTACCATATTTCAGGCCATGAATTGATAAAACTCCAAATAATATTGAAAATTGCTTTATTTTCTTTTAGAAAATGACCAAACAAAAAAAAGGGATATTTACAAAAAGTGATCAATCAAAATTAGGATGGAGGGAATAAGATTTATTATAAAACCGATCTATGGATATATTCATATTCATACCGGTAAAATTTAAAAATGTATGAATTTTTTCAATTATGAACTTATTGACATTTTCCTGATACTTTATTGATATCAGGCTTAATAATTAACCGATATCGATATAGTATAGCGATATTTATCTAATTTTTTGTATAAATATTATGAAAATATTGTGTTTCTCAATATCAATATAGGTGACTAATATCAGTAAAATAAAATAGGTATGGAGATATTGTGAATAATAACTTAAATACAACACTAAAAATATACTACTATTCAGTACTCACATAAGATCATTCTATGTATCGGATTTATAGATTTTTGTAATATTTTTTAAAAATTAATTTCTAAAAATATTATAAAAACTTGTGAAAATTGAGACAATTTAGTACGATTTGCACCCACTGCATATCCGACAAGACAATTAACAAAAAGCATCAAAGCCGTTGAAACGAAATCCCGTCTACGGTCAAGATTCTGTCTTCATAACAGCGATGACGGAACGCCGGATCTAAAGGAAAAAAACAGATAAAATGTTTATTTAATTTCTCCAGCTTTTCAAAAAGCCACCCTCCCAGTCCCAATTTACTAAGTGCGGGATACATTTCCACTTTTTATTATTACTATTATTATTATTTAAAAACGTTAAAGAAGAACCCTATTTCTGCACTTGATCTAGGGTTTAACATCGCGGTCGATTCGTAACGGGAAGAATGGCGAATCAGTACGGAGCTCAGGTCACCGCATCTCAGGTAATCTAGTATTCGCGTCTCTGATTTTTTGCATTTTTTTGTGTTTTTTATGTTGATTTACAGTTCTGATACTTGAGTCGATTTTTGGTTTTGAATTTATTAGGTTGGTTCGTACTTCGTTCAGCAATACTACCAGGTGTTTCAGCAGCAGAGGGAATATGTGCATCAGTTTTACAATGATTCCAGCTCTATGATGAGAGTTGATGGAGAAATCTGCGATTCTGCTTCCGATATGATGGTAATGGTGCTTTTGTTCATTTTTGTGATTTTAATCTGTGTTGAAAACCATTGAGTTTGTTTAGTTTGTTGATATTTCTGAGCTGTTTGTAAAATTTAAGTAACATCTTAGTCTTAGTGATTATGCATCTTTATCTTGGAAGTGAATCAGGATCTGGATCTCGATAGTTGATTGGAGAGATTTTTGTTTAGTTACAGAAGAAGAAACTAATGCAAATACATGAGGGTCTCCACCCATCTACTTTATTGTTTCCATTTCCTAATTTATAGATTTGCATACTCTGTCTGCTGAACTTCTTCTGGTTCATGATGATAATTTAACGAATCAAATCAATTTCCTAATTGGTTAATGCTCATGTCGTTTTATTTTTCATCGCAGAAAATTCACGATCTACTCCTGTCACTAAATTTCACTGAAATTGAGATCAAGACAATAAAATCTCTGGAATCATGGAACGGAGGTGTCCTTGTAGTTGTTTCTGGCTCTGTCAAGTCGAGAGATTTCAGTTATTGGAGGAAATTCGTGCAGACCTTCTTTCTTGCCCCACAAGAGAAAGGCTACTTTGTTCTGAATGATATGTTCCATTTTGCTGATGATGAGGTGGCACACCAACCGTCAGCTCCAGTTGCAGCACAGGAACAAAATGTTGATTATCAGCCAACTATTTCGTCTCATATGCCCAACCCACCAGGTAATTGACTGATCTGATGATTTTTTTTTCAAGTGTTGTGAATACTCGGTAGTTATTCTGTGCATAGTTATTAATGGCGCAAGGCGCCACAAGGCGCGAAGCAGCGCCTAGCGCCTTAGGCGCGCCTGGCGCCTTAGGCGAGCGCCTTGCGTCCCTGAAAAAAACAATATAAGTTCCCTATCAAACTGTAATATATAATTAAAAAAAAAAAACTGCATAGCCATATATCAATAAATCAATCACCAGTCACCAGAAACTACAAGTTATCAAGAAAATAAACAAAAAAAAAAAGGATAGAGGTAGCAGTAGCAGAAATCATAAAACGAAAAAGAGAGAAAAAAGAAAAAAAAAACTAACCTGGACTGGATTGGGACCGCTGGAGTCTGGACGACGGCGGGCGGTGGCCGGACGCCGGTGCGGTGGACGGCGCCGGTGGCTGGAGGCGGGCGCACCGGATGGTGGTGGGTGGGTTGGACTATGGGCCTTGGGCGTGTTTGGGAGGAAAAAGGAGGAAGAGTGGGAGACGCAAGTTTTTTTAAAAAAATGAATCTTGAAACCCTAATTCACTTAAATATTAACATTTAGTAGATAGCATTTTTTATTTAACACTTAAATAGATAGATGTCCTCAAGGCGCGCCTTAGGCGCGCCTTTTGCCACAAGTCGAGGCGCCGAAAGGCGCTCCCAGGCGAGCGCCCAGGAAATCCCAACCGCCTGGGCCTATGGCAGGCGAGACGGCTGGCGCCCCGAGCGCCTGGCGCCTTGGGCGCGCCTCGGGCGCGCCTTTAATAACTATGATTCTGTGTATATCAACTATTATGTTGGTAATGATGTCTATGTGGAGTGGACTAGAATTTCAAGGCATTATTCCATTAGCAACTTTCTAGATTACTTTTTACCAAATCCACTATCAAGTATCAACAATTTTACTATGAGTCGATATTATAAAAATGTAACGAAAAAGAGAGTTACAGCTCCCAGCCTCCAAAGTAATCAAAGCTATTAATGAAGGGCAAGGAGGACTCCTTAAAAACCTACACCCGAAACCCAGTGGGAAATACCTTGGTGTAGCAGTGTAGGGAAAAAATAGTACCCCACCTTTAACAGTCTCCCATGAGAGACTCCAAAGTACTCCCTCGACGTATTGCTAACTAGCTGTGAGCAGATAAACTCTGGGCAACCACCCATCCAGATCTCTTTCACATGAAAGTTTGCAGACAAATCTGCTGCCTTGTTTCCCTCTCCAAAAAATGTGGTACCCTAATATCCATCCACGTCCGAAGCTCCTGCACAATACTAAAACGCCCTCTATCTTCGCGTTATAGTTGCAATCTCTCCAGCCAAAATCCCACTATCAACAATTTTAACATGTTCACACCAAAGCACAGATGCATCTATGATCTACCCAACAATGTTAATTTGCAGGACGTACATAAATGCAAATTTTTTGATTTAAATTATCCACTCTTTGTCTAGTGTAGTGCTTCTGCAATCAGTTATTCCATAGTTAGTCACGTATGCAAATGAATGTTTTCAGCCAAGTGTAAGTTACCACAATAATATTTAGGTCATATGCAACACAATATTTCATGTAGTCACAGACTCAAATGCATGTTTCCACTAATTTAACTTACCACATGAATATATTGATAAAAAATTAGATTTGAACTATACATTTCTCTTGCTAAACTAGGTCTGAGATTTTGTTGCATGAGTCCATCTTCATTTTGTCAGAATTATATGTTACATAACATCAGTCTCGGAGGACGAGGTTAGAAATGGTTTTCATGCCATGTATTATGTATGGAAATTTGTAGATTCATTATCAAAGGTTTTTGCAAATTTTGGAGCTGAGCTTCTGGGGGTGTGTTTGTTTACATAATTCCCACCCCACTTTTTTAATTTCAAATGCAAATCCTCGTTTGCCTATCTGGATTTTGGTATAAGATTTCATATCCTCTAAATTGCTGCCCTATAATACCTATAATACACCTAATTTACTTTTTATAACACAATTTATAATACACTATCAATCATCTATCACCCACATTTTAATTATCATTTTCTACCATCAACTCTACCTGTCCTCCTATTTACTTTACACACTCTCTCTCCTACTTTATACACAATTTTCTATACACAGGCAATCATCTATTACGCACTTCTTAAAATCCTACAAAATCTACACTCCCAAACACATACAAAATCTGAATTCACCTTTTAGATATTTCTTCTAGGAGTTAAAGGGTTACAAATTGCCTCTCCTATGTGTAATCAATAGGCTAAAGCAATTTGTTTTTTAACAGTATCTGATTATGCATTGGAGGAGGAGACTGGGGAATATATTAACTCCGTTCATGTGGAAGGAGAAGAGCCAGTTCAGGAGTACAGTTATCATGAGCATCTTCAGCAGGATCCCGAACCAGAGCCCGAGCTAGAGGAAGAGCCTGAGACAGAGGAAGAGCTTGAGCCAGAGATTGAGGGTGACAGCTTTGAAGAGGGAACTCCCTTTGAAGAACCAAGCCCCGTGCTTCCAACTACATTAACAACTATGCAAGAGCCTCAGATTTCTGCTGAAGAACCATATGTAGAACCTGAGAAGCTGACCTACGCTTCTATTGTAAGTTTCCTCTTGGGTTAGCCAGTACAAAAGATTATAGTGTTACATCATTGGATAATTTCATAGCATCTAAATATCTAATGCCAAAGAATTTTGACTAAAACATTTGTCGTATCAAGGTAGCCAGAAATATGCACATGACTTTGCTACATTTGCTACATGTAATTTATATGAGTTAAGTGAGACGGAAAATTAGTCATCTATGAAGTACTTGAGCAGTATAATATTAGATGCACTGTTGATCACATGCCTATATCTCCAACATATACTGAGGAGTTTTACTCCAAGCTAGGAATTCCGAGTTTGGCATATGTCAATTTCTGTCATTTTAGAAGGTCTTCACTTGATAACATTCAAATATACATTTATTGATGTTATCCTTTCCACTATACGTCCAAATAGAAGTTCCGGGGAAGTTCTTTTGGAATTTTACATATTTTCAACTTTTAATATAGTTACCATAGTAAACTGTCTTATGTGTTCATATTTCCTTATTTGTCCTTGGATTGATAATTTTTGTTCCAATATTTCTTGAATTGATAGTTGCGGGCTAAAGGAAAATCTCAACCGGCAATAAATTCTCCACCAGCTTACACTTCGAGACCACCTGCTTCTGATTGGAACCATGTGCCACAGCCCTTGCCACCACAGCCCTTGCCAACACCTTATCTTCCCACTTATGTTGTGGATGCTCAAGAAGAATCCTTATCATCACGGGACGCATCACGGGAAGGTAAAACCCATTTCTTTTTCTTTTTCGGAATTGCACGTGTTTCTTATTTGGCTTTAGCATTATGCTAATTAAAGAAATTTAATAGCCTGTACGATTTTGGAATTGACATTTGTGTCTTATGCCATTTCAACTGCTAACTTGTTAGTATGTGTTTGCTGGTGTTAGTTATTTAGATAGATAAGCTGTCATTATCTGTATTTATAGTTAATGGGTTGCTATGCTTTTGGTGATAATGTTAGTCATTTGTTCTGTTCTACTAAATGACACGTTGATGGATGATCAGCGAGGCAGTATCATAGTACTCTGTTTGCTAATCCTTTTTTTATGCATAGAGAATTATTTATCTTTATTTTTTAGAATTAATTATTCTTTGGTTTCATTAATCGGGTTCAATTTTTTTCAGGAGAATCAAAATCTGTCTATGTGAGGAATTTACCTTCTACAGTGACGAGTGATGAGATTCAGCAAGAGTTCGAGAATTTTGGGAAAATCAAGCATGATGGAGTCTTTCTGAGGAATCGTGTGGTCCGTTTCCTATCCCCATTATTTTTGCCTTGAAAATTATTTCTTATGTGCTTGTAAAGCTGTGAGATAACTGAATCTTATTATGGGGGACAGGATACGGGTGTATGCTATGCTTTCGTCGAGTTTGAAGATGTTCAGGGTGTTCGGAGTGCAATACAGGTTTGAGTTTTTGGAAGGAAATGCCTATTTTCAATTTTTAGGAGTGATTCAATTGGGATTTTTTTGAAGCACTCTATTTTCACGCTATTTTAACAGTAGCCCCCTGCTTAACAAGTCTTTGTTTAAGTTAAACTTTCCCCAACAATTTGGATTAAGGGTCCTGTAGCCCAAAAAATAACAAAGTCACTTTTAAGTTTTTTATCATGCTGTGCCTGTAGTTAAGAACAGTTTGAATTTCTGTTGCTTTCGTCCAAACATATTGTGGATTGGTTTTCAGCTACTGTTGTTAGATTGCGTGAGTTTCAGGAATAATGCCATGTGTGTGTAGTCTTGGAATATTTTTATCTTTGTTACCATTTTCATCACAAAATATGATGGTTTCTATAATGAGACCCAATTCCTTTCTTAAATTTAATTGAAGTAACTGAATGCATATTGTTTTTTTGAATTACTTTTTGGCAGGCTTCTCCAATTCAATTGGCTGGACGGAAAGTGTACATCGAGGAGAGAAGAGCAAATGCTGGTGGTGCTCCTCGTGGTGGAAGTATGTTTTTTCTCCTTGCTTTACATTTCCGTATAGGTTTAACTTGCCAAAATTATGCTTTTGGTACTTGTATGATATTGTTTCATATCCCTGCCTCTACCTCTTCTTCATTTTCTCATCCTTCTGATGGCAAATACTTCTATACACCAGTTGAACCGTGTAACTCAAGTGAACATTTATATGGTATTAGTTGATTTACTAAAATTTATTAGTTGGTCTGTGTCAATTGTTTTCACTGAACAATATTACTTGTGCTCATTTCTCAAAGTTTCGTTTAGTTATACTCTTGGGCTGACATGCCTTGAAATTGTGTTGATCAGGAACCGGGGGAAGAGGCAGAGGCGGGCGTGTCGGAAGGAATTCTTATTCCGGGAGGTGAGCAAATTTGAAGGCAAAAGCCAACGAACGGCATTATGTAATTCAATAACTGGTGTGGGCATGATGCTGCCTGTCATTTCTCTCAAGTTTTATGACAGAAGCGGACGCTTCTTTTCCTTATTTTTGGTTGGAATTTGTAACTTAAATTTTTTGTATGGAGAGAGATTTGTTTGCGTGGTTTCTGCTTCTATGTTTCTCAGTTTTAACTGGTACGAGTTCGTCCTCTTTGTTGCATTTTCATCTTCCAAATACAAATACAAGTCGTAAAAATGCTCTAAGCTGTCTAATGGTTTTTGATTAAAAATCAAGCAACTTTTCAAATTATACTCCCTCTGTCTACACACTCTCCTTTTTGTTGGTTCACTAAATGTGTGTTTATTTTTTTAATTGACACAATCTCTCTATCCATTACGTAAGTATTCAAATAGTCATTATACTTTACTCATAAAATTTATTTTATTCATAAATGGATTTCATAATACTTTACTATACTCTTTATTTTATCTATTTTTTCTTCAATGCCCAAAAAATTGGTAACAGTATTTGTTGAAAGGAGTAGTGTATAAGGAAAATAGGAAAATATAAACCACTACTTTTTTATCTTCAAATTAGGTGCATCGTGCAGTTTATAGAGTATTTTAGAAGCTTGCAACTTAATGCATTGAAATTTGTGATTTGTTATACTGAAAAGTGAAACTATATTTTACAAACACGAATTATACATTTTAGTGTAACAAATTGTAAATTTCAGTGCAACAAGTTATAAATTTATAAAATATACTATGGAGTGCTCGGTGTATGGAACATATTTTCGTTAGATAGCTTAATCAAAATTAGTATGATAACATTAAAATACCGGTTTAAATGAGTTTAATGTGGTTTAAGGATTTAGCTAACAAACAAGTAATAAATATGTATGATTGAAATTAAATGAAGAACATTGATAATGTTATTCAATAAATGCTGGCTGATAAAGCCTTTTTTGCATTAATAATTCGGATTCCTTTTATGAGGTATAAATGCTCATATTTATACTACAAGAAGAGGTGGTTGTTGTGTTCCTTATTTTCTCTAGTATGCAGAATGCATTTAATTCGTACAAGTACTAAACATTAAATGACCTTGACATTACATTAGACTCTAGTGTCAGCTAGGCGATTTTTGAGTGGCAACTAATGAATCCCGCAGTGAAATGACAGATATGTGGAGCTTGCAGGTGTCAAACCTGAACTTCCCCTTTATAGCCGTCTAACATTTACATGTGCCGCCGCCATGAGTGATCTTTGCTCCTTAAGGAAGGGTCTTCTGCCTTGTGACCGCTGGCGAGCTCAGGTGGGAAAAGAACATATTGAAATTTTTGAAAGTCGTCGACCGAGGTCGTCCTCTCTTGGTTATACTGATGAAATCCCTGAACGAGCTCGCCTGAGCCCGGTGTCATGGGATAAAATCCTTCACTGAGCTCGCCCAAGATTGGTGATACAGGTGCCTAGATAGTAGCTTTTGGCCTGATTTAATACAAGTCGAGCCCGTCAACGTGTTCATTCCAAATCACCTTATTAACAGAATAAATGAGCTTGTCTCTAAATAATTGTACTATTTCGATCTCCGAGTTAAAGAGGAATTATTACGTAATAATAGCGAGCTTGGAACCCATGCCCGTATAATTTTCGATACAACAAACATCAACTCTAATAATTGAAGATAAATCTCCCTAATATCTAATTCCCAATCTTTTTTCTCCAACGTGGCATTACTCAATCTCTTCTTTTTAACTTTCTAATTTTCTTATTATTTTGCATTTTTTATTTTTATGTATATTTTAACCGCCCAAAAATTTTGATTTCTATCCATTACATATTTTTATTCTAGATGTATTTTTTAATATTTATCTATATCTTAACCGTCCCATATTTATCTCAATCTTAACTGTGCATAATTTTAAGTTGCAACTTTATTTCTTTCTCAATCTGCGATTTCTCATTCTTCCACAGGAACTACGGCGTTCCCAATTATCCTTTTCGTCTCCGCCACAAATTTCTGGTCTTTATATACATTTTCTTTATACGCAGTATAAAACAGTTGTAAAACATACTCTTCTATATAATTTCAATTTATTATCCTGTCGAGCGTTCGTTGACTTTCAATAATACTGTAATCTTCATTTCATTTATAATTTTAGTACTTCGTATTTTGGAGAATTTACAAAATACAACTCTACATTTTTTTGTTCAATAGATTTCTATCACTAAAACATATAGCGGCCAACAGGATTAGAGATAAACATATACTTGATTCACATTATTTTGATTTACGAATTTGTTGTATTTCTTCTCTTCTTCTTTCTTTGATATTAATACTTGCATTTTTTGCTCTTGCAATTAAAAATTGTCAAAAAAAAAAAGTATGGAATTTTGCAGTATTTTATTTTTCAAAATTTATAATAAAATAATATACAAATTATTTAGTGGGATAATCCATTATCCCATTAAATTCTCAACTTCCCTCAATTTTCGTTTTGGTTGAAAAAATTCTTTCCGAATGTATATTTTAGTCTATGCATTGTTTGGTGATATATGTTCTTTTAAAAATTGGTGGTGATTAAAATAAGTTATTTTAATTTGGTGATATAATGAAATTGGTGGTGATTAAAATAAGTTATTTCCAAATTAAAAATTGTGAAATGCTAACGAAAATCCCTTTTCAAGCAAAACTTCAAAGAGACGTGTTTCAAATTGCAACATAAAATATATATATATATATTCTAATTGATAAAAACGATGAAAATGATGATCTTATTTTGTAATTAATTCATATATATTAAACTTAGGATACGAATACTTTTTAAAACAAAAATAAATCAAATTGATTTTTATTAATGCTATATTTTTAAAAATAATTTTATAATCAATTATATAAAATTTATTTCCTCCCCGCGGGTTTACACTAGTTATAAGCATTTCCCGAAATTTATACCATTTATTCAAATTATTAAAAACAATTAACGTAATTTGAAGTTTTTAACAGACAGTTTGTTAACCTGTGAAATGATTTTATAATTAGAGCATCAGTACAGGTTGATTCGAAATGGAATTGGTAGAAACGAGAAAGAAGCGGCCAAACAGACAACCTTCTCACAACACCAATGACTATGAGGACAACTTCCTTTGAAACAATGTTTCAGAAATATGTAGGTATTACTAAAACATAAAACTTAATTAAGTTAATTCATGACTACTTCTCAAATCAATTTATAAAACTAATGCAATTTTTGTTTTAGTAGGAGGTATAAGCGACTTTCCACATCATAAATAAACAAGGACCCCTGAATTATTACTTTTTGTTTCGAAAGACTCTTAAATTATTTTTTGTTTTAAAAAATCCTCAAATTATCAATTTTTATTTCGAAAGATCCCTAAACTATATTTTACTTAGCTAGCTTAATGTTTTTCGATAAAATATAATAAATTATACTTAATTTAAATGCTATTATTTTCAGATCAATCCCCAAATTAAAAAAAAAATGTATCTAACAAACTTTAAAAAAGGGCTTTATAAAACAAAAAATATATAATTTAAGGGCTTTTTAAAATAAAAAATTAATATATGGGCCTTTTGAAACAAAAGTTGATAGTTTAAATTTTTTTTAAAATAAAAAATAGTTTAAGGATTTTTCGAAATAAAAGTTGATAGTTCATTGGCTTTGGATGCATTATGCCAACAAACAACCGCTAAGGCTTATAAACTAATATGATGTTTAATTTTTATTTTTTTTGTTTGTTAAATACTCCTTTTGCCCTCTTTTGATTTGAACATTTATTCAATAGGCCTGTCCCTTGCAATTAATTTCTACACACTAAAATCAATTATATCTTATTTAATTTACTCTACATATCATTATTTTACCATTTTATTTTTATAAAAAAACAATTTTATTATTTTCAATATTATTAAACAACTTTATATTAATAGTCGTGAAAACAATAAATGTTCAAACAAATACATAAGGAAGGGAATACACATTGAACAAAATATCGTACGAGAGGATCTCATACATAAATCTGTATAAACTAGAACAAATCAATACTCACACTTTAAATTCGTACGAGACGGTTTCATACAAGAAACTATTTAAAATTTGAACAAATCAACATTCACCATTCGAAATTGTTAAAATGCCACATGTAAATTATGTTCCGTCTCACATTGAGATCGTCCGCGCGAAAGTGCCTAATATATTTTGGTTGTTGCTAAATGATAGGAATCACCTCAGGGTGAAAAAGGTAAAATGACTTAACTACCCTTAATGAAATTGTGATAATTTCAATTTTGACGAATCAACTATATCCTAAACATTAAATAATGAACCCTAAATCATGATCTATTCAGACCGGGTGAACCATGAACTAGTCGGGCCGAATATAAAATATTTTATTAAGAGTAATAATGTAAATTTACATATCTAAATGGTGTTCACTCCGGAGTGAATCACCCCATTTAGCATACCGATATATTTTTGTACTAGTTTATAGTAAAAAAACTGGGTGAATAGTTTAAAATACCGAATCATGTCAGTGGAGTTGCAGATGGAAAAGGAAAGTAAAAGTCAAAATATGGTTCATTCTTATTGGTGCAATAATAGCAACCAAGAAGCAGCAATGGGGGTCCCTCTTTAGTAGAAATCCATAATCATGTTTCATCTTTGCAAATCCAAACCCGACTGTTGCTCCAACCCCATCAAACACCATCATTTCTCTCTCTCTCAACAAATACGCCCTTTTCTCCCCCTCATTTTCAGACTGAAAAACCCCACTTGTAAAAATTGAATCTTGATACCTAATACTGTTGTTTGCGGTGTGAATTCAAGTGGGTCAGTCTCAAATTTATCATCAAGAGAGGAGAATAGTAGTACGGTGATGTCATCAGAGGGTTCTTCCTCATACCCTGATGACTCGCCCGAGTTGGAGTTGGGACTCGGACTCAGTCTTGGCGGTGGTTGTGGAAAGGCGGCGGCGCCGGCCGGCCGACCTGGTTGTTGGGATCAGTATGCAAGAATCTTGACTGCCAAAGACTTTTCTCCGGTGGTTTCTACTGAAGCTTCTTCTTCATCATCATCTTCATCTCCCCTGCATAAAGCTAATAACAATAACAATGGGGGTAGTGGCACTAAAAGAGCTGCTGAACCCTCTTCAATTGGGTATTCTTACTTCCTAATTTTGTCCCCCTTTTTTTTATTCCTCATATTTTTGACTAGTTTGTGATTGATGATTTTTTTTTTTGTATTTTTATTTGTGAAATTAATTTGTAGTTAAGATGGAAAGAATATGTAAATGATCGGTCTTGATTAATGGATGCATGTGTCTACTAATTTAGATTTCTTGAGTGGCATTCTCTGCTTTGTTTTGTGATGTGATTGATTTTTTGGTATGTTGTTATGGTTTCGAGTTCAAGAAATTGGAGTTGGGATTTCTGTTTTCTGGTTTAATTGATTTAATCTTTCCTAATTTGGCTCATTTGGTGTTTGTTATTTTAAGCATTTGTTTATGATTATAGTATCTGTTTGTAAAGTGTAACCTAAAATTAACAATCTAATCATAGAAGTACACTTTCAGTGTTTAAAATCCTTTACCAAAATCTGTTTTGAATTTGAAATAAAAATGTGGGGTGGCACACCTAAAAAGTTAAACCAAGTGAGGTTGATTTTCCTTGCATATACTAAAGGCAAAGGGCGTTATAACCGAATGAAGTGTTCTTATGGAAATGCATTCACAAACCTGTATCCATGTTTTTGTTATTTGCAGTTTCCACGTGCTGACAATGAATACATAATATTATTAATTTCATCTATGTTTTGTTTAGAACACTTTATTTCTGCTTAAATGGTGGATCAAAAGTTTTCCCTACTGAACTTTTTTTTTTTTTTTTGGTGCAATTTATACAGTAGTCAGGTTGCTGGATGGCCTCCTATTGGAACCTACAGAATGAACAGCTTGGTTAACCATGCGAAATCACCAATTCTTGATAAATGTAAAACCACGAATACTATGGTGGATAAAACAAATTATAGCAATGTTGAGACGGAAGGAGGACTTGTAAGAAAATCTTTGTTTGTAAAGGTGAACATGGATGGTATCTCGATTGGAAGAAAAATAGATCTGAGTGCTCATAGCTGCTATGACACTTTAGCTCATACTCTGGATCACATGTTTACCATCACTGCAGCAGTCGGTAAAAGATGTAATATTCTTTCCTTTAATTTGATTTGATGATGAATTGCGAATGCCATGAAAAGAATTGATATGTGGGATAAGACTCGATTGTACATCAAGATATTAAAAGTTACACATTGTTAAATCATATATAAAGAATACTAATATATGACATAGCTGATATAATTGGCTACTGATGTTGGAATAATTAGGCACGAAGGTGGAGGAGGCTCGTACAAGACGGCCTGCTTTATTGGTGGATGGTTCGTCTGAATTTGTTCTCACCTATGAAGACAAAGAAGGAGACTGGATGCTTGTTGGAGACGTTCCTTGGGAGTATGTCTTTTATCATATTGCATTTAGTATATAGTTGATTTATACATTACGTACCTTATATGCATACCATATTGAAAATCTTTGCTCGCGTGAAATTGCAAAATAAAACGGCAAAATGCTTATGGATGAAATATGGGCGAGCCTACAAAATACGGGTTTAGTGTGTTTTATGGGCTTGTATTTAGAGGACACCCGGTTCATAATTCTTCAATGGGAATGATAATGGATTTAAATATAGGGCAATTGTGGTGGTTAATTCTTCGATGATTCTCATTACCATTTCCGTTGAAGAATTTGAACCAAGCATCCTCTTAATGTTTAAATCACTTTATATCCTCGTGCTGCCTGCTTCCTAGCTCAAAAAAAAAAAGGAGAGATAACAGCATGAAACGAGTCTAGATGGTGCGGCTTCACTTGTCTTTTGTAGAAATAATTTTCAATCATTTAGACATAATGCAAATTACGAAAGCTCATTATTGTACTAGGAAAAAACTCAAACTTGTAGCTATATGTAAAATGTACTATGTTGTGGTAATGCTAAGCATCGACTAGTTCCGATTCAATAAAATGACTTGTTGCATTATGGTGTCAGTCTCATGGTTTTGATTTGTACCAGGATGTTTCTGAGCTCAGTGAGGAGACTTCGTATCAAAAGGACCACTGATGCTAATGGACTCGGTATGCACACTGTAGCTTACGTCTCAATTTTCATGCAATCTTGAAATATTTCTTTATTTTTGGACGCCCTTCATTGTGTTGTTTCTTTTGCGCAGCTCCAAAATCTCGTGAATGGAACAGTGGACAGATGAAAACAGCCAGATAAATTATAAATCATACATGCACAGAAACAAGCTCCCTTTGGTACCAGAAAAAAACAAAGACGAAATGCTGTATATCACCAATGCATTTGTCGATAAAAAAACTAGCCGTTTAGCCTTTTCGTTGATGCATCTCAAAATTTGTAAATATTCGGGGTGTCGTCCAGTTCTGGTTTTTCTGCAACACTAACTGGTAAATTTTGTGTCAAATGAAAGGATTTCATTACAATCTCTCTCTTTCTCTGTCTCTCTCTGTGTGTGTTCAAATGTTAATTGTATTACAATTTGTTGAATGAGAGTTTCCCACAAAAAGATATTAGAGCTTCTAGTTACAAAAGAAAGCTGAAAAAATGATACAGATGGTATTGACACCATTTACAAAGATGTGGTAAATGCAGGCTTGTCTTTTTTAGAAGCAACGCCGCAGCTACTTTTTCTGCGGGGCTTCGCCTCTCCCAGCATTGTCAAAACGTCCCTCATCGAAGGCCTGTCTTTCGGGAGCTTTGCAGTGCAGAGAATAGCAATTCTCATAACAATGATCATCTCTTCTTGAACGTATTTCGTACTCCCCACACTCGGGTCTAAAGCTTCTTCCAGAGGCGTTCTTTCTCTCATCTTCCGACGTATCCATTCCACAATGTCGACTGATTCTCCGAATTCGGCCTCCAATGACCTCTTCCTTGTCAGGAGTTCCATTAGAACCAATCCGTAGTTGTAAATATCACTCTTCTCGTCAACCTTCAGCGTGTACCCATATTCTGCGAATCCATTATCGAAATATGTAAGCAATAAGTAATACTAAAAGGTATTAGTTGTTTTACTAAAAGGTATTAGTTTTGAACAATATGAGGGAGAAAGAGAAGTAACTCATCATGTTAGGAATTAAACAAGCAATTATGGAGAAAATAATGGAACTGTAGAATTTAGTTACCTAGTTCGTCAGGAATGACTACGTCTGGGGGCACTACCAAGCCAGGAGAGATCTACTATATCGTATAAGATAGTGCAAGTAGTGCAAGATACAATGAGGGAGTCAGGGGGGTATTTATACAAAACACCGAAACCCTAAAAGATGAAACTGGGCCGAAGCCCTAACCCGCGAGTCTCGGCCTCCGGAACAGCTCGACCAGGACATTTGGTCGAGCGGTTTCCGCTCTATCAACTATCTAGCTTGAGCGCCCTCATGGCGCTGGATAGGGGGGCACTCGACCGAGCACTAGTGCTCGACCTCGAGCACTGGTCGAGCGCCTCCTGCGCCCTGCATCTCATTTCACTCAGGCTCCATAACCCAACAATCTCCCACCTGGAGACTGAACCTGGAGACTGACACTGAAGCGGAAGTGCACAACCTCAACTAGGTCGAACGTGTTGTCCTCCCTGGACTCATTCCACAAGACTGACTCCAACTGTAACTCGTCTTCCCAATCTCTCATCGGCAGTAAACCACACACTTCGAGCAATGTCCCTCAATGTTCGACTTTGAATCCACACTTGATCCAGGAAACGTCCCACAACATCCTTCTCGAACCTGCATCACTGCGGCCCACAAGACCGCAACCTGGACCCTCACATCCATTCGATCCAAGCAATGCCCCTCAACGTTTTTGATTCTCACCAGAACCAAATAACATCCCACAACATTCCCTTGAATCATTCGGCCACCGATTCCCGCACAATCTCAGGCATCTGTCAAACGCCCATCTTGATCTTGCATGAACCTGATACAATGATCTCAGGCACGTTTCTAACGCCCATCTTGATCTTGCATCCAACCTGATACAAAGATCTCAGCCACGTGCAAACGCCCATCTTGATCTTGCATCCAACCTGATACAACGATCTCAGCCACGTGTCAACGCCCATCTTGATCTTGCATCCAACCTGATACAACGACCTCAACCACGTGTCAACGCCCATCTTGATCTTGCATCCAACCACCTACTCCAAGCAACGCCCCATACTCCGCGAACTGCCTACGGAACCAGCTAGACCTGGGGCTTTGGTCGAGCGGTTCTGCTCGACCAACCAGCTTGCTCGAGAGCCTTGTGCGTTCTCGGACGCTCAATTGGTTGTGCCCGTCAAGATACCGAATCGACAAATCCAAATCCGCTTCCATCAAACTTCTCAACAGCGATTTCTTCACCATCATAATTGCTTCTCCACGATCCCTTTAACCCGACTTTGTGGATACCAGGTTGTTAGAATTAAACAAGCAATTATGGAGAAAATAATGGAACTACGGAATTTAGAGACAAACAATTTGGTTACCCAAATAAATCGGGAATAACTACGCCCTGGGGGCTACCAAGCCGAGAGATATACTATATCGTATAAGATAGTGCAAAGTAGTGCAAGATACAATGGGGGAGTCGGGGGTATTTATACAAAAACACCGAAACCCTAAAAGATGAAAAACTCGGGCGAAGCCCTAATCTGCTGCTCGGCCTCCCTAACCGCCGACCCGGGCATTTGGTCGAGCGGTTCTCGCCAATCAACTATCTAACTTGAGCGCCTCATGGCTCGATAGGGGCGCCGATCGAAGACTAGTGCTTCGACCTCGGCAATCGGGTCGAAGCGCCTCGAGAGCCCTCGCATCCTGTTTCACTCAGGCTCCATAACCCAACAATCTCCCACCTGGAGACTGACACTGAAGCGGAAGTGCACGACCTCAACTAGGTTGAACGTCTTGTCCTCCCTGGACTCATTCCGCAACTCAGACTCCACCACCAAACAATCTCCCACCTGGAGACTGACTCCAACTGTAACTCGTCTTCCCAATCTCTCATCGGCAGTAAACCACACACTTCGAGCAATGTCCCTCAATGTTCGACTTTGAATCCACACTTGATCCAGGAAACGTCCCACAACATCCTTCTCGAACCTGCATCACTGCGGCCCACAAGACCGCAACCTGGACCCTCACATCCATTCGATCCAAGCAATGCCCCTCAACGTTTTTGATTCTCACCAGAACCAAATAACATCCCACAACATTCCCTTGAATCATTCGGCCACCGATTCCCGCACAATCTCAGGCATCTGTCAAACGCCCATCTTGATCTTGCATGAACCTGATACAATGATCTCAGGCACGTTTCTAACGCCCATCTTGATCTTGCATCCAACCTGATACAAAGATCTCAGCCACGTGCAAACGCCCATCTTGATCTTGCATCCAACCTGATACAACGATCTCAAATTTACGTGTCAACGCTTCATCTTGATCTTCAGATCCAACCACATACTCCAAAGTAACGCCCCATACTCCGCGAATCGCTTACGGAACCAAATTTCGATTTGGGCTTTGGTCGAAGGGCTCGCCGACCAACCAAATTTTGCTCGAAAGCCTTTGTGCGTGCGGACGCTCAAAGGTTGTACCAGTCAGATAATCAATGACAAATCCGAAATCCATTCCATCAAACTTCTCAACAGGCAATTTCCCTTCAGCCATCACAATTTCTCTCCACAGATCCCTTTAACCCGATGCTCTGATACCAGTTGTTAGGAATTAAACAAGCAATTATGGAGAAAATAATGGAACTACAGAATTTTTAGACAAACAATTTGGTTACCCAGTTCGTCAGGAATGACTACGTCTGGGGCACTACCAAGCCAGAAGAGATCTATTATATCGTATAAGATAGTGCAAGTAGTGCAAGATACAATGGGGAGTCAGGGGGTATTTATACAAAACACTAAAACCCTAAAAGATGAAACTGGGCCGAAGCCCTAATCCTCATCTCGGCCTCTGGAACCGCTCGACCAGAGCATTTGGTCGAGTGGTTCTGCTCGATCAACTATCTAGCTTGAGCACCCTCATGGCGCTGGATAGGGGGGCGCTCGACCGAGCACTAGTGCTTGACCGAAGCACCGGGTCGAGCGCCTCCTACGCCCTGCATCCCGTTTCACTCAGGCTCCATAACCCAACAATCTTCCACCTGGTGAGTAAACCTGGAGACTGACACTGAAGCGGAAGTGCACGACCTCAACTACGTCGAATGTCTTGTCCTCCCTGGACTCATTCCGCAACTCAGACTCCACCACCCAACAATCTCCCACCTGGAGACTGACTCCAACTGTAACTCGTCTTCCCAATCTCTCATCGGCAGTAAACCACGCACTTCGAGCAATGTCCCTCAACGTTCGACTTCAAATCCACACTTGATCCAAGCAACGTCCCACAACATCCTTCTCGAACCTGCATCACTGCGGCCCACAAGACCGCAACCTAGACCCTCACGTCCATTCGATCCAAGCAATGCCCAACGTTTTTGATTCGCACCAGAACCAAACAACTTCCCACAACATTTCCTTGAATCATTCGGCCATCGATTCCCGCACGATCTCAGTGTTGGGATTATACTGGAAAGTATGCTTTTTACTTTGTATAATCGAAACTGAATTTTCAGACTTATTTACTGAAATAAATTGTTTATCACTGATGCTTTAAATATTATCGAATGTTACATATATTTACTGCATAATAACTGTTCAATAAGTCGTACGTGTTACATTGTAGTTAATTTAGTGATACCAGATCACATAAGATTAAATTAACAGTCTCTTGTAACTAAAAGTACGCTATTCACGACCTAGATGAGAATGAACAACCCATCGTGAAAGGTTGAAGTGTAAGGCTCAGATTGGCTTGTCTTGACAAAGAGATTACACTAGTGCATGACTGATGCACTGAATAGGACCTATATGAGGATAAATTCTTCAGAAATGAACAAGGAAGAATTAGACCTCAGTGGTACGTTATTTCTTAATCTTCGTCCCTTAAATAGGATCACGTGGGATTGGTAACTATTGCTTTGACTTATCATGGGTAGCGAATCAGAGAGATTCAATACTTTTTATCTTGGGCAATATTATTAGTCACATGTGATTGCTAAGATTTAATACTGAAGAATCGAATCGCAAGCACGCTTTGTTCGATTTGCCCCCGGGAGGTTCATAAGCTTTATCATACCAAATCTTGCAAGTGGAATTAGTTTCCTGTATGGATAATAATGTTGAACCGCTTCCTTGACCAAGGATAAAAGATATTAATTAATGGAAAGCTATTTCAGTGGCTTGAATTAATTAATGGGCTAGATAATCTTAAACACGGGAAATAATGACCGGGAGCCATATTGACTGTAATATGGGTTAAGATGGATAATGCAATATTAATTATGTAGTGGGATTAATTAATATTTATGGGCTTGAATTATATTGTGGCTCAATATTAGATATTCAAGGTCCATTAGAAGGTCCAATCTTAATTCTCCTAAAGGCCCCCTAAGTAGCCCAACATATAGTCTATTAACTGAAAAAGGTGATTAAAATAAAACAAATATTGTTGCTTAATTTTTCCCTAATATTTCAAAAATTATGGATAAAGTTGGGAGAAAGATTTTCTTTTAATTTTGTTATGGAATGAAGATATGTATTCTTGGAATACAAGGTTATCTCATTAAATTCAAGAAATCTCCCACTTGGTTATTCATAATGATATTTTCGAAAATTTTGAAATATAGTGGGCAAGAAAGATTTTCTTGATTTTCTTGAAAAGATATTATGGAAGATATGTATTTCTTGAAATACAAGAGATATCTCATAAATTCAAGAAGATCCAAATCTTGAAATCTTGCACAATAAATTTCGAAAATCCACAAGTAGATTAGAATTTGTTTGATTTGATCAATGTAATAGACTAGTCTAGATCTAGGTTTATTTAGTTTTTGTAAATATATTGTAACCGGATCGAAAACGGGGATGGAGACGAAGAATTAAAGGACAAAATCCATAACCAGCGTAGATGGCGCGTCATACGGAACGTGTTGGGTGGGAGGCACGCCATGACCCGACACAAGCTCTGTGCACGGGCGCTGCGGCGAGGTCACGCCGAGGCCGAAAGACGCTGGGCGAGATTCGGGTTAAGCCTTGTACGGGCTGTTAAAGACGCAGGCACCGCAGCGCCGAGTTGCTGCCAGCGGACAGTGAGGAGAGTGTACGGGCGTCTTGTATGAAACTGGAGCGAATCATACCTAAGTGCTGAAATTGCTTCGCCGGAGGCTGCCGAGGCATGACCCGCGCTCGCTGAAAGGTTGAATGGGCTAAGTTGCCGGTCGGATAATGGCGCGGTATCCATTTGCGAAGCCGCTTGGCGTGGCATTTCGAGACGGAGCATTTTTTCGAGACGATCGAGTGGGAGAAATTCGAGACGGTGTTTCTTCAAGATCAAGCCAAGAAAAATCAAACCATGACAATTGGATAATTTGTGCCCAATATGTTTATTTTTCCTGTTTTGCTTGATTTATTTGTGTTATCTTATGCTTTATTTAATTTGTTTAAATGTGTTTGCATAAGAATTGTCCAATGAAAAATCTCACCTATTCAAAATTACTAAGTATGTTTAAATAATTAATTGACAATTTTATTCCGGATAATAAAATTGAATTAATTTTGACCTCCATGATTTATTTATTTGTGAATTCTTTAGGAGAAATTCCCCACACGGGACGGTCAAAAGATAGCTTTCACATGAATGAATTCCAAACGGATGATTGTGGGTTATTACTAGTGGCAACGATGACCCTCCCCATGAGGCTCGTTCAAAGCGAAATAGTAATCCTGTATTTAATCATGGTTATTACTTAGGTATAAAATTGATATGCATATACTTCCCCGAAGTCCCTGTCAATTTTATATTGGTCAAGTGGGAGCCAACTATTAATCTGGATATTAAAGGTTTGTAACTGTTCTTGTTTGTAACCTGCTTGAATGTGTTAAATAATGACCCACCCCACATGGCTTATTTAAACTGTTTTGAGATGTTGGCTGATGCATGTTCATATTTTTTTTGAGATTTTAAATATGATGCATGTGATCGGATCTTGTGATATACTTGTGCTTTTGCATATAGTTATTTATTTCAGTTCAGCATGTCGTTACCTTTTAATCCACTGTTATTATACTTAAAGTCAATACAATATGGAAACTATATTGATTGGAAAATTATAATTGTCCTAACTGCACAAAAGCACAAGTGGGTTTTTGACACAACAAAATCAGATGAGCCAACTGACGAGTTAAAATATGCGGGACTCGTCAGATCACCTTGCGAGAGATGTCGTCGCTGAAAATGGTGGAGGGCAAACCCGTAAGGGATTACGTCCTCAAAATAGATGGCCCATCTGAACAAACTTGAGATTTTGAGTGCAAATTATGATCTGGGAACTCAGATGAATTTGGTACTTCACTCTCTGCCCAAAAAGTTTTTGAGCATTTTGGCCTCGCTAGTTAATTTGTTGCAAGCTTTTGGTCTCGGCAGAAATGTTGATAAGGCACCAAACTCAAGCTTTGACGGCAAGTGGTCCGTCTTCATCTTCTAGGCCAAGGGAAGGCAAGATAATGAAGAGGACAAAAAGGCCATAAGCAAATAAAACTCAACTGTTGCCAAGGGCAATGGTAAGATGAGGAATGCTCGTTGTGTCAAGGAAAATCCAAAGAGGAAGTGCTTAAGCTGCGGTGAGAGAGGACAATGGAGGTTTTGCCTGTTCCAACCCCAAAAAGGGACGGAAAGAAAGGTAATTCTCACGCACTAGTTGTTGAAACTTGTTTAGATGCGTATATTTCTCATTCGTGGGTGGTTGATACGAGATCCACTAATCATGTTGGCTTCACGGGTTCAAACGGACCCGACAACTTAGTGGGAGTGATATCCTCATCACACTGGACAATGCTACGAAAGTGGCAGCTGAAGCAGTGGGAGAAGTGTACCTATCTTTTGAAGATAAAGTTTTTTTTGAGATTATCTTTATGTTCCCGGTTTTAGAAAGAATTCACTTTCAGTTTCTAAAATTCGATTAAAGGACACTAAGTTTCTTCTAATAAGAATGACATCATTTTTGAAATGATGAGTGTATCTGTTACGGGACATTGATGGAAAATCTCTATACAATTAACTGTGCACACCACTCACGAAATGCATCCTATAACACATCAACTATTTTCGATAAAAGAAAACGTGAACGAGACACTTCTTTGGCATCTAAGATTGGGTAATATAAATCCAAAGAGGATCCAAAGGTTGGTGAAAGACGGTTCACTGGAGTTTCTCCAAGTTGAACGTTTCCAACCTGCGAATCATGTTTGGAGGGTAAAATGACCAAGAGGGCATTTGGAGCCAAGGGGAATAGGGCCAAAGAAGTGTTAGAGATCATTCACACAGACGTATGTGGTCCAATTTCAACCAAAGCAAGAGGAGGTTATGAGTATTTTTATTGATGATTACTCAAGGTACGTTTTCATTTTTCTTATGAAGCATAAATCTGAGACCTTTGAGAAATTCAAAGAATTTAAGGCTCAAACAGAGAATCATAGGGAAAAACGTATCAAGTCTCTACGATATGATCGTGGAGGCGAATACCTCAGTGATGAGTTTTTGAACTACTTATCTGATGAAGGGATTGTATCCCAGCTCACTGCACCCGGAACCCCTCAACAAAACGGGGTTGCAGAGCGAAGAAACAGAACTCTTTTGGAAATGGTTAGATCAATGATGAGTTATGCGGATCTTCCCAAGTCGTTCTGGGGTCATGCCTTGGAGACAACGGCTTACATTCTGAACTTGGTGCTATCCAAATCGGTTCTCAAAACTCCCAAAGAATTGTGGACCGGGCTCAAGCCTGGTATGAGACACGTGAGAATTTGGGGGTGTCCGCCCACGTGTTGGACAAGGAAGCCCGTAAAATGGATCCTCGATCGTAATTAAGGTTGTTTGTAGGATACCCCGAGGAACAAAAAGGGTGTATGTTCTATGGTCCCAAGATCAAAAGGTGGTCATCGGACCCACTTTAGATTTTTGGAAGAAGACTATATGAACCAAAGAAAACCCGTAAGTGAGATTACCTTAAATGAGCTTAGAGGGCAAACCTCGAAATATTAACTGTGATTAGATGATATACCAAACGACACGCTTTCACTACCGTGAGCCTCGTCAGTAGTGGGGAGGGTTGTAAAACGACCGAGAGATTAATGGGAATAGGAGAGTCCTGGACTTGATTCCCTTGACAAGACGAATCGCACCCATGGACATATGACGAGGCACTCCAAGATAAGGATGCAGATTCTTGGCAAACAACAATGAAAGCGAAAATGGGTTCTATGTTTCATAATAGAGTGTGGGAGCTAGTCGAACCACTTAATGGGGTCAAACCCATTGGATGCAAGTGGGTATATAAGAGGAAAAGAGGACGGGATCTTTAAGGTTGAAACCTTTAAAGCAAGACTAGTGGCAAAAGGTTACACTCGGAAAGAAGGGATCGATTATGAGGAAACTTTTTTTGCCCGTAGCCCATGCTTAAGTCCATCCGTATTCTCTTATCGATTGTTCAAGCATTTCGACTTTGAAATCTAGCAAATGGATGTCAAGACAAACTTTCCTTAACTAAGTCTTGATGAAGAGATCTATATGCAACAACCCCAAGGTTTCATTGAAACAAGCCAAGAACACCTAGTTTGTAAGCTCAAGAGGTCCATTTACGGACTCAAACAGGCATCCAGAGCTTGGAACCAATGTTTTGATCATGTTATAAAGTCTTATGGGTTCGATCAAAACGAGTTTGAAAGTTATGTGTATAAAAAAGCGTGTTGAACCGGCATTGGTATTCTTAGTACTATCGTAGATGACATTCGATCATCGGAACGATGTAAAGGTGTTATCGACGTAAAGGGCATGGCTTTCAAAACAGTTTGATATTGAAAGACTTAGGGAAAGCGGACACATCCTTGGGATCAAGATCACTCGAGATCGCAAGAAAATGATGATCGGGTTATCGCAAGTTTCATACATAGACACTGTCTTGAAACGATTCAGCATGCAAGATTCCAAGAAAGACTTCATACCTTTCAGACTTGGAATCCATCTATCCAAGAAACTGTCCCCTAAGACGCAAAAGGAGATAGATGACATGAAAGACATTCCTTGTGCTTCGGCTGTCGGAAACCTTATGTATGCAATGCTGTGTACGAGACCGGATATCTGTTTTGTTGTAGGCATGGTAGCAAGATATCAAAGTAACCCAGGGAAAGAGCATTGGACGACAGTTAAAAACATTATGAAGTATCTGAAAAGAACTCGGGATAGAATGTTGATTTATCGATCGGATACTCCAATCCCCATCCATTACACCGGACTCGGATTTCCAATCAGACTTTGATTCCAGAAACTATCTGCCTCAGTTAGTGTGTTTCCATTTGGGAAGTGTAGCCATCAAATGGACGAGTGTGAAGCAGAAATGCATCACTGACTCAACCATGGAAATCGGGTAAGTAAATTTCGTCAAGCGAAGGAAAGAACCGCTTTGGTTTCTGGAGACCTTCTTAGTGGACTTGGATGGAGTTCGAATTTGTCTAGCAATATTTGCTAGGGCGATTGCAAATTCAAGGAACCAAGAGTCCACGAGTCAAACAAGCACACTAAAAAAAAAGACATCTTATACGAAAATCGTTAAGAGAGGAGATATAGATGTGACAAAGATAGCGTCTGAGGACAACCTAGCAGATCCATTCACAAAGAGTCTGCCTCTGAATACATTCGAGAGACATGTGGAAGGAATGTGTGTCAAGACCATTGTCAATCTGCTTTGAGTATAAGTGGGAGAAATTATTAGGTTCGTGTAGGTGACATTAGATGTCACGGACTACACGAGACATGTTGTAGTATACTTAAAAGCAGACTTTGAGTATAAGTGGGAGATTGTTGGGATTATACTGGAAAGTATGCTTTTTACTTTGTATAATCGAAACTGAATTTTCAGACTTATTTACTGAAATAAATTGTTTATCACTGATGCTTTAAATATTATCGAATATTACATATATTTACTGCATAACTGTTCAATAAGTCGTACGTGTTACATTGTAGTTAATTTAGTGATACCGCATCACGAAGATTAAATTAATGATCTCTTTGTAACTAAAAGTACGCTATTCACGACCTAGATGGGAATGAACAATCCATCGTGAAAGGTTGAAGTGTAACGCTCAGATTGGCTTGTCTTGACCAAGAGATTACACTAGTGCATGACTGGTGCACTGAATAGGACCTATAGGAGGATAAATTCTTCAGAACTGAACAAGGAAGAATTAGACCTCAGTGGTACGTTATTTCTTAATCTTCGTCCCTTAAATAGGATCACGTGGGATTGGTAACCATTGCTTTGACTTATCATGGGTAGCTAATCAGAGAGATTCAATACTTTTTATCTTGGGCAATATTATTAGTCACATGTGATTGCTAAGATTTAATACGAAGAATCGTGTGCAAGTACGCTTGTTCGATTTGCCCCCTTGGGAGGTTCATAAGCTTTATCATACCAAATCTTGCAAGTGGAATTAGTTTCCCAGATGGATAATAATGTTGAACCGTTCTCTTGACCAAGGATAAAAGATATTAATTAATGGAAAACTATTTCAAAGGGCTTGAATTAATTAATGGGCTAGATAATCTTAAACACGGAAATAATGACCGGAGCCATATTGATTTGTAATATGGGTTAAGATGGATAATGCAATATTAATTATGTAGTGGGATTAATTAATATTTATGGGCTTGAATTATATTGTGGCTCAATATTAGATATTCAAGGTCCATTAGAAGGTCCAATCTTAATTCTCCTAAAGGCCCCCTAAGTAGCCCAACATATAGTCCATTAACTGAAAAAAGTGATTAAAATAAAATAAATATTGTTGCTTAATTTTTCCCTAATATTTCGAAAATTATGGATAAAGTTGGGAGAAAGATTTTCTTTGAATTTTGTTATGGAATGAAGATATGTATTCTTGGAATACAAGGTTATCTCATTAAATTCAAGAAATCTCCCACTTGGTTATTCATAATGATATTTTCGAAAATTTTGAAATATAGTGGGCAAGAAAGATTTTCTTGATTTTCTTGAAAAGATATTATGGAAGATATGTATTTCTTGAAATACAAAAGATATCTCATAAATTCAAGAAGATCCAAATCTTGAAATCTTGCACAATAAATTTAGAAAATTCCATAGTATTAGAGTAAGTGGGATTTTTGTGGAATATTATAATTATGAGAAAAAAGAATATAGGAGATATATTCAAGATTTCTTGGAGATCAATAAAAGATTTTTCCACATTATTTTATCACAAAATATCGTCCACTTTAGACTCTATAAATAGGGGATGATTCTTTCATTCTCAAGTACAATTCTATGTGCTGGAAAAATTAGTAAATCCACAAAGGTGGTGCAACATAATTTATTTTCCTTTTGTTGAATCGTTCACAAGAATCCTTCCACCGGATAGTCGAACGAGGGCTAAGGGAATACTTGGGAAGTCCTTACGGTTAGTCTATTCATCCACACCGTTGCCATCCCAAGAGGTACGTTCACGTAAACTCGTAGAATTCCACTTGCGTAGGTTTTACGTGAATTATTATATGCATGATATGTTGTTGGATTATTATTTGAATTAATATATGATTAATTCATGCTAGTAATAATTAAATAATCAAATTTGTATTTAAATATTCACCCCGAATAAATATGTGCAAATTATTCCCAACACTCAGGCACGTGTCAAACGCCCATCTTGATCTTACATGAACCTGATACAACGATCTCAGGCACGTTTCTAACGCCCATCTTGATCTTGCATCCAACCTGATACAACGATCTCAGCCACGTGTCAACGCCCATCTTGATCTTGCATCCAACCTGATACAACGATCTCAGCCACGTGTCAACGCCCATCTTGATCTTGCATCCAACCACCTACTCCAAGCAACGCCCCATACTCCGCGAACTGCCTACTGAATCCGCTCGACTTGGGGCTTTGGTCGAGCGGTTCTGCTCGACCAACCAGCTTGCTCGAGCGCCTTGTGCGTTCTCGGACGTTCAGTGGTTGTGCCCGGCCGCATACCGAATGACAACCAAACTCCGTTCCATCAAACTTCTCAACAGTAATTTCCTTTTCACCATCATAATTGCTCTCCACAGATCCCTTTAACCCGATGCTCTGATACCAGTTGTTAGGAATTAAACAAGCAATTATGGAGAAAATAATGGAACTACAGAATTTAGAAACAAACAATTTGGTTACCTAGTTCGTCAGGAATGACTACGTCTGGGGGCACTACCAAGCCAGGAGAGATCTACTATATCGTATAAGATAATGCAAGTAGTGCAAGATACAATGGGGGAGTCAGGGGGGTATTTATACAAAACACCAAAACCCTAAAAGATGAAACTGGGCCGAAGCCCTAATCCGCGTCTCGGCCTCCGGAACCGCTCGACCAGGGCATTTGGTCTAGCGGTTCTGCTCGATCAACTATCTAGCTTGAGCGCCCTCATGGCGCTGGATAGGGGGGCGCTCGACCTCGAGCACTAGTCGAGCGCCTCCTGCGCCCTGCATCCCGTTTCACTCAGGCTCCATAACCCAACACACCAGGGGCTATGTAACCATAAGATCCAGCAACCATAGAAACAGTTTCATTCTTGTGAATCATCATTTTAGCCAACCCAAAATCAGCAAGTCTTGCCTCAAGATTCTCATCAAGCAATATGTTAGTCGACTTCACGTCTCGATGGATCACCAGCTGGTGACAGTCGTGGTGGAGATACGCCAACCCCTGCGCCACCCCAACCGCTATATTATACCTCGACACCCAATCCACCAGAAACCGCCCCGTTTCTGTGGAATGCAGAGCCTCCCCAAGGTTCCCATTCTGCATAAACTCATAGATTATCATTGCCTCACTATCATTGTGAAGAAATCCAAACAGCCTCACAATATTCCTATGCCTTAACTTGGCCAACAAGTTAACTTCCCCAACTAGGCTCCAACTATCTCCCATCTCAAGATCATTTCTTGATCTCCACAGCTTTTTAACTGCAACTGTGGTGTTTATCCTCTGTATCTCGGCCTTGTAGACTGTCCCCGTCCCCCCCATCCCGATCACGTTCGATTCTTTGATACAAGAAACAATGTCGTTGCTGTTGAAACCGAGCCGTGTTGGAATGCCATCAACCTCCAAGGCCATTGGCCGTTGCTCGTTTCAATCTTTGCTCGAGCCTGTCTAGCCATCTTAGGTACAAGTAACGGGCCCCTAGGCCAGTTACTATGAGCGCTAATACCGTTGAAATCCCAACTAACCACCCACCGATTACATGCCTTGCATGAAGGCCTTGTTGTTGGGATCCATTTGCTGCATTGTGGGAGCAAGGGGGGAGCACGCCCCCGCATAGACCAGCATTGCCTATAAGATCGTCGGGGTTGATCGTTTTAAGCATCCCGTTTAACGGGACGGGGCCCGTTAGTTTGTTGTACGAAACGTTCATCGATTCCAAAGCTGGAGAGTTGCCAAAATTGTCAGGAATACCCCCTGTGAGGGAGTTGTTTGACAGATCAAGAACAGCCAATGTGGGCATCATGGCGATGGATTTCGGGATAGGTCCCATTAAATCGTTGCTTCGAAGATTCAAAGTCACTAATCTTTCACATGAAGCAATGCTTAATGGAATGCTTCCAGTGAAATGGTTTGAGGAAATATCAAGGACAGAAAGTGAAGGGCAATTTTGGAACTGATCAGGAATTTGCCCTGTCAGGTTATTACCTGAAGCAATGAAGCTTTGAAGATTTGGCAGAGAGAGAATGGAAAAAGGAAGAGAAGATTGAGGATGGTTTCTTGAGAAATCAATGAAAGAAAGAGTGGCAGAAGCAGAAAGATCGCTCGGAATTTGTCCCGTGAGAGTGTTGTTACCAAATTCGAGCCTCTGAAGCTGGCCTAGCTTCCCGAAACCAACGGGGATCGTACCAGAAAGGCGATTGTTCTGCATTCTGACACGAACGAGCGACGAACACTTCGATAAAGTATCAGGAATCGGGCCAGAGAATTCGTTGTTGAATAGGATGAGCTTAGTGAGGTTACCTTTACTGCATAAAGTATCAGGAATCGGGCCTGAAAACGAGTTGGATGAAACATCGAGCCAATTAAGAGACGAGTAGTTTCCAAGATCACTCGGTAAATGCCCCGAGAAAGTATTGTTCCATAGCTCAAGAACTTCGAGCAGTTCCAATCTGCTGATGGAAGAAGGAACTGAACCAGAAAGACGATTCGATATCACATTCAGTAGCCTTAGATTCTTCAAATCTGCTATCTTTTCCGGAATTTCTCCAGTCAGCATGTTATCAGAGAGATCAAGAAACTCCAATGCTGTCATGTTGCAGATTTGTGATGGAATATTTCCATCAAGATTGTTTTGGTACAAGAAGAGAGTGTTCAAATTCTTCAGTTTTCCCAATTCAGCTGGAATTGAGCCACTCAGATTGGCAATAGCAATGTCTAAGTACTTCAAATTGGTGAGATTTCCGAACTCCGAAGGAATGGATCCTTCGAAGTCATTATACCCGAGAATGATCGTCTCGATTGATGATAATTCACCCAGCTCTCGCGGCAATTCGCCCGTCAGATTGTTCCCATAAAGGCCAAGAAACTTCAGTTTTTTCAAATTCTTGAAGTTTCTTGGAAAGGAACCTTCGAGGAAGTTTCCTCGAAGATCCAAGCTTTCTAGAAGCTCCGCGTCGAAAAGATCATCAGGGATAAAACCGGAGAAGTTATTCCCTGATGCATTCAATGCAGTTAATCCTGTGAACCCATTTGGGAGAAGATCAAGAAACTGGTTCTGGCTGATATCAATGATCTTTATTGATGTGAGATTGGATAGTGATTTTGGAAACGGGGACAAGAAATCGTTGCGTGATAGATTGAGATAAACGAGGCCTGATAATCGCGTGATTTCGTCCGATACTTTTCCGGAAAGGTTCATGTAAGAAAGATCAAGACTTTGAATGAGGCCATTGGGGTTGCATTGAACTCCTTTCCAAAAACAAGGGACTGAACTGTCATTTGCTGATACTTTCCAATCTTTGAGATGATCGAACGGGTCGATAACGCTCGATTTGATCGATTGCAGAATCGATACTTCGTCGTTGTTTTTCGCCACCTCGGAGTTGCAGAAAAAATGGCATGAAGAAAAGATGATAAGAAGGATCAAGAATCTGTTTTGAAACTTCATTTTCATATTTTGATTTTGAGTGATTTTTTTTGTTAAATTTTCATGATTGGGTTGTGATGGGGCCTGTGGGGGCAGTGATGGAGATTGAAGGTTATATGAAACATGAAGAAGTGAAGCATATGGTATGATTGGTTGTGGAAATTTTTGCAATAACATGGAATTATTGAGGTGGTGATTAGTTTTGTTTCATTTATTTTAATGAACTCGTGAGATCTTGGGTTCTGTAATAGCTGTTAATGGCCTGGAAATTTTGGCTTTTTTTTGGTATATAATCCGACATGAAACATGGACAGAATGTGTTGTTACTGATGCTACTTGGTTATATATTTATATTTTAATAATCAGCAGTCAAAATTGTATGTACAACTAATTAATCTCAGGTTTTTAAGTGAGAATTTCGCCTCATCTAAAAGTCCGAACTTGTAGATATATGTGAAATTAATTCGTTTATTTAATCTCCCCAACACTGTCCCTCAATCGTAGGCTTAATTCTCTTACTCCATCATTGGGGGAAGGTCCATCGAGTGGACAATTTAATATAGGTGGAGTTGCTAAAAAACGAGAACTCAGGACGTGGGCGTGAGACTGAAAGCTCTGATACCATGAAAGAATTCTATGTTACCTAATAATTCAAATTTATAAAGTGGTGTGAAATTAATTCGTTTATTTAATTTTCTTAACATTGAGTATAGTTAAATGCATCTAAAATATGGATTTACTCACTCTTTTACTTGTATAAACTGCAAGAAAATGAGATGCAAGATGAACTGAAAAGGCAGTAAAAGGTTGTTCTTAAACTGTGGTTTCCTCTTTTAAAAGAGATGCTTTTAATCAGATTTGGAAGATAATAATTAAATAATAAAGCAATTTCTCAATGATTTGGATTTCATGTAAGGTTAGTTAGCTTGTCTTTTGACATATGCTAAAGGCAGCTTCCAAGAATGACAGAGATCTACTTAGTCTGGCCCACATGCAATTGAGCACCTCCATCATAGTTATAGTTATAGTTATATCTCATATTTTTAGGTACACTAATACATGTTATGTGTATAATAAAGTTGGAATTTTGTACATATAATAGTAGTGTTGAAATTTGAGATGAACATCATTAGCAATAGAAACACACAATAAGACATTTAACTTAACCAATGTAAAAATAATAATTCGAATTTACTCCAGAGGTTTGAACTCAACACTGCAACAAGAAAATTAACATTTAATAGCAAAAATCATATTATTATATAGAGATTTTTTTAACTAAAAATCTTTAATGACAGATAATTCAACTTGTCGATCAACAATAATCAAGTCAAGATGGGTTAAACTTAAGTTTATCAAGTTTGCAATCCAATCAATGTAGAGGTTAATTAAATTGAACCTAAACATTAACTAGAATTTGCGAAGAAGATAGCCCCTCCCAGTATTGAAAAGAGAAAAAGGGGAATGGAAGAGAAATAATTAGTAGTTATTAAAATGATAATATGTATGCATTAACTTGATGATTTTCACATGCAAACATGTGGTAAGAGATTAAATAAAAGAGGGGGAATGGATGTTATTATGGGGTAGCAGTGGAAGGATCATGGATGCCATGTGACATTATATCACTCCTTCCCAATTATTATGTAGCTAGTGAGAGCGGTAAATATATAATTAATTAAATTGATTCTCACTATTCTTTTATTTTCTTCTTTACCCATACACACACACCCTCATCAATGTTTAAACTATATATTTAGTTTTTTATATTTATTAATTTTATCGTAATAAGTTTTGACTAGATAAGTTTAATATATTACAAAAATTAATGCATAATATTTTAACACATTAAGTTTAATATATTACTTACAAAAATTAATGCCATAATATTTTAAAACAATTTAATTAGTTGAATAAATTAACTATATGTATGTACAAAAATAATAAGGATTTATATTATAATTTTAATCAAATTAAGGAGTGTAATACAAAATATTATGTAGTTTATTGTCGATAGAGTTTTGCGTGAGACAATCATAAATGAGACGGATTTTCATTGATCCAGTATTTGAATAATATTTTATTTTAAAATATGATCGGAATAGAGCTCCAAACCCACAGATTATAAAATATAAGTAAATGAGATTCGTGTTTCATGCATATATAAAATCGTTTCATACAAATTTTTGTCTTCATTGTCAATTAGCAGTTTGATCTTATCGAATCTATTATATATTTTCTTCATATTGCATAATATTTAATATTATCTAACATCTTTCTTGATTAAAAATAACAAGTGTACCTACATTTTGCATGATTATGATTTTGAGTGAGTAGTCCTAGTATATATAAATGAACTTTTTAAATATTGAGGGAGAAAGATGGGCTGGACAAATTACGTATATCTTCACATGGAAAAATATTGTGCAAGCAAAACATATATACATTGTTAGATAGCTAGAAATTGATGATGATTTTATTAACGTGGCCTATTTGAGATTCTAATAAGCAAGTGTTAAAATGATACGAAATAGTATGAATCGAATAATAATGTACATATTTGTGTTTTTGAAGTAAAAGTTTTCCACTTTTATTCAATGGGTCTCAACTAGAGAGTGGCAAAAAACGACCGAACCCCAAATAGCCCAGGTTCTTAGTGGGTCTCCACTTTTGAAGCCCGGCACATAGGGGCCATAATGCCAAAATGACCCTTTTTTATAATATTCTTAAATATAAATTGTATAATTTTAAAAAAAATATATGGTTCCACTTTCAATTTTTTATATATATAAAAGACCTCATATTGCATCAAATAGATTTAATTAAAAAAAATTATGTCTTTTGAAGCATCTATAGTCAACATCTCATAAACTACAAAGTCAAATGAAACTACTCTAAAATTCTTTATTATCAACCAAAATCGTCACTATCATAAAACAAAAGTGTAGTGATATCAATATCCGAAATAAGTTCAAATAACAATTTAAAAATACATGATAAGTTCAAATAACATATCATAATAAATTCAAATTACATTCTTTAGCAAACAAAAATAACGCAATAACATATTACATAAGATATGATCATATTAGCAATCCTCAATAAACAATCCTCTATTATTAAACAATGATGATAATATAATTATAACTTAAAAAGTACATACATTGATTAATGTAGTCATTTGGAATATTAGAGTTTAAGCCTCCTTATTAATACATATAGTGAAGTATCAAGTATGGTTTGGTTTTTGTGGCGTTTAAGCTTGTACATTTTGACTAATTGATTAATCTATAATATATCATGAAATTTAACTTTTTGTAATATTAATAATAATAAAAAAAAAGAGATAGAAGTAGGCCAGCCAGAAACCTCCCAAGCTCGGTCGGCCCGGGCCGAATCGTCCGGTTCTTTTCGAGCAATAAAAAATTAGGCCTAGCCCAACTATTTTTTCAGGCTACACGGGCCGGGGCCATTTTGCCACCTCTATTCTTAACCCTTATTTATGGATACAAAAATTAGGACTAGAGTATTTAATGGGGCATAATTCTTGCCCTCAAACCCGCCTTTCTATTAAATGGACGAGCTCTATGTTATCCACTCTCGTTGTGCCACCTGGATGTGACGTTCGGATAACCACCATTAAACGCCATCTGACACAGTGATCGTGGTGCAGCAATTGCACAATAAACGTGTTCTCATTATGTTTCCTGCAATTACCGCTCTTTAACCCTATCTTACCGATGTCGCATAAGCTTTGCTTCTTTCTGTTTATCTGTTGGGCGACTTCCAATATCGACTCTTTATTGTTGGATTATTTATATTTATGATTTGTATTATTTTGCCAAGTCGCCCATTTCGCAAACCTATATAGAGTTTACGGTGCACCTTATGCGTATAAGATTTAGTCACAATGTTAGGTTGAAGGTTTTAAATATAGTGATAGTTGTATTGTTAATTACTATAAAAAACAATTATAATAGTAATTTAACATAAAATATGACGAGGGGGGCATCTTATAAGGATGCGGTGTTGCACATGCAGGGCGGGACCCATAATGAGGGTTTAATAGTGGTTAACTAGATAATTATTTGTAATTAACTGGATTATGGCTCTTATTACCCACCAAGAGATTTTTCTCATAACTTCAACATTTTTTTTGTACACCTTATTTTTATTAATTAACCAATTTTATGTAAATATTCTTTAGAAAATATTATAAAATGTAGACCATGTTACTAGGAATGCACCCATGTAGGGCCCCCTCTTAATTTTTTTCTTATAAACAAAGTATTTGATTTTTTTTTAAATTTTTATTAAATGAAATATATGTAAATGTTCAGGATTTCAAATACTCAAATCCGGTCTCCAGGATTTAAAAAAAAAAAACCCCTCAAATATTTTCACTTCACATTCCTCTACTTTTTGCTTTCCCCCTCTACATCTCCAAAATTATGAACAGACTATTATCAGGGCATTTTCATTTATTTTTTCGTGGTTTTTTTTTTTTTTTTTTTTATAAACTTAAGTTTGATAGTGATTATGTTTTCATAGTTCATACTGTACATTTTTTTTTATCTATATATCTCAACTCTCATGTAATAAAATTCTCATTAAATACACCAATTTCTTAGAATTTTAAGATAAAGATACACACTTGCTTGACAAATTGAGACTTACCACCCTCAAACTGAATCATGAAATCAAAAAATTTCTAGAGAAGACCTTTCAAGAAAATATTCTAGAGAAGAGGGTCAACAATAATACGGAGGATTGAGCCACTAAGTTAGATGGTGCTTAACTATAAATCATTTTTTTTAGAGAAATTAAATAAACGAATTAATTTCACACATTTCTATAAGTTCGAACTTTTAGATGAGATAAAATTCTTTCATGGTATCAGAGCCTCAGGCTCAACCCAGATTCTAGGTTCGATCCCAATGATGGAGTAAGAGAATTCAGCCCACGGGTGAGAGGAGTGTTAGGAAAATTAAATAAACGAATTAATTTCACACCTCTCTACAAGTTCGAACTTTTAGATGAGATGAAATTCTCACACCCTTTTGGACATGTCACCTCTCCATGGAGATCCTTGTTTTTAACTCGGTTGAAATCAGTGGCGGACCCAGGATTTTACAACCGGAAATATAATTCATAGATAATTTGAAAATATTTTTACAAGTACATCGATCTATATGTAAAATGCATATAATAAGATTAAATCTGAATATAAAGATGATATTTCTTAGAGTTAAAAAAAGTTGCAATTATAAATTACAACTAAGCGATAATATTTCTTAGAGTTCAAAAAAAGTTGCAACTACAAATTACAACTGAGCTCTACGAGTCTTCATTTCTTGAAAGCGATCTATGACATCTTTATCGGGAATTTCTATGAACACGTCTTTCTCAATGAAATTATCAAACAATCGTTTAACAATTGATCCCTCATGTTATTACGCAATTTATTTTTGACATATAGGTCATTCCCAAAAACACTCTTTCCACACCTAGAGAACTTGAAATTCCATGGAGGTCCGTATTCAACTCTTTTTATGATTACGGTCCAAACTCGACACTAGTTAATTTTGACAACCATGTGTCACTTTCTCATAGGTTCAACCTTTAGTTTGAATTCCTTGCACTCAGCAGCTAAAGAAGGTTGTATGTTTTCATGCTACAACTTTAGGAATTAAGTGAAGTCTTAATTTTTTATTTTTAAAATCTTGATGAATAGTGATGTGTGTTTCTATTGATTTTTTTTTTTAAGTAGGGAGAGATTTAATTTTATATCAAATCAATGTATAAAAGTGAGTGATGTTGTATTATTATATTATTGTTGTCTATTGAATGAATTTTATGTCAAATTAATGTGTAAGAGTGAATGACGTTGTATTATTATATAGTTGTTTAGAGAAATTGTAATTATTATATGATTATGTAATGAGAGTAAGATGACATGGATAAGTTGGAGTGTTATTTGTGCTCCAAAATCAAAAGGGGGTCTTGCGGGAGGGAGTTGGGTTTGTTTAATAAGACACTTATGAGAAAGTGGTAATGGAGATACTTGGGAATAGAAATTATTTTTGGGTTAGGATTATCTCTTCTTTATATGGGATTTTGTGTGAGCGTGAGAGAGGGGGGGGGGGAGGGATTTTAGCTCAATTGTGAGAAAGTCACACTGTTCAAGTTGGTGGGGAGATGTAGTAGGTCTAGGATCAGGTAATGAGAGAAGTTGGTTACGTGTAAACACTGAAAGAGTCGTTAGGTATAAGAGTGACACTTGTTTTTGAGAAGGAGTGTGTGTGGCCAGCGGAGTTGGCTCTTTATCAAAAATTGTCAAGACTTTACCATTTAAGTCTGGATAAATCGTGTAATATATCGTCTATGGGGGAGTGGGTTGAGGGTTCTTGGGTGTGGAGTTGGAAGTGGAGGAGAGAGTTGTGTGAGAGGCAGATGTCTAGTTTTAATGATTTGCTTACATTGTTAAGCAGGTACAAGTTGATCGAAAATAGGAAGGATGACTGGAAATGGACACTTAATTCGGATGGAAAATATAGTACTAAATCTGTCTACGAGTACTAGAACTCAAATGATTAATTAAGGTCCACATCTACGGCCCATTGCTGGACTTTAGGCTGATTTGGAACAAGATTGCTCCCCACAAAGTAGCAGCTATGACACGGAGAACGATTTGGGATAGATTACCCACGAGGAAATATCTGGAAAGACGAGACATTATTTTATCATGTGATAACAAGTGTGCTTTCTGTGGCAATGGTGAAGAGACAACGGATCATCTTTTTATTCAATGCACGAGAGTTGGAGAAATTTGGTTTGGGATACATTTCTAGCTCGGAGTACCTACTGCTCATCACTCACATATTAAGAAACACTTCCTTATATACTCAGGGGAAAGAAAAGTATGTGTTTTAGTGTTTGCTTATGGGAATGTGTGATTTAGACAATTTGTATTAAGATTTCTTTGTAAATGTTTTACTTGTAAATAAAGATTCAGAGGTTCTTTAACACTTTTGAGATATAGCTTAATATACTTCTTTTTGTCTGACAAAAAAAAATTTGGACAATTTGGCGGGCAAGAAATAAGTTGGTGCTCGAGAAACTGGAGTTTAATTCGTCAAAGGTTTTGAAGTAGATTAAATGATGACTCTGAAGTTGATGTTTTGTTAAAAAATTTATCTTTTTCAATTCTTTAAATTCATGAATGAAGAATCCCGTATTAGTAGTTGTCAAAAAAAAAAAAAAGAATCCCGTATTAGTGATAAACTCATAATTCTTGTACTGTAAAGAACCACCTTGATTATTTATTATAGCCACGTTTTAATAAAATTATTTTGCCTGCTAAAAATAAATAAATTATAGGTTAATATATATACAATAAATTCCCAACTCTTGCACTTTTCTCGGAAAGTTAATTAGTTGTTCATTTATATTTTAAAAAATCACAAAACCAACAAAAAAGGCTAGGTCTTGGATGCATTCGGGTGCACCGTGCACTCATAATGCATTTTAGAAGCGTGCAACTTGTTATGTTGAAAAGTGCGACTTATTTACACATAAAAGTGCAATTATTAATATGGGAACATAGTTGCATGCTTCTGTTTGGAATAACTACACATTTCTATTTTGTATAATTGCACGCTTCTAAAATGCACTATGAGTGCACGGTGCACCCGGGTGCACATGAGATCCACCCTTACAAAAGATTTGGTAATATCATGTTTTTTGCAAGTTCAAAATGTTTGTGTTAAAATTAGTCATAAATGCATGTCAATTCATGTAGAAAGCTATTACATTACGAGGAGGAGAAAGTCAACAATTAAAACCATATCCATGTCTTTTTAATTTAATGTGTTTTACATTCAAAATAATCTCGAGTAACTCACCATAAATATTGTTTCATTGCCGACATTCTCAATCCAAATATTGTTTCGTTTTTATCACAAAACACTTTTATTGCTGATTCTGAATCTACATGCAATAAATTGATTTTAGTGATATATGTTGAGAATATTTTCATCAAAGCTGCATGTCGACCAATCGAAAATTATTTTCAGCCGTTGATATAAATGAATTATTATTGAGTGGCTAACACTTGAAATCCTCCATAAATTGGTGCAGTCAATTTCAACATAATGAGAAATAGTAATTCAAATATTCATCTACTGAAACAGTACTCATGAGGATAAGTTTGTCCAAAAGATTTTTGAAATAAAATCTCAGGAAAGACTTTATATGTCTGCTTGTTTGGGACCATTTTGCAGGTGTTTATGATTTCTACTCAAATCTTTTCATTGTCAGAAATCGATACAGATGAGATTTACTTTTTTTACACTTGCCCAAGTTGTAATTAACATTTTTCTAAAGGAGAAATTCACTTGAAAGACATTTTATATGCACCCGGTTAGGGGTGTAAAAGTGAGTCAAGTTGGCTAGCGAGTTATTCGTGCTTGACTCGTAAAAAGATCGAAATTGAGTCGAACATAATTGAGTCGAGTTGAGTTCGAGTTACTTGAGTATCTATTGAGTTGAGTTCATAAATACTCAGCTTGAGAGACTCTATAGCCTAATCGAGCTTGTACAATATGCTACTCCCTCCGTCCCTCAAAAGATCTTTCGATGGTTGAAACATGTTTTTACTTAAAAAGTAGATTAAGACGCCGTCTTTATTACACAATTTTTTTAATCTTGATAGTCCAACAAACACTTAATTACTCAAGTTATCATTATATTTTACTCACATTTAATTATATTATTCATAAATGGACTTAATTTACCTTTTCGTAAAATATATTTAAACTCTGTGAGCATACTTTTGGGGGACGGAGGTAGTATTAATTTTACTAAATATATATACATATATTTTAATAATATATTATAGTATTTAATTTTATAAATTATACAAATAATCGAGTCAAGCTCGAGCCGAGTCCGAGTCTATTGAGTTTCTTGTTGAGCTAAGCTCGAGCTTAAAATTTTGGACTAGACCGAGTCGAGTTTCAAATTTCGAGTATTCTAATCGAGTCGAACTCAAGCTCAAAGACTACTCAAATTTCGTTTACACCCCCTACACCAGGTGCATGCATCGTGTAACTCAAATGTACATTTGAAACATGCAACTTACTTATATTGAAATAAGCTTTACTTATTTTCAATGACACAAATTGTATTTTTCAAAAATAAACTTGAATTTCACATAATACTTACCCACAAAATCTATTGAATAAAAAAAATAAAAAAATACATTTAAGTTAGCCGTCTCAAACAAGAACTTGTTGCACAACTCACAGGTGACATCTTCAACATACAAATTTCATACTGTAAATAATGTGACGCTAAGCCTGCGTTTGTTTTGAGATTCACACGGATGAACTTAGGACTTTGCGCTCCCCGTCTCATACGAGTTTGAGATTTAGAATCTAGTTTTCAAATCCCACATTTAATTCACACGTACAAATACCTATAAAATCTATTTTTACTCTACCCAATACATCACACTTTATACATTTTATTACTCCTTAATATAATATAATAATACAATATCAACATTGATTTGACATAAAGTTAAATCTCACCCTACTCAAATCCCAAAACAAATACATACATTTACTATTCATCAAGGATTCTAAATCTCTGAATTTTAAAACCTTGACTTTCCCCGCACACTTAAATCCCAAAACAATCCACCCTAAAAGACTTGAGTATGACATAAAATTCATATAGTCTTCTGTTGCATTGCAAGAATTAGAGTAGCTATTCACATCAGCAACAAATTGAATTTAATTGCACCTATCCATCTAATACAGCTAATAAAATACCAGCAAAAATAAAATAAAATTATAGATCAAGGGCCAAACGTTTTGCCATCAAATATTAGCAATATTCCCTTGTAAGAAGAAACAAGTAACCTTTCAAAAAATTAGCTACTCACAAGAATGACTATTTCGCTCTTGCTACGCGCGGGACGAACCATACGTCTACTGCCCCAAAAAGAACGCGTATATCTCGTCCCAATTAGAGACGGTATAAAGAATATTGGATCTACCATTTCTAGTTAAAACGCCACTTTCTCCAAGTCCTTTCTGCTTACTTACTAAACCAGAAAACAACGGAACGAAAGAAATGCCAAAATGAATACCGAGCCTCATTACGCTGCTACTCAAGCCAATTACGATTCCAATGTCTGCTTCTAAAAGACAAAGTAAATCACCAACCGAACCTCCAATGTATACTGTCGATGTCTTAGCTTCTTCTTCGTTCTTGCTGCATTTGATGATGTCATTAAACGCTCGAAGCTTGTCCATGGGAGACTCCATCTTCTTTATCATATCACCAGTGGAGATAGAGTCTTCGTAAACTAAGTCGTTTGAATGTACGTTCACCACATTTTCATCACCTGTTCATTAAGAGCATTAGGTTAGTAACTATATTCTTGTACACTCGTACGGTGCAAGTGTACATAATTATCATTTTTTTAGTACAATAACTAATACTTTTCAGTAAAAACAACTAATACTTTTTAGTTAAACTACTAATACCTTTAAAAACTACAATTGAGTTACATGGTGCACCTGGTGTGTACAAGTTCTTGTCTATATTGGAACATTTAGTGATATTTTTCTACCATAAAACAACAAATTAAATCGCAAATTCAAGACATAGTTTACAAGCATATATACCTGATGAAAAAGCAGAGGTGATTAGGTCACTGCACCAACAGTATGAAAGCACGTGAAAATCCGTCTCACAGTTTTTACGTTCAAGGACGTCCTTAAAGAATCTCTTGCAACCATCTTGAAAAGCTAGTCGTTCACCAGCCCTCCTTATGTCTGCTATATTTAATCTTTTCAATACATTAGAGTGAACTACTCTTGAAGTTGCTCGTTTCTCAATCTCGGATATTTGTTCCAGCGCTTTGCATAGACCTTCATAATCGAGTCCTTCCGCTGTGGTATGATTGAAAAGAACAGTTAGGTTGTGTTTGTTTGTGGCCCCAATCCCACATTTTCAAATACGAATTCTCATTTCAAACCGGATTTTGGTATATGATTTCGAACCGTATAAATTTCTACTCTATAATCAATACCTATAATATGCCCATCTATTTTACAGTTTTTCGAACATAACTTTCAATATATTATCAATCATCTAACTACCTCTCACTTTTTAATAATTATTATCTACCCAAGTCCAACTAAGTCAACACCCTCACTCCTCCTTTTTACTTCATACACAATCAATAATCTATCACCCTATATTTTTCAAACTTCTACCATATCAAATCCTACAAAATCTAAGCTTCCAAACATATACAAAATCAAAATACACATTTTACTATTCATAAAATCCCCTTACACAAACACCCCCTTAGATATTTTGACGAGTTAGTATACGATGATATAAAATTGCTGCATCATTAAATAATCGAACCTTGAATGGATTTATCTTCGTTCGGCATAATGCTTTCTATACAGTGCTGATACTCTTCCACATACTGACTATAAAGATCACTCCAAGTTGTCCTCATATCAGAAGGCGGGGCGAGGGAAAGTTCGGAAAGATTGTTCGCTGATACTATTGCAAGCTCGGCTAGAAGGGCAGAAGAATCGACAGCAGTACACGTCAAGTCAAAGTCGCATGAAATGACGAGATTGTCCTCAGCACGGTTATGGAGAAGCGAAAACGGAACTATAGTTTGCTGAGCAACCGATTGAGACCAGATGAAATCTAACTCGAGTTTCATGGCTTGTTTGTAAAGCCTTTCTACTACATCTAGTTCTTCGCCGGTCAAAGAAATGCTTAATTTATCGAGCAAGTCTTCGATTCTGGAAGCCGATTCCTAAATTACAAGCAATAAAATGCATAAGCATTATTTATAAGTATACCAACAATACTTGGATAAAATCATCATTAAGTATCAAGCGAACCTCGAATTTTTCGGAGGAAAGATTGTCAAGCCACTTCTTGTAGACGTGCTCGTTTTCCTCAGGGCGTAGGAGAGCTTGTATCTCCTTACTAATAAAGCTGTATAGCCTCATGCACGGTGAAATCGCACTGAGAGTATAGGCGGCCAATTTAGTCTTCTCAAAAGGCGTAACAATCTTGACGGAGAATTTCTTTCCTCCGACTTTCCCTGATGCCGTTTCCATCAAGAACTCTGTGTACTTTGCTGTTGCATCACTGCAAGCAGTTTCTTTAGGTGGCTCGAAGCCCCACTCCTGCAAATTCAACAAATTAATGCTCGATGAATGACCGAAACTCCCATGCAACAAATGTTAAACACCTTTTAACAAGACCAAGAACATGATTAGCGGTACCTATGTTACCCACAATTTTGATTTTGACATTTATTTGTGGGACGGTGTAATGTTAGACGCTTAATGAGACAGATCACAATCTATTAATCTTACTCACTTGTCCACTAACTTGATTCGACTTTGCAGTCTCAATGAGACCATCGAGATTCTCCAATCCACTACTTTTCGTTCCTTTCTTCGCCTACTTTCAGATTTTCTATGATTTCTTCACTTACACAATCTACCCAATCTACCACAGAGACACCTTAAAGTTCTTGAAGTAAACACCCCAACATAATTTAACTAACAAATTTATAATCAGATCAAACCCCAAATACAGGGGTGTTTGCAAACTCTTAAAAGTAGGTGAGAATCCTATCTTCTCAAAAGCTACTCCTCACATCATTTAAAAATAAGTGATTCTAAAAGCTGTTAATAAAATTTGAAAACACGCTCTCAATATGTTTGGTAATAAACTCTGAACTTTTCATTCACAATAGCCATGCTTCTAAAAAGAAAGTGGACTCACTTCCAAATTTAAAAAAAAAAAAAAAAAAAGATAAGCCTTACTGAAATAAGCGCATCTTGGTTCCTCAACTGCTTCAAAACACGCTTTCTCAATTTGGCAATAGCCTCCTTGTCCTCATCATCATCAGCATACTCTTCTGCCAGTTCATACCTGCAAATTGCAAACCCCAATTATTTCACCCAATCACTATCTCATTTTCAAGAACCCACATTTAATATTTTCTTTTCTTTCACTAAATCAGCAATTCAAGAAAATATTTCCCAAAATTCAAGGAAAACACCTCCTAATTTCAAACATCATCATAACAACTTGTACTACATTGACACCCATCATCCCATTCTTGAATATTATGTATATATACGTACATAGATACAGATAGAGATAAAGAGAGATAAAGGGCTTACGCTTGAGCAAAAGCTTGAAGAAAGAAGACATCTTGAGAGATGCAACTCAGAAACGAATCGGGTTCCAAAGAACCCGACCCTAAAGACACCATGAAAGGGCTGTAAAGAGCTAAACCCCTTTCATTCTTCAATTTGTTCCACAGCTTTTTCGCTATCCCCCCTTCTGAAGAAGAAGAACCCATATCTTTTCTCCCTCAAAATCCACGATTCCACCCCCTAAATATTCAATTCTTTAAAATAAAAATCAATTCTTTAAGAAAAAAATCAATTCTTTAATTCCAAATCTCCGAACAAGAGAACGGTTGGTGGCCTAGGGGGACGTGATCAAGAGTTGGTGAAGGGTTTATATAATCTAATTTATTTATTTTATATTGGCGAAAACTTAAACTACTATTTTCTGCGACATACGATCGAATTGTCACGTTTAAAAATAATAAAAATAAAATAGTTGGTTCATAGTATTAGAATTAGGAGGACAGAACGCGTTTGAAATAGGTTAGAAAAAGTGAGAAATTTTTGGAGAGAGAGAGGTCGACTGTGTACGGTCGTCTGGGATTATTCTCGTGAGGAGAGGAGGCGTGATTCAGTCACGGTGGCATTAATGTTTTGGAAGAAAAGTCAGAATCGTAAAATATATGCTTTAGTCAACCAACATTTTTGAGTCATCCATTGTGCAATTTGGTAGGTTTTGTTGAGCAATGTTACTTTCTTTAATCCTAAAACTAACTCTTTTTTTGAGTAAATTTGAGGTAAAACTTAAGGAGTTATTTTCTTGTGAAATACTCTTACGCCTCATTCTTTAAAAAAAAACCGATTGTTCATACGATTTATTGATATAGTGGTAAAGTGATAAAATGTATTTATTAAGATTTTATGTGATAAAAGTGATGGGTAATTGGAGGAGAAAAAATTATTTATTAGTATTTTATGTGATGAAGTGATAAAGTGATGTGATAAAGTGATAAAACAGATTTCCATTTTAGAAAGTTTCTCTTAAAGATTGAGACAAAAATAATGGCAAGTTTCTCTTAAAGAATGGGACGGGGGAGTATTGCATAAAAATTATGTGTTATATAAATTATATAATATGTTTTAGACAAATTTCTTAAAATCTTACGGGTCGGGCGGGGCGGGGCAGGTCATGCGTTGTACAGGGCGGACAGAGGTTGTGGGATGTAAGCTGCAGGTTGGGCAGACGAATATATATTATAGAAGGATATATTTATAAAACACATAAATATGTGTTGTAATCTAATGATTCGAGTTTGTTGTTAATGTATTTGGTCGCATGTTCAATTATTATTGAGCATATAATCGAGGATGAGAAAACTGAAGAAAGCGAGAAATATATGAAAGAGAAAAATATAAAAAGAAAAGAGAAGAGAAGGAAAAACCTAGAGACGCAGCACCTTGAAAACCAACTGAGATCTGGTCGCATTTGTTGCGACGCGAGGAAGAAGAAGAAATCTGGGCGTCTGTTGAACGCGACGCGAGGAAAAAGAAGACAACCCGTGGGACTCGCCAGCAATATGCCCTAACCCGACTAAAGACGTTCTTCAATTCGTGAAAAAATTTAAAAAAAATCCAATTGAACTATATATAATTGCATATAAACCCAATATGCAATATTTCATACAAGTTTTTGCCTAAATGAAGCTCATCCACAATGATTTATCCAAAGGACGCTTAAATATTTGATGGATGAATGTTGGTGTTTAAAATTATTGTGGGTGATCTTTAAATTGAAGAGAGAGTGTCATACATTCAAATATATGAATGGTTTTCAGAAAATATTTTTTGCAAAAAAATGAGTAGAAATGAGGTGATGGTGGGATCTATAAATATGGGTGGATAAATGATTTATAACCATTGTGAAAATATGTTTAAATAATTGAGTATTTGAAAATTGGTAATTTGAAGATGATGTGGAGGAGAGAGTGGATGGATAGATGAATTTTCATCCATCCATTATGGATGCTCTTATATCGCTACAATTACACTTATTAACTGATATTGTTACATTTATAAATAAGGATGATAACATTAAATATTATTGTGATTAGTTTATAAAAGTAGTGATATCAATTTATATGTGTAATAATATAAATTTCATATTATGAATAAAAGGAGAAGTTGTGTTTTTTTTTCTAAATTATAATCTATTTTTTTTATTAAAAGTGTATAATTTTTTTTAAATACATTTATTTAATGTGTGTTAGAATAAACATTATTGTTTTTATATTAAGTTTATATGAGCTTATATATTAGGAACTTTACAGTAAATTTTAAAATTTTAAACATGATATATGATGTTTTATTTGTCGGTGTAAAAAATAAAAGTGGATTGTTTTTGTGGGGCATAGAGAATATTTGTTTTATTAAATAGTAATATTGTTAGTTGTTTTTATTGAAAAATATTACCTTCGTTCTAACTTAAGCTTTATATTTGGAAGATGTCATAGATTTTAAGAAATATAATATTAAATGTATTGTTATTGGTTGTTGGAATATGTTTAAAAAGTAAAAAAGTAGAAAAAAATAAAATATATGTATTTTAATATTAATTGAGTGAAAATTAGTGTAAAGGTATATATAATTGTTAAGCAAGGTGGGGCCGAAACTTGCCAGAAAATGAAATGTAACACTTTAGTTGAGACATTCAAAATGATAAAATGTAAACCGTAAATTGAAATCGAAGAAGTACTAGTTATTTTTACTTAACAATATCAATTGATCAATATCAATTATTATCATTAAATAATATTAATTGTTTCTACCAATATTAGTTGTGCACTAGTTACATCGTGCAATTGGTGCACACAAATATAATATCTATTTTTTTTTCACGTTGCATTGTTGGACACTATGTAATATATTGTGCAATAGGTTAAGCACTACCCGACCAGCCTAATAGTACTAAAAAAGGTCAAGTATTGTATGCATTAAGATGCTATGCACTCATATTGAATTTTAAAATTATTGAACTTGTTATTTTAAAAGATGCAATTTGTTTACACTAAATCGTAATAATTAATATAGAAAATAGTTGCACGATTTAATATAAATAAATTGCATATTTAAATATAATAAATTACATGATTCTAATTAAAATATACTATGAGTGCACGATGCACCCACCTTTAAAAACATCGTTGCATCTTGGCCAATACTTTTCCTACGTCACAATTCACTAACCTAAACATGTCATTTGTGTAATCATCTTCACATTTACGTTTGCATTCAACAAGTTCGTGCTCGTCCACGAATTCTATTGGAATGAGAGGATGTTCACCGCTAAAAAAAGGCATATTGTGGATATTTGTAGAAACTTTTAAAAAAAATCATTTTATCTGTTTTTGGTTCAAATATATTTTGTCTAAAGACTATATATTTTTAGTTATAGATAGTTTTTTCAAAACTCTAAATTTTAATCACTTTTTAAAAATATAAAAGTAACATAGCAAACACACATGATAAGACTTGAAACAAAATATCAAAAATAATACTCCCTCCGTCCTATTTTTGATTATCTATTTACTGTAGAAACGGAGATTAAGAAAAAGTAAGAGATAATAATATTAAATGGTGTAAAGTGGGTAAAGTGGGTTTGGTGGATGGAAATAATAGTATTAAATGGTGTAAAGTGAGTTTGGTGGAGATAAATAATAGTATTAAATAGTATTGGATGTTGCTTTATTGCCTTATTTGAAAATGGATAAATAAAATTAGGACAACTATTTATGGAAAGTGGATAATCAAAATCAGGACGAAAGGAGTAAGCAATTATGGGTGGCAAGATATGTAATTACTCAAAAGTAAGAATGGTATGTTACCTTTTCATGTTAGGTCAAAATGTGGAAGCAACCAACAACCAACCCATGGGTCTTTTACGAGAAAAAAAATTACAAATGGTCCTGTAATTTTTTTTCGACTCTAAAAATAGTCCTGTAAATTTTTATTTTATCAATTGTGGTCCTTTTCGTCGGAAAATTGAAAATTTTAGCCGGAAAATGGCCGGAAACATGATGTATCACACAAAATAATGCGAAAAAAATATTGAAATGACGGGTCCAATGAAAGAAAAAGAATAGTATAAGTTTCGACCCTCGTCTCAACATAAGTCACTCGAAATTAGCCACGATAATGAATGTAATTCGTGATTTTGAAGTTGCGATTCACGGGGGAGGTGTAATCAAAACATGAAATTGATTGATGATTTTTATTCCTTGATGAAAGACAGTTCAAATGAGAGTGGTGACGACCGTCAATGTGATCAGAATAAAAAGTTAGGTCAATTTTCTGATCAAATTTTAAATTATCTGGTGAAAAGGACTACAATTAAAATAAAAAGGACCACAATTGATAAAATAAAACTTACAGGACTATTTCTGGAATCGAACAAAGTTACAGGACCATTTGTGATATTTTCTCGGTCTTTTACTTTTCACGAGTTCGGTCCCAAAATTTTAATTCCTTTCAAAAGTCGAATTTCATTTTTTCTTGTAAAGAAATAACGATGAAATTCATTCCTAGAATACAAAGGGTACGCTAGTCCAATAATAATTAGGAGAAGTTACAATTTTGCAGGAATACTATCAAATGATATAGATTCCCAAAAAACCTTTGAAGCAATGAATAATAACGGATAATGAGAACGGATCCACTTCCACGAACTGAACTTAATACCATTGATAAGCTCATCCAAGTATAAACACTTTCTTTAAACACAATGTTGTTCCTCAATTTTCAAATCTTTCATAACGTGCATAGCCAAATTAAGCTCATAATCTTCCTCTTTGAATTCAAGGAAATGCTCATGAACATTATTAGCGAGCATCAAAGACTTACCCAACAAAATGCATATGGCTTCCCAGACAAGTAACGAACACGGACACGTAAGTTGCAAATGATTTGAAGATTCCACCGAGCAACTGCAACATGGGCATAAAATCGAATCAGAAGACTTCAAAACTCATCTTTTGCACAGATTGTCTTTAGTTAGGATTATGTTCCGAACTGCTTTCCAGATAAATGTGGCCACCTTAGAAGGGATAACTTTCCACCAAATCTGTGTCCACGTAAACATGACTCCTCCGATGTGTTTTGGTATCAAACAATATCCCACATCGAAATAATATGGGAGAATCACTAGGTTTATTAGAATGAACACTATCTCCACTGGTATGAGGTCTTTAGAGAAATGACCAAAAACAAATCAATGTGGACTTGGCCCAAAACAAACAATATTATATCAATGCAGGAATTTGGGGTCCACCCAGATTCCTAACAAGATGAGCATTCAGATTGAGAGATCAACTGGTACATTCCTCTGGTTTCGAACGACCCTCTCGGATTTCATACCTTTTAAAGGAGTGAGTCTCATGTATACCCAGGTGCACCATGCACTCATAGTGCATTTTAGAACGTGCAACTTATTTACAATGAACTGTGCAACTATTTTATCATATTAATAATCGCACGATTCAGTATAAATAAATTACACTTTTTAATATAACAAGTTGCACGATTCTAAAATGCACTATAAGTGCACAGTGTAGATTTAAATTATAAATGGCTGATTTGGAATGGAAGTCGGATATGAGTGTGCAAGGTTAGGGTATTTTAGGAAATTTATGTTTATTTTGTAGTTTTAGTAATGTTGACTTTTATGTATAGTTTTTAGAGTTTATAGGTAAAGTTGTGTAGGTATTAGTAATAATCTCAATATTTTTTACAAGTGCAAAATAAAAATTGAGAACTTACTTCTTTTATCTAATCTGCTATCATTTCTTCTTCCTCCTTTGCTATCATTTCTTCTTCCTCCTTCATTGAGTTTGAATTTTGCCCACCCACCTATAATCATTTCAAGATGAATAATTGCACAGCCATCATTTTTTCTTACTAGTACATTTTTTGTCATCAACACATAAATTTGCACAAGCTAAAAAATGTGTTCACCGAGTGCAAAAATATATACACAAAAAGCCAAAGAGGAGATGCTATAGAAGTGCAAAAACAATTTGCCAAAATGCAAAAAAAATGCACAAAATGCAGAAAAAATCTATACAAGTGCAAAAAAATAAAAAAATCAATTCAATTGAATCCAAGTAATATGTCATATAACCAGGTATTGAAATAGTTATGTCTTCGCTGTCTCTCCCACCACCACAAATCACCACCGCTGAAAACCCCATAATTTTTTTGCATGACAGTGTTTTTGCAAATGCTTTGTTTTTCCACCATACAAACCAAGGTATTCATAAATGGCTCCACTTCTATTGCAGTTCAAAAATCGCCGCAGAGAACTCAACCACCATCACCCAAACTACATGCGCCTTCTCAAATCTCACCAAGCAGATCTCTGCATGATCCGGCCGTATCCCCACCACAATTCAAATCAACACCCACTCAAACCTCGCCACGACACCCACCCCCAAACCACCGCCAAACATTGCCAAAAAGCCACTGATCCGGTGCCTATTGAGTTCTTTAAATAACAAGGGTATTATAGGGATTTTAGTAAGACATTTTGTATATAAGAGTTTGAAAAGATTTTAGATATATTAATCTGCAATTTTATAATTAAGAGTAATTTTCCCTAATTTTGTTAAGCTCATTTATGTTCGTAGAGGCTATTAAGCTGAAAAAACCTAATAAATATTCAAGAGTAATTTTACCTAATTTTGTTAAGCTCATTTATGTTCGTAGAGGCTATTAAGCTGAAAAAACCTAATAAATATTCAAAAATTAAGCTAGAGACATAACACGTATCACCGTTCAGTCACGTAGTTTGAAATATACGGGAACAACAAATTCCTATATTCAATTATTGCATCCTAAGACTCGATATTCGTTGTTTTATCAGAAGACATTAATCGGTCGGTATCAGCTATTTTAATCATAGAGTACCGAGTTATTTTCATTGTACAAAATAAGCGTTGCTCGTGGGGTATTGGATTTGGACAGATCATGGTGCGTCCAATTAAAGGATTAAAATACACACAAACTATCTTCTGATAAATAGAGAAGATCCAGAGTCCAAATCCCCCTAAGCCATTTGTAATAATATGATAAGAAAAGGACACAAACGTGGGTCATAATTTCCGTGGAAAAATGAAATTAGCTCTAGCAAAACACATAATGGGACGAGCAAAAGAATAACAATAATCCATAATATAAACAGATTATACCTTCAACTGCCCCTATCTTCTAGTGAAACTATTGACCCGAAGATAAACACAAGTCTTCAACCGTATAGTAAAAACGCTTTAAAACTAAGACCAGAAATACATCCAGTCCGTTTATCAGAATGAAACAACCTAAGAAGCATTATACAACCAAAAAGAACAAAATCATTCATATCCATTGCTCTTCAAAGAAAAACAGTGCTCTCAAGTTGTTACCAATGTTGGAACTGATCCGTTTATTTGCCAATGATCGAATGAACGTAAAACGCTAATGCATTCCCATTTTTCATTTAGAAAATGGTAAGGCGGTTATCACAGTATACAACAGGAATTCAGGCTACCTCGAATTCCCCCATTAAGAGTAGGGGTTCATGGACTGCTCAAAACCAATTGATGAACCTCAACTCCAAGATTCTGGAGTTATTTTTTCACTGGCAGTTGAACCGTAATTTGGGCCACCTTTACGATATTGTATAAGAAATTCAACTGGATATCCCTTAATCTTACGCGGCGCAATCCCGAGATCTTCAAATGTTAAAGCTGGAAAAACAAAAACAAAAAATGAGATATTGGGGAACGAGACCCCCTTTCAAATACACATAATAACTAGCACAATAAACATCAACCGTATGGTGCAACTGTACACAACTAACCCGTTTCAATTATTTAAAAAAAATAACCTAATAATTTTCAGTGAAAATAACTAATACTAATAAGCTAATACTCCTTGAGTAAAACAACTATACTAATAAAATAAAACCTTTGAGTAAAACAACTAATACTATTTGAAAATACACTTGAGTTGCACATTGTACCTAATGCATACAAGTTTTTGTCTAACTAGCAAAAAATATGCTTATTTTGGAGACAAAGCTGTATGAACTAAGTTCACAGATATACAAGGTTTTGTTAGACCCATTCTGTAAATCTATAAATATATAAAGTAGAAGTTTGTCAATATTTCAAGTGCATATTTAAGCAAGTGTAGTCACACTTGCTTTATGGTGAAAGGGTGTACTTCACTTTTTAGAAAAGAGAGTGACTTAACATCAACCAATAAAATTTATTCATTTTATTCTTTCTTTACATTTTACTTTATACTCTAATTTTAAAGTTTAATACTAATTTTTTTGTTATATATATACTTTTAATGTATTATATGTCAAATTAATCTGTTCTTACCTATCTTTAATATGACATACATATTGCATATATATAAATAAAATTCAAATTTAAAATATAAAAATGATTTTTTTAATATATTATAAATTTTTTGACTATATGAGTTGAATTTTTTATATTTTATAAAATTTTAATATCATTAAAAAATATAATATTTGTAAAGAGTTTAATGTTTAATTAAAAAATTACCTACTTAATTTTATTATTGGTGAGAGACTCACATATATATTATTTCATAAAATGTTAAAAAAAAATTAATATATGCCAATGTGTACATATACCAAATAAATTTAGTTTAAATTGTTTTCATAATTCATATTGTGTTAAATTTTTTATATTCAAACCGTGCATCACACGGGAGAAATACTAGTGGGTAAAATATGAGATGAAGTTTACGTGAATAAAGTTCACACAAGTGTTGCTATATTTTAGAAGATTACCATTTTCAGAAACCAAAGTATCAGTTGTAAGGGATTCAATCATATCCAGATTGAACATGGTAGGGGTGGGCAATGGGAATGGAACTTTCTTGAGAAATAATTCTCGAGGGGTTGCAATGGCCTGCAAGAAAACATGCCACGAAGTGAGACGAGTCAAACAGAGAAGACAACCATTTTTGAGTTGGTAATAGATGACTTCCACTTTAGATATATGAAGACTAAGTTTATGAAGCATATAATTATCTTCACCCTCAATCCATAGCCAAGGATGAGTGGCCATTGAGGTGGGTAAACCTCATAAGTAAATTCACAAAGAGCAGAAGTGACAGAAATTCAATCAAAATTTCCAAATATAACTTTGATGTGGCTTCTAATGGAATCAGAGCATAATACCATTTGCCAAAATTACAGCAAAAGGAATATAAAAAACACGACTCATTATTTTATTCTAACAAATTTATTTAATCAACTTTTAACTATTCATAAATATTTTACAGTTTATCTACTTATGCAACACTTGTTATGACTCATATATCTAATTTTAACTTCTTTTATGAATAATTAGAAATTAATTTAAAGATAATTATTAAGAAGTTAATTAGCTAGGAAATAATTTTTTGGGTATAATTGAGAAAAAAAAAAGGAAGAATAAAAATAGGTTAATCGAGAAAAAAAATGGTGAAAGAAATAAGATTAAGTTAATAAGAGCTTTTTTCAGTCAAGAAACATGACATGCAGAAGTATATCAACCACTGGGATGCCAATAATTTGCTCTAATAAGCATAAACTGAGAAATATATTGTGGAGGCAGATAATCAATGACAGTCTCTCATGAAAACTCGTCAAAGCTCAAATCTTATACCAATAAAAAATAAAGGGAAGTTGCTTTTCTATCTTTCTCAAAGATGCCCAATCTAAAGGCTGATAGATCATCACATTATTGAGTTATAGAAGATAACAGGAGCAAATGACACATATACCTAAGGGGTACAAAAAGTGGCTTCATTTAGCAAACTTTCAGCAATAGTTGGGTTAGAAATTACAAAATGTCTACAACAAAGATTTACAAAAGGATGATGTCACAGAGGACTTGCCTTAGCAATAGGAAAAGGAAGCTTCACATAATGCGGCCATTCACGAATTACATCGTACATAAGTTCTGCCTGCAGAACAATGCAAAATTCACAATTAGCATTTTCTAGGGCAACATAACAAATAACAAGGGGAACAATATAGTTAATATCGCTTTATTTTTATTTCGAGAATGGGGAGAGGTTCGAGGTTTTACTAGTTCATGCATAGTGTAAATCTCTGGTCCACCAAGTTCGTAAACTTTGCCCATGCTGGTGCCATCATCTTTTAAGGCCGCAATAATCGCCGAAGCAACGTCAACAACATATACAGGCTGAATTCTGGAAAAGCATGATAATATTATATATACGTTTAACAAGAACTGAAATAGTATGAGACTAACAATAATTAAGAAAACAGTATGGGACAAAACTTCTGTGGCACAAAATCGTATTTTTTGTTGATCCATCCCCATGAGCGGGATAAAGCTGTACTTTTTAGCAAAGTGTGCCCATGGGTTTAAAATTCTGTCCTCTGTCCCAACCATCACAGCAGGTCTCATAACTGTGGCCTGAGAACAGATGGGCCCATTAATTAGTTCAATCAAGAAATTTTATCTGCCAAAACACCCTATAGAAAGCACTTAATAGCAATAGAGTTTAGTTAGGAATAAGCGAGGGAGGGAGATCATATTTGGACAGAGAAACAAACTTAAAAGAACTTTCTTAAAAGCATATCTTGGAAGCACCAAGGCTTACTTATGTTCAACCAGACAGAAGGAGAAGTAAAGGAAGAAAGTTTTCTCAAGCCTATGCAGTCAAAGATAACTCCTCGTCTCTAATTGGAGGTTATATTTCTCAGCTTAAACGAAATGCCCATTTTCTCTGGCGATGATTGATATGAATAAAATCTGTGTAAAACACAAGAATGCCAAAGTTTGACCCCCAGCATTAGCAAATATCAAAGTTACCATTAAAAAGGAATACAACCCCGATAGTTTCACTCTCACAATTTTTTTTCTGAAGAACTAGAAAAGTAAAGAGTAAATTGCAAAAATTGTCCCGTATTTACTGGGTAATGGTGAATTTAGTCCCATATGATTTTTTTTTTCAATTAAGTTCCATACTTTTAAAAGTGATACAATATTAGTCCTGTTTTAACAAGGTTGCAGGAATTTTGTGCGTACTGCAAAAGTGAGCTACCAGAATTCCATGTAGCAACAACAGTAATAATTCAGCATTGCTTAAGTGACATAATGAGACCCAAACATATTAATTTCAATTAAAAAGAACATAAATGATTATCATACTAAAACAAAAAATTGTCAGTATAGGACTTGAAATTGCATTATTTTAAAAGGTACGGGACTTAATTGAGAAAATTAATTAGTACGTAACTAAAATCGCTAACACCCAGTAAATACGGTACTAATTTTACAATTTACTCGAAAAGTAACAGGAGCTATGCAAGCTATCTACAATCAAGGATGCATATTTCATGCTGTTGTTTCTAATTATTTGCAGTTATACCTAAAAAGAAGCAAAAACAAGCAAGCAATCTTAGCTCCATATGAAAGCAGGAAAAAAGTCCATAATTTACCTCGGGCAATTCTCGCAAAATAGCCTCTTCAGCAGCTGCTTTAGCTCTAAGCATTTTAGATGGAGATGATTGAGACGCTCCCAATGCTGAAACCTGAATGTATCTCATGATGCCACCATGTTCCTTCGCAATCTGGGCAGATATGAAAGATGCTCAAGAATGAGAGACACAGAATTAATGACTAAAAGTGAACATCAAAATATCTGCTAGAAGCAATCTCTAAGCTAGTCACGAAGTTGATAAGAATGGTTAGATGTAATATATCAAGCACTTTACACACTTCTCCGACATTCATGAGGCAGCCAAAAGACAGTGGCATTTTCTTTCAAAGTGCCACAAAAGGAACAACTTATAATTTCAATTTTCAAGAACATAAGGACTAAAACCTACCGGTACCTACTTCTTCCACTAGTTTAATAGGCTATTCTAGTTTTTAATATATTTTATGCTTTTACCAACTTTGATATATGAAATATATTTTTACAACGGGAATGAAGAAGAGCACCAAAAAGCACAAGAACAATCTCATTATACTCTCTGACAGCTATTATTCTCTAGTTCTCACTTCTTGCAGGACATCAGGTCATCAAATTGAACAAGACAGAATATGTTCATGGTTCAGTTTAACCTCAGAAAGGTGAAAAAAAAAACAGATGGAGGAAACAATGTCAGACAGTTAATATCCCACATGATAAAGTTCAAAACCCTCAATGATGGAGCAATTATGTGCAATTGCATTTCAATTAAAACAATTTTTTATACCAATCACTCAAAAGTTAAAAGTACAATACTCTAATGGATAATCTTTTGCAGGTGTCAATAAATTGTAGCCAGCTATGAAGTGAGGAATCACCAATCATCAAAGAAAAAGAAAAAACTTGTAGCAAGAGAGACGTACCACAGCAAGTTGTTCAGCCATATGATGGTTCACATCCTCAAAACTATAATTCCTTGTCTCATATTCCTTGCCTGTATGCAAACAGGACAATTTACACATAAATTACTGGCAATATACACACACACATACACACATATATATAAACTTGATGATAACATCTTACCAATAAGGTTAATGACAACATTAGCCTTTGACATGACAGCCTTGACAGAATTTTCATCTCTAGGGTTATATTTCATGGGAACAACCTACAATAAAGAAAATCCCAAGCTATAGAAATGGAGAATAAAAGACCATTAAATTTCAACGCATATGAATAAAAAGTCCATGAAAGAATTCACCTGTCCCAAATCACCCATCAATTTAAGGTGGCGGCGAGAATCCTCAGAGCCTCGGAAAGGAAACTAACACTTGAGAACCCATCTTAGCTACAGAAAAAATACATCGAGATACACAACAAAGTGGAATCAAAATGCATTATCTTCAAAGCAGACTGTTGCACATAGTATTAAGTTTCAGCTGGAAAAACATTAGGAGAAAACAAACCAAGCTGTTGCACTAAATATCGCCCCAAGAAACCCGGTAGCCCCAAACACCGCTGTAATGATGCCACTGCCAGACACCAAAAATATTCCAATTTGAAATCGATATGGTGCATCCAACATACATTGGATAAATTCGGACAAAGTTTCCAATATCAGAATCAAATGCATAAAACACCCAAACCTACAGCCAAATTCCAGAAACCTAACACCCTAAAAATTATACCACGAAGTAATATTCCTATCCAACACATTCACACAAATATACATCATAAAACTCATAAATGGAAACCACGATACAAGTAGCAACGACGATTAAAATGTAAACGAATTCATATACCTAACGGATGATCTGCCTCCAGTACCCTTGCGAACAAGATGCTCTACACCTTTGGTGGCAAGAGTAGAAGCCAATCTCGGATTCTCCACTCCATTAACTGAAAAAATCAGAAATCTCAATCAGTGACAAAATAATGAAAAAAGGAAATCGTCATTTCTGAATCAAACGCACGACGATATTCAGAGAAAGGAATTACAGGGATCGGAAATTGGGTAAAGGGATTTGAAACAGCCAATCTGGGCGGGCGATTGCTTAAATTGGTGGTGGCCCAACCGCCGGCAAACGGCCTGCATCCTTGCTTCCGCAGCTGAGTTTCAGATGAGGGCTGGAAATGGGGTTTGACGATACTCGATGCTCAATCGGAAAGTTAATTCCCCTTCTATAAAATAATGGAATTTCAATAATTACGCACAAAACACAGTAAAATTATGTATTTATGGCGTAATTTTTTTTTTTTTATCGATTTAGAAAAAATTATAAATTAGTAATAATTTAAGTTGTTAAAAATAAAATTTATTAATTTAGCACTTATGTTTTTTTTTCAGCACTTATATATTCTAACATCATGATTGATATTTTATAATTCTCGTTATTAAATTATAACTTTATAAATCTCAATTCTCAAAAGAATAAAAGATTAAATATACTTCTACAGTCCCTACAATATTTGCCAAAAAATTTGACCACATATATTATAAATAATATTATTATTCATACATAATTTTTTTTAAATACACCCTATTTATTAAAATATACACTGATTAAATTTTAAAATTAACATACATTACTAATCTCGCCCAACTTCTAGTCTCAAAAATAAGAAGATAATACTATCATACCTTTCTCTCTTCTTATGAACTTTCTTCTCCTTAAAATAAATTCTTTGATTTTTCTTATTCATTAAATTATTTTATTTAAAATGGAATTTTCTTTTTTAAAATTTTATATAAATGTAACATATGATAAAAAATTAAATAAATCTTTAAATATATATATATATATAAATTAATTTTTTTTAATGTTTTGTAATAAATTAAATAGAAAATATTAAAAAAAATCTGAAAAAAAAACTTAATATAATCAGTAAAATACTAAAAAAATTAAATGAATCTTCATAAATAATTAAATTAAAAAATAAAAATGTTTAAAAATAATCCGATAAAAATAAAAGTAAAACTTTTTGAAAATACTAAATAATAAAAGAAAATATGAACTTTAAATTTCTTTTTATATTTTTGTATGTTACATAAAATAAATAAATTTAAAAAATTTAAATTAAAAATAAAAATAAATAAAAATTCAGTTCTCTTAATTCAAAATCTGGGAAATATTAAAAATGTTTAAAAAAAATAAAAAATTTTTAATAAATAAAAAAAATAAAAATTAACTCTTTTTAAGGAGTAATCCCTTCCCTAAGTTTGATTCACCAAATAAACCCAAGTTCAACCGATTTTTGAAAAACACAAAAATAATTAAAAAAAAAATATGAACTAAATCTTCATAAATAATTAAATTTAAAAAATCAAATTAAAAATAAAAATCTAAAAAATTCAGTTCTCTAAACAAAATCTGGGAAATATTAAAAAAGCAACTAAATTTTCAAAATTATTAAATTTAAGTCCTAAGTTTGATTAGTCAAATGGACACGGAGGAAATAATAGGTAAAATGTGTAAATAGTATAAAAAAATGGTGTCAAAATGGAAAAAAGTATAAATATATAAAAATTGTCAAACAAAATAAAGATATTTAATCAAAATCAATTAAAATTAGGACGGAAGGAGTAAAATTTTATTTCTATTTATCTTTAATTGACTTTTCAAGTTTTATTTTTAAATTTATATTTTATGAAGAGTTCTTTTTTATTTTTTAATATTTTTCAGATTTAATTTTTGTAGTTTTTATTTTTTAATTTATTTATTTTTTAAGATTTAGTTGATTTTAATAATATTTTTTTCCAAATATTTTTTGATTTTTTTAAAAAAAAATCAATTATTTTTCCGTGTAAAACTTTTTTTTTTAATAACAAAAACTAAAGGACTATCAAAGTGAAAAAATGTAAATGATTAAAGTCAAAGTGAACAAAATTTAAAGGACAAAAAATACTCCATATTTTTATAGGGTAATTTAGTCATTTTATGTATACTTATTTTTGTTTTTATATTATGGGGTGTGTTTAGAGGATATTAGGATGTGTGTAGTGCGACTCATTAAGAAAAAATGTAATGAGTGGATTGTTGTTGTAAACTTTTATGTATAAAGTAAATTTATTAAATGGATTGAGTGTTGTCGCCCCCAAAAGTATTCCCTCCGTCCTATTTTTTGATTATTTGCTTCTGTAGACATTTTAGATTAAGAAAAAAATAGCAGATAATAATATTAAATGGTGTAAAGTGGGTTTGGTGGAGAGAAATAATATTATTAAATAGTATTGAAAGTTGTTTTTTTCTTTTTTAGGAAATGCCGAAACAAAATTAGGAAGATTATTTACGGAAAGTTTTATAAATCAAAATTAGGGGCGGAGGAGTAACATTTTGTGTAAAAAATAAGAATATTTTGATGATGAAGTTTCTTTAGAAGTTTTTTTTTTGGATGTCAAAACTTTTGTTAGGACGATAAAAAAAAAAAAATGCAAATTTAGGGTCAGAAGGAGTAACAATGAAAAATAATAATATATATAAATAAATAAGAATATAAATTGTTAGACGAAATAAATAGTCTTAATATTTTTTAGTTATAAATTAATAATTTATATATTTCAGGTCTCAATTGATATTTTTCTATTCTTAAGGTTCTAAGTCAATAGGAAAATCTTTTAAACTCTAAAGTGATAGTTTTACTATTTTTCATATCAAAAGTTGACATTATTCCTAAAATGGTTCAATAGAACTTTTTCCCTTCAATTTGTTGCTATTTTTATTTTCAGTTTCCCTTTTAGCGCATTTAATATTGCATATCACTATCTGTATTAGGGATTAATCTGAAATTTAATCTGAAATTTTTCATTAAGTACAAGGATTAAAATTTCATAGGGACAGAATGACAAAGGGTGAAGGAGGGGTACCAATCCATCCATGTGTATACACCCAAATAAGATTAAAACATTAATCAATTTTCACTCCGTCCCAGTAATACATGCTAATTGTATATTTTCACAAAGTTAAGAAAAGAATTTGGAAAAGTCAACTTTTTTATTATAACTTTATTTGATATGTATAATGCTTTCAAAATATATTTAATACATTTTTTAAATAAGGGTGTATTAGTAAATGTATCAAAAAAATATAACTCTATATGAAATTCAATTTATATAGTTGAGACATTCATAGAAATAATATAAATAAATTAGCCTGTATAATTGAGAGGAAAATGATTTTATTATACATATTTCATTATTAGACTATTTTACCTTCTCCCTCCAAAATAAATAAAAAAGTAAAGTCTTATCTCCCCTTTTATTATTATTTGTGTCTTCCCTTCAAAGCAAAGAGACCTTTAAGTGTGGATCGAACAGGTTTGTTTATGTGTCTATTTAATCTGGACGAACATCATTGATAGAAGTAGAAGATTCAAAAGTATCAAGGATCTACACTTTGATTCTTGCTAAATTAGTTACTTTTGAAATTTCTAGAGTTTGTGCACTCATTATTTACACATATAAATTCAGATATTATCCTTTTCTTTGAAGAGAGTTCACGAGAATTTGGTTCACGTGAGACCTATCAATATTCAACTAATGATTTGTGTGTTATGCATGCATTTTAATAAAATTCTATAACAATAAACTTTTATTTATATGTCACATTGTCATGACAAAATCTTTGAATGATTAGCATAATAGTATGTCTTGTAACCATTTCATATAATATGTTTTGTGCGATTAAAAGAGGTATGTCCCGAATAAAAACAATATATTTACGGTCAAATTTGATAAATTGTTGTTCTTTTATATTCCTGTCCCTCCTTTTCTAAATTGCTTTGTGTAATTTCAAAAAGATATGTCTAGTGAAAACCTAGTTAAAACCCCATTGTTGTGATTTTAGGGTGGGTTTGTTTTGTTCTTTTTAGGGAGATATAGGATTGTCGATTACTATGTTGTTTAATTTGAACCTTTTGTTTTAAAATATATAAGTAACAATATTATTTATTATATAACTTTTTTTAAAAGATTTAAAAATATTATTAGATATAAAATATTTTATAGAGATGGTTTGACTGAAACTTGTTTGTATAGGATTAAATTTGGTCTGGGTAAATAAATAAGTTTTTTTTACCACCTTTAGTTAGAACTAAGAAAAAATATGCTATTTGTCAAAAAAAAATGCTATTATAGGCTTATAGTTACATTGAAAATATACTTGTTCCTTTTTTTAGCCGATCAAAACTTTAGTGTATGTGTTGACCCACTTATATAGTTATATATTGAAATCTCTCGAATTGTATAAGAATTATAGATAGTATTCTAACACAGGTCTAAATTCTTCAATTTCATTCATGTTAAAGAATGTGGAAGGATCTAGATAATATTTATTAAGCGTTAGATCAAATTATCTTTACTACCCATTGAAATGGTGGACTTATATGTATTTATAGAGTAAGGTCTTCATAATGTAAGCAAGTTTGAGTTAGTGAACATACAGAGTTATCATAATCACGAAGTATGCTAATTCAAGTGGTAAGAATATACTATAGTTCTTTCTTTCGAGTCACCCATGACAATGTTGATTTTTTTTATTCTTTGGATAAAAGTTAAAACATGAAACAAAAAATAATTCTTATTTATTATATTTAATATAACAAAAGTTATTACTTTAGATTTTTCTTTTATTTTTAAATTATGGATAAATATTAAAAATAAAAGTTAAAATGATCTTCCGGGTTCTAATACTAATTTTAATAAGAAGGAATAACTAAGATTCGATTAAGAAAGACCACCTACGCCGACTATATCTGATGGTGTCATGAGTTCGAGTCACCATTTGTCCGATAAAAAAAAAATCATTGGATCTTCTTTCTTTGTTCATTGTCATTGAGGAGAAAACGGGAAGAACCAAGAGATTGATAATCGTAACAAAAACAAGCCGTAAACCGTGTCTCGCATTAAGAAGAACATAAATGGCATCAACTTTTATTGAGAAGAAGATAAATAGATCTAATTTAGGCTAATAAGTTTTATTAAAAAAAAAAATTATTAAAAAGAAATAAATGATCTCCTCCCTAATTTACACCTAATATGTTTTGTTGAAAATAATTATTAAGAAGAAGATAAATTGATCTTTTCGCTAATTTAGGGCTAATAGATTTTATTGAAAAAATTAATGTTTGAGATTGAGCTCCCATTGAGGAAAACCAACTGCACAATAATCTCCTGCTGAGATTGGGAATCGAACTGAACTCCTCGCTTGAGATTGGGATAATCTAATTCCCTCGCTGAGATTGAGAATCGTAACTGCATCGCAAAACGTCAAACATGTCTCTCGCTTGAAATTGTGAATCAACAACTCATTGAGGAGAACATGTTGAATTCTACTACTCACCGAATCGTGACTCATTGAGAAGAACCTCTTGTATGAAAAACAATAAATGGATCTCCTTCGCTAATTTAGACGATTAGGTTAATAAATGGATCTCTTCGCTAATTTAGACGATTAGGTTTTATTGAAATTTTTTGAAAAAATTGTACAATTATCGATTATGAATTGAAGTGTTTCTCATTTTTAATCTTTTAATTGAGAATTCTTGATAGGGGAGAATTGTCCAATTAGCAATTAACATTAACTGAGAATTCTTGATAGAGAGAAGAATTGTCCAACTAGCGATTAAGAATTGGAGTGTTTCTGTTTTTAATGAATAATTGAGAATTTTTTATATGGAAGCACGAGATGCGAAGAAATTGAAAATATTGTCCAACTATTGGAGTGTTTCTTTTTTTAATGAATAATTGAGAATTCTTGATATGGAAGCACGGGATGTGAAGAAATTGAAAATAAAATTATGAAAAATGATAAATGGTCCTTCGCTAATTTAGCCGATTAGGTTTTATTGGAAACAAATTGAAAAGAATTGTCTAATTAGCGTTTAAGAATTGGAAAGGTGATAGGGAGGCGTGAGATGGGAAGAAATTGGAGATTGAATTATGAAAAATGTAAATGATTCTCCTTCGCTAATTTAAGCGATTAGATTTTATTGGGAAAAAAAGAAAGAAAGAATTGTTTTTAACAATTGGAAAACATATCCCGTTAAATGTAAGCCTCCTCCTATTTCTTTTTGAAAAAAATAAAAAACTCAGACACTTATTGAATATATAAAAATAGTAATATAATTATAATCAACAAATTTCTATCAACGACTCACAAAAACATGCATGTTGCCATTAAGAGAGTGTTTTGTAAAAAATATACTTTGAATAAGTAATAAAAATACTTTTCTTTCCCCAAAAAATATTTGCCTCAACTTTTGGGCACGAATATTAATAAAATATATAATAAGTACATTGTTTAAGATAATTTGATAAACTCTACGATAAAAGTAAATGAATTAATTTGGATTGAGTGTATGCTACGACAAAAAAATAATGACATTTGATGTAGATATGTGAATATTATGAGAAAGATAATTTTAATAAAGAATTTTCTTTTTGGGTCGAAACTCTTGTTGAACCTCCAAAAAAGAAAAAATGTATAAACTTTTCGCGTATGGAGGGAGTAGTGATTATGGAAAAATTGATTAATAGTAAAAATTAATAATATATATATTTTTAAAAAAAATTGATGGTATGTGAATAAACTCATAAGTTGTAAATAAAACCTCATATCTAACTTTTTAGATTATAATTTTTTGTTATCTTATTTAATCTATTAAAAGAGATACAAAACATTCAAATTGATTCTAATACGTAAAAAGAAGTGATTAAAAGTTGATATTTTTCTTAAAGACAAAGTCTAGTATGAAAATTTTCATATTTTGATTTTTTTTTTTTAATTTACAAAATAAATTCAGAATTGGTAAGTAGACATAATTGAGTGGTTAACATTCACTTCTACCAAAGTGGTTCATGGTTTACCCATCTACCAAAAAATATCATAATTTAGAGTTCATTATTTAGTATTTAGGGTGTAGATGGTTGATTTAAAATAATTTTATAAATTTTCATACATGAGAATTTTCACACTAGTCCTACTTTTTTCTTAAATAGGTTTTATAGGTTAAACAATTGTATTCGCAAAATTCTATAAAAGGCGGCTGGACGGGCTTCATAGCATCGGCTCTTGTAGCCTAGCCTAGTGGTGGGTAGGTTCATTACAAACATTAATTTCTTACATTATTGTCAACATATGTTTGAAGGTTAAATACAACACTAAAGCAAGATTACAAACATAACGTAACGTTATTATACGTAAAATATAAAAATATTATATTCAAATATAAGAAAATTTTAAAATTTTAAAGTATATTAAATGCATAGTTGAACCAGTATTAAAATTCATAATTAACAATTATTATTGCTTTCAATTTGATTTCAAATAAGAAAGTGAACCAACATTAAAAAGAAAAAATATAACAAAGATACAAAACAAAATATAACCGTATTAAATGAAAAAAGCATAACAAGATATAATAAAAAATATAATGAAATTACAATCTATACATAAGAAAAAATAAGGTAAGTTACGAAGATTATTTAATTAAAGCATAAACAAAGATTACATCCAAAAACGCAAACAAATATTATAATAAAAAAAAATACGATTTTAAATATATTATACGTATAATTTGTAAATAAAAGTAATAATAAAAAATATTTCTTCATATATTTGAATCCACTAAATAACAAGAGTTAACTTTGTTTTTTATGTATCAATATATCAAGAATTAAAATATATCACTAATTAAACATATGTATTTAATTAAAATAATTAAAGCGATATATAATATATAAAGCATCAATTGTGAACAATAAATTATTATAGTCTACTTGTTAATATTTCTACATGTGTATTTGTTCACCTGAGTAGATTTTTTTTAGGGTGCTCATATTGGGCCTTTGAATCACCAAGCAGGCTGCACAAATAATCACAAGCAGCCCAGCGGCCGCGCATGCCACTCATATTGGGCCAAGGCTCCTAATAGCCCAAATTTAAATATCATGGTATGAATTATAGTTTGCCCTCTCTTTAGATTTGCAATGCAAAAGTATCAAACGAAGTCGCGCCCTTTTAATTCCCCAGAAAGACGCTTTAAGATGGCGTCTGCCTCACCTGAACGGCATTTAAAACAAGAAAGATATAAAGTGAATAAATTTCATACGACAATTTTTGAAATCGATTAAGAAAGATTTACTTATATTATTAAAGTGGTAATGAAAGGTTTGTTTTTACTATAAAAAATATTACTCAAAATTGAAGCGTACGCGACTTATATTACAACAATGGGTAGAATAGTAGTGATAATCAAGGGTATGAATTCATATTATAAAATGATATTAATCGCGATAACTTAAGGTCATGTCTATAAAAAAAATGAACCAATTTCATCGGTGTACGATGAATTTTTTTTTTTTCGTAGGCTCAAATTAGGCCAATTGGCCCTGTGGGTGACATCTAAATTTATATGTAATGTAAGCCATTATATAATGCATACTTACAGGAGCAAAAGTACCAAAAACAAAAACGGAGTACATTAATATTGCTAAACAAATTGATTCTTCCTCGCCATAAACAAAAACTAATATTGCCTAAATAATTTCTAGTCACCAAACACAATAATGTTAAATTGAAACCATCAATTTTTAATTTCTACCGATTTAAACTTAGAAAATTTTGGAGAAATTCCCAAATAAATTTATCTCCGGCTTAAAACGAGCACGAAGAAATCTCTACTTAGTTCAATTCAATCGAGCAAAAAAGAGTCATAGAATACCGAGTCGATCGACACCGTGCCCTTCTTATTCACGCCGCAGAGGAGAGAAGAGAAGAGTTTGCTTGTTTTGAGAATTGGGGGAATACTGGAAGACCGTCGTTTGTTTAATTTTTAAAAAAAAATTTGAATTTTTTAAGGGTATATATGCTACTTCATGTCAAAATTTGAGGTGGGGCACTTGCCCTCCTTGGACTAGGGCGACGCCCAATTCTAGATTTCACAAAGAAATAAGTTTATTGTTGAGCTTATAAACAAATTGAAGCCCAAGTCAGATCACTAAGGGTATGTTTTTGGGATTTAGGTGACTGGGAAAAGTTATGAGATTTGAAAATTATGATGAATAGTAAAATATGAAATTTGTTTTGAGATTTTGGTAGTACGACATTTTTATTTTATGTCAAATCAACGCAGAATAATAATGATTGATATCAGATTATTATAATGTATTGGGTGAAAGAAAAGTAGGAGAGAGAATAAGTTCGCAGGAAGAAAAAAATGTGATATAATTGTATTGAATTTTGTGAAAATAGATGTATATGTATATTTTATAATAGTGGATTTAAAAGCTGAATGTGAAAATCTCCAACTAATATGCGACTTGAATTGCAAAGTTCTAAATCCATTCGAGCTTTGAAACAAACATACCGTAAATCAACAACCAGTATGAAATGCATGTTCTCATTCATCAGTTACTGTCTAGATCTAACCATATAAATATGAAGTTGCATGCATCTTAATCTTAGGTAGCATAACATTAATCTCAATTTTCAATAACACTAAAATTTTGTGTATAGCTACAGAATCTAACATATAAACACTTGTGGGAAATCACAAGTGCATTAATGTTGTAAAAAATACGAAATAGTTGTAAAAAATAAAAATCAAGACACTAGCTAAAATCACCCTCTCTAATACTTGCTTAATTTTAACAAATCTAATACACTTGGTCTATGTAAAAAGCGTTGCTGTAAGTTAGAGACACAAAATTGTAAAAAAAATAAAATCATTATTAATTTATAAAAATATTTTTTAAAATAGTCCCGACTTTATTTGCAATTACCCAGTGAACGAAATAAACCCTAAAATAAGACCATGGCACATTTGAACATTGCAATTTCCTGAAAAGTGAAATTAGCTAGGCTACAAATAAGATTATCAAAATTTAGTGCAACAAAGTCCAAGTTTATTGCTCATCTAGAAATACAGAAGGCCGCTTCTTGTTAGGTTTCCTCTCCCTACAAACTTATTCCATGTACAGATTGGAGCCTAAGTTGACGAACAATAACTCGTATACTATCCCTTTCCCCCTCGATTGTAAACATCCCCCACATGGGGGCTCTCGTTGCATTTCAATGGAACGTAAGCCAGATGATTAAACCGAATGCATCAGTAACAGCCATCAACTATCTGGCAGCCCATTTTCGGGGATAGGGCTTTGTTAGGCGGTTCTTGATTTCACCTGGATTTTCAAAAATCCGAAATGCAATTTGACCTTGTTGAGTACTCGGAAACCAGCTTAAGAAACATGGAAGACCTATCCTCCAGTAGCCGTACTGGAGTATCAAACTCTGCAACCCGGCCTGTAAATCATTGTAGGGGTTAAGAAAGATGAATTTTTCATAGATCCACCATTAAATAAATAGTGTGGTAAACATCACCTCCATTTCCTAAGTTTTTCACAAATGTGTTAAATAGAAGAGGGAACATTTTTTTTTCGAGGTCCGTAACTTAGAGGTAGCAATTGTAGGACATTATGTTTGCAGACTGGCACATTCAGGCCAAATTGGCCTGTAACACCCCAATTCGTGCTAAAATGTTAAGTGTTGCTCATGTGTTGGCCTAAATGTGCGAAAATTAAAATTTAGTGACCTAAATGTGCAAAATTTAAATTTAATTGTCTAAATGTTCCAGCTAGTAAACATATTGCCTTACAATTGTTAACCCACTAGTTACATCATAAACAATTATTTCCCAAACAAAAGAAGATATAGAACGTACCATCGCTGAGGACCAAAACCAGGTCACTATCGATAACAGTGGGAATGCGATGAGCAATTGTACAAACAGTGCAATTCTTGAACTCTGTTCTTATAATCTTTTGGATGAGGTTATCTGTTGCAGAGTCAACTGAGGCTGTTGCTTCATCAAGCACCAAAATCTTCGCCTGTTTAAGCAAAGCACGGCCAAGAGATACCAGCTGTCGCTGGCCCACACTCCAATTATCTCCACTTTCTAGAACTGCCAAAATAGAACTCATTAGCCTCATAATTTGGTGATTTAGGCTTCCTAACAACAAAAATAGTGAAGTTTAAGTTAAGTTTACAAGACGACGTGCGTACCTGGTGTATCAAGTTTATGTTCTTTCTGGCGAACAATCTCTCCTAACTGAGACTTTTCAAGAGCCTGCAACAGTTTGATTACACACAACATTAAACTCAAGTAGAGTATGATTATTCATTTATGCTGAATAAAGATGGGTGTTGCATCACGTTGGTAGCCACCGTAAAATACCGTCAACATTCATGGTATGAATCACATAGGTATGTTTTGGGTATTAATTGGTTTAACACCTAGTTTTTGAAAACTAGGGCGATTTTGAAATCCTGATAAATAGTGAGGGAACGCACCTGCCAAATTTCATGATCTGAATGTTCTTCAAGGGGGTCAAGGTTGCCTCTAATGGTTCCTTCAAATAACGATGGATCTTGGGGTATGATACTCAGCCTGCTACGGAGATCGTGAAGACCGATTGTTGAGATATCAATGTTGTCTATGATTATTCTACCACCAGCTGGTTCAATCAATCGGAATAGGGCTTGAATTAACGTAGATTTGCCACTTCCAGTACGTCCAACAATTCCGATTTTCTTCCCACCAGGAAATGTGCATGACACACCGTGGAGTACCGCTGGAAGATTCCTCCTTATAACGAACCTAAAGAAAATAAATTAGTCCGAGTAACACTTGGGTGCACCAAACCACCACACAACCCAGGACAACTAATAATCGCTTCAATATAAATAACTATTGTATAAAAAAAATCATAATTCTGGCCAGCTAATACTGACCAACTAATACCTTTTAGTAAAACCACTAATACCATTTAAAAAAATACAGTTGAGTTACACGGTGCAACCGGTGTATAGAAGTATTTGCCTTAAGTCTCATATAGTCCTACTATCTCAACTCTCTCTCTCACACACACAAGATGATCATTTTTGTTTTCTTTTAAACATTATTAAAATTTTTTTTTTCTATCATCCGCATGGTACTCACAGCTTGATACAAGTTCAGTTGAAATGGACCTAAAGGAAAAGGTTAGATCAGCTGAGCTTCTTAGTCAGATATTGGTGAGCAGGTCTATTAACTTTTTTTTTCTTTCACCAAAAGTATTTTATTGCATCAACTTAGATTTTGCTTCTTCTTTTCTACAACTTTGCTTAATATTTTTCCTTAACAATTAAGAAATTTAAGAGCCAACCATGAGTTAAAATGAAGGGTCTGAAAAATTCTCTAAAGACAGCCTTACAGGATAATCAAATAATTATAATATATAATCATAATTTGTGCACAGATTAAATACATTACGCCCTGGACTATGCTAATAGTTGCAAACATCCCTTGAAACTAACAAATATAAAGTCACCCCTATGAACTATAAATAACTTTTTTCATGTTTAAGATTAGCTGAAATTATTTATAATTTACTTTCTTGAAATTCCAACTACTTAAGTAATTAAGTACTGTTTCAATATTTAATTGTAATATGGGAGGGAGGGGGATTTGCCCATTGTATGAACAAAGAGCTTTATAAACTTTTAAAACAAATACTAAAAACCACAAAAGATAATCATCAGTAAATCCCAGAAGGCATACCTTGAGATCAATAAGTTCAATTGTGCCATTTTCAGGCCATGAGGATGGGGGACAAGAATCATCAATAGTAGCTGGTGCTTCACTAGGTATTTGACAGTACTGATGAATCCTTTCTATCTAGATGATTTTGTTTTCAAGTTGCAAAAGCTGAGAATCCAACGACAAGCGATGCATTCAGATTGAGGCCATATGTCACAGCCAAGCCAGCCATACCTTTTGAACGAAAGAATTTGGCGAATTACAACGAGATATTTCCACTATTTGCAAATTATATTTTCATTCTTTATATTTTAGAAGAAAGACACACTTACTTGGATCTATACTTCCCTGGGGAAAGCTCACCAGTAAAAATCATGCAAAAAGTAAATACAAAAGTTGACAGCAATTCCATTCGCAAGCAAAGCCATTCAATAGCTGCAAGACTGCAGAAGAAAGGATCGAGCAAAACAATCAAGAAGGTAAAGATTCCTCTTCATGAATCTCTTGTCTTGCCCAAAACCTCTTATTGTAGCAGCTCCAGCAATTGATTCAGCAAAGAGATGAATAACCGAGATTTCTGATGCTAAATAATTAACAAGTTCTCTCTCGATGAAGCCATATAGTATTTCCTGTATTTTTTTTAAAATTTATCTCAGTACTTTATAACACTTTTTCAAACCTAATGATGGCACATAGACATTCAACTGTAACAAGTTCAAGTAAATATGCCTATAAAAGAGGAGTTTTACCAATTCAGGCTTGAAAATAGTAAAACTAATCAATTAGTGGCCTGAAATATTTTTTCATCGATTCGTGACCAAAAATAGAAAACTACCAATCTAGGACCTGAAAATAGAAACTATCAACTTAGGACTCACACATTCTAAGATGGCATCTTATATGTTCTAATGCAACAATATTTTTACAAATCACAAATTCACAATTCCAAAAAAAAATAAAGATATATTAATTTCACATGAGTGAAAAAAATATAAGATGCCAAACATGGTCTTTAATATTTATGAGTCTTCAACCGACAGTCTCTATCTTTCAAGCCCCATATTAATAGTTTTTATTTTTCGTGTCCCGAACGATATGAAAAAAAAAAAATCTTTCCCCAAATTTAGAGGGTAACGGGGCGCGGTCGGGGCCGGTTTATGCCACCTCGCCCTCCCCCCGATGGGGAATTTTGTCCCCGAACCCCGCCTGGAATTTTTTTGTCCCCATCCCCGCCTCTAACGTTGGGTATCCCCTAACCCGACCTTAAACCGACTTAACATATTTAATTTTTATTTTTTAATATCATAATTATTTTATCTCCTTAAAAATAATGAAGATCCAATTATGTTATAAAATTATTTTTTTTATAAATTAACTTAAAAGAACAAAATATAAATAATTAAATAAATATTTAAAAACATATATAAATATAAAAAAAATATTAATATAATATGTATCGAAGGGTACATAAATACTGGGCCCCCGCCTGCCCCGATGAAATATTATCGGCTTTCCCAAACCGAACTTCAAAACCCAAAAATATTCAAAATAACCGCCTATCAAGGGGGGCCGACACCGGGACGGGCAAATTGCCATCCCTACCTAAATTGATAGTTTAAGTAACTTTCGTGCTCTAAGTTGACAATATTCCTATAAATAAGTAGCACTTATGCTAACTATATTTGTTGAATACTTTGGCACCTAGATCAGTAGGTATCCCTAATACTACATAAAAAAAAGCAAATTATACCACAAAAAATGTCGATCACAAATTCACACTGTTATCAGTTATTGTATATAATTTATATAGGACCAAACATCGAACACCAAATTAAGAGATTTTATAATAGCTATTTTGCATCCACAAGCAAGCAATTGCCATTGGGACAACGAGAAGCAAACTTGCCAGGTAATCTCAGTCATCACACCAACAATTCCAAGCAGTTGGATGGTTGTTGCAAAGCCACCAAGTCTGAAGGAATATCAAGATCAACAACACTTTGATCGATCGACACCTAATTCATCAAAACAAAAACCATTAAAATGGTAAATCAGAATTGAAAAATGGACAAATATAAGCATGATTTCAGAAAAAAAGACATGTCAGCACGCAAGTTCAGTATAAGGCCCAGCTGGCGAGTCAAAGAATGACATCGAGAGCTCGAAACCGTTTGAGCATTTTCAGAAACAATTTCTGGGCAGTAGCGACCCAAACGTGAGCTACAAGAACAGTCTGCATAAATATGAAACCATGAGCCCCAAAAGAAAGAAGTCATATAAACAACAATAAGTATCATACTACTTGCTGGGTTTATCACCGGGGCCATTTGTGGATTTGCCCAAGCCATCCACCAACTACTAGCTATTTGAAGAACCTTGAAATAACGCCTGAGCAACGATATACACGTATCAGTAAGCCCTTATAAGCAGCTGTCATATACTTATACATTATAACTCTTCCTCCCTGCTCCTCTTCCTGCACGAAGTTGCTTTTAGAATCAACGCGACTTTTTCTTTTTTCTTTTAATTGCTTTTTCTGAAGGTGAAGCACGTTCTTGGCTTTCATTTGCCATGTCAGCCATGCTGCTGCCAACGGAATTACATTTTTTTACTCATGAGAACTGAACTGCTAAGTGGGATCGTTCTTATCAGAATCTTCAGACACTTGACTGCAAAAGTCCATAGCTCTAATGGCTTCATGATGAGCACAGACCAATGTGTTGAAATTCCACCCTGCTTGTAAAAGCTCGTCAGATCTTCCAGCTTGGGTAATAATGACCTTCCTTTTAGAACCTGTAATGTACAAGAAGTTATCATATGTTTTAGAAACCTCAAAATGAAATATCAAAATACCAAAGGTCCTGAGAAAATAATAATATAAAAACAATCAGCAAATATATATTCCAAGTGATAGAGATTCCTTTGTCAGCAGATAGAATTCACTATTATTGATGATTTACAGATGAGACTTAAAAATTGATATATATATTTCACCCCACCTCCTTGTGAAGGATTTGCAGATATGACATATTCAGGCATTTTCATACACCAGCTGGCCTTCTATATTTTGTGAAGTTTGTTTTTTCTTTCTAAGATGCAAATAAGATTTCTTATGAGGAAGTCAACAGTTGAAGATGGTCTCAAACTTAATCTCAATAATACTTCTAGCAATCTTACCGTGATTGATTTTACTAACTTACTCAGGAAATTTACCACTGTTATTCAATATTTCCTTCTATATGAAATGCCTATACATACATAAAAATATGCATTCTAACTGGTGAAGCAGATCTGTAACGTTTTTTTGAGGATTGTAGCAGCTTTTATATTTTATAAGAACAATGAATTCTGGGTGGTAAATATAGATTAAGCAGAAAAGAAATATTTCAAACCTCAAGAACACAATTTTTAAATGAGACTTGCTTTAAATGATCCTAAAGAACCAACTTTTGTGTATGATTTGTCACCCAATCAATAATCACCATTTTCGCTAATATTGACATTGAAGAATCATGAAAACGAATTCTGCATTTCAATATTGTGGTTAAATATAGTTTGAGCAGAAAAGAAATATTTCAAAACTCAAGAACATAACCTGTTTAAAAATAAAAACTGAAGAATACAATTCTTAAATGGGACTTGCTTAAATTGATCCTAAAGAACCAACTTTTGTGTATGATTTGGTCACCCAATCAATAATCACCATTTTTTGATGTCAATATTGACACTAAAGACCAGGAAACCAAATGAGACAATGACTAAGAGCTTCAGAAATACCTCTATCCACTATCTTAGACAAGCATATCCATTAGATAGACATAAGGGAAGGTCAAAAAATCAACAGCAAAGAAGTAGTATAAAGACCATACCAAAAATCAAGTCAGCAGCTGGCAAAATTCAACTTGATGAGGACAAAGACGACAGTCTTTGTGAAGCTAATGCCGCCAGTATATACTCCTGCAAAAGTTTTGAAGCAAAAGTCAATTATATAATCTGGCAAACTTGAGAAAAAAAAAAAAAGGTGAAAAGTCAACCTAAACAACTTGAACCTAGGTGTGCATCAACTGCACCAAAGGATCATCGAAAGTAAAATAAATATCAGCATCGCAAGTGGATATAATGCTCGCGTTGCAATAATTTTCGTTTTTGGCCACCACTGAGATTTATGCCTCTATCACCAATAATGGTTTGATCACCATGTGAGAATAGCTCCAAATCTTTTCTTCACGTAACAAGCATGAATAACACTTTGTACTTCACCTTGTCCATGGGGGTCCCAAAGAGGATATTCCCTTCGAACATTTCCCTGATTGTATCCAAGCAGATTGAGAGACATAGCGCAGCTGAACCACATATTCTAACCTATAGGCACAACCACTTATTATTAAACACGCTCAATAAAAAATCCATTGAACTAAAAATGAAGAGTTGGTTCCCTAGAACCAGGTTCACAAACTCTTCTTTTAAAAGTATCATCTTTAGTATATGAAGTATCACAAATTTAATTAAATGCCTGATTTTATGTGTTACTCATCTCAAAATCACTAAACAATGATATTTAGTATGCTAAACTGAAAACAGTGATACTGAGTTCACCATAAAACTTCTGTGAACCAAGTCCATAGAAGTTTTTATAAATTATAACGATACAATTACATAAACTCAAAACACTTACTTCCCCAAGACTTTGGAATCTCTCCAAGAATACAAGAAAGAAAACTGGATTTCAGAACCAACCACCCCTGAAACCGGCAACACGCATTCCCTTCTCCACCCTTAACTGAATACCTGAAAGGGTCGGGGTTGATGCAGATGGGTCCCAACCAGAACTCTCCATCTCTGATTGCTACTGCCACATCAGACATCCCACGTGGCAACGAGATGGTTGCATCTTCCTGCAGTTCTTCCTCCTGTAAGAACCCGTGATTCGATCAAGGAAACTTTAGTCTGAGCCATCATTGAAACCAAGTCAGGAAAATTCCTAAGCGGTTCTTGGAGAATACCCGAAAAGTAGCCAAAGCAGAAAAAAACGCTGCCAGCTGTCAGCTGACCACCCAGCAAAATGCAAGTCCCAAAAAGTAATAGCTGAAACAAATATAGGAGAACCCAGAAAATAAATGTGATGAAAGCCTGTGAATAAAAGAGCTTTCTTCAGATACTTGAATTCCACATTACGCATATCTTCTAGAATCACTTCGGTATCCTCCTCCCACGCTTGGAACTTAAGGATCCTCATATTCCCAAGGCACTCTGAAGTCTTCCTCATTGATCATCCTTTGCTGCCATCAGCCTATCTTGATAATCTTCCTGGACCCATAATGGAACAGTTACAACGATCGATATAATGGTTGCAATAAGTGTGGCAACAGATGCAATTCCTACATTTTTGTATAAAATTGCAAGAGCAAGAATAATTTGGAGAGGAAGCATCCATATATCATGTAAATACCAAGAATAATCCCCCTACTCTTTGAACATCAACTGCCATATAGTTAACAATCTCACCACTCGTTAATGACTTTGCCCTAGCTGAGCTCGAAAGTTTGAGACCCTTCGATATACCATTGCTGTGAGAGCTGATCGAACATGCATGCCCAAAATATCAACCCCAAGGTACCATTGTCGGTTGTTAGGGTTTCTAGCAGCTTTGCAGTGAAAAATATTCCAGCAAGAATCGCAGAATCTCGTGGTGGGAAAGTCTCCTTTCCAACAAGATAATCAACAAAGTAGCTAATCATAGGGACCCACATAAGAAACTAAAGTGTTAACCCCAGCTAATACTGCATTGGGTAAGCTGCTTCTTCTCCCAGAAGGTTTTGAGAATAGCCTTACAAGATGCATGCTGATTCTGAAGATTCTCAGCTTTTAGCTTTTCCCAATTAGAGTTTAGTGCTTTATAATTAGTCTTCTAACGGTCTTTGGGGGCAAGTAATGGATATCCTTTAACTCGAGGGGTCTCCTAGCCCCAGTCGAGGAGTGGATTTAGCCACGAAAGAGTGGCTAAAACTAATAATCCCAGCTTCACTATAAGGAGTAACTTTAAGACACCCTGCTTCTTTCTTCTTCAAGTAATGGCTCTGAAGATCAGAATTCCACATACTTCAATACCAGTGATGCCCCTAACCGCAATAAAACATAGAAAAGCAAGAGCAGGAATAGCAGCAAAATTTGCCAAAAACATGAGAACTCAAATGTAAGCCGGATCCCTTCCGCTACAAACTCTCTACTATCAACATACAGAATAGCCAAAGAAATTACAAAATACACAACCCACCAAAACCCTCAACAACAATGGAAACTTCTCAGCAACTTCATATCTACGGTAAAGCGCTGCGAAGCTGAGTACAAAACCAAGCTAAGCACTGAACAGAAGGTAAGAGTACAACAGTCCAATGCGTGTGTTTACCTTTGTTGTAGCTTCCAACCACACTAACACATCAAACCCCAACACCAAAACTTGCATAATAAGTAGATAAAGCAACACAGAACTGAAGATTTGTAGCTTTTTTACCAATCACGAGGTTTGAATTTGCTCACCATCGACCCGAGTAAGTGATGTTGAACTCGATTATGATCCTCCTTGCCCTCGAATTCGACCGAAGCAAAGCACGACTTGTTTCGCAGATACAACGGAGAGAAAACGAGAAGAAGCGTCAAGTTCACGCAGATTGACGTTAATTCCAATATATAGGGATTCGGTGAAGCAATCAGGAGATGATTTGGGATTCAGATGCAGCAGCTGTTTCGATTTCAAGAGTAAAGATTGATACCTAATAATTTTTACAGATATCAATCTTTGAAAAACGAAGGGATTGTGATTCAATGAGAAGCAGGGAATCGAAGTAGAATTAAACTGGGGGATTTATCAAACTTATGAAATTCGATAAAATGCGAGGGAGGAGGAGATTGAAACAAATCGTGAAAGGGCATTTCACCATCTGGCAATTGAAATCGACCCTAAGCCCAAAACTTCTGATGACAAGTCATAGAGAGAAAAAAGTAAGAGAATCCGTAAATGAAAAACAAACTCTTTATCACCAAAACCCGATACAGAATACCAAACAGAAAATGTGCACCAGTGAGTGCCATGCTTATCTTCAAATATTCAAAAATTTTTTTTCCGCATTCTCTCATTAAAATTAATTTTAAAACAACCCATTACACAAACCAAAATCTGACCTGGGTTTAGGTTACTTCCTGAAAATTCGTGAACTGAGGCAAAATTTTCCGCAATACAAATTAGAAAAAAACAGAGGTTTCATGAATCATCTTCACAGAGATGAGAGAGAAACTAGAGCTTATAGAGAGAGAAATCGCAAATAACCCCACAAACCCACAGCTATTAGTGCTGATAGCAGGAATTTCTGCAATGGGGTTTTTGTTTCTTGATCAAAGATTCAAAGGCACATGAGCTTCAACATTGGGTATATATATAGGTAGGTTTATATATGTAATGATTTTAATTTTAATGCTCACCTAATTAAGTCTTTTTTTATTATAATAATTGGAATAATTAATAAATAAAGTAATGCAATCTGCATGTGAGTGATAATATTAATACGTGTTGTTGTCAAATGCAATCTTGATA